>JAFEMH010001733.1:0-427091 GCA_022495995.1 Adenophora triphylla var. japonica | reverse complement strand
AAAACTAATTAGACCTAGGATTAGGAATTAAGAAAATCTTGTTTTTGTACTACCTACGTGCTAACAGTACCAAAAAGCAAAGAAACAATTGTCCGGGCCCACACGGCCAATATTTACAAGTTTTCAAGAAATGAATGGAGAGAAAAAGGAGGATCACGCCATCAAGTCGCCCTCTGAGCCGCTGTCACCTCCGCCTTCCCCACCACACCGTTCGGGGCTACTCATCCCTCCTTGACCGCTTCGGCTCCGCAGTTGGGGTCTCCGGAAGCAGGTGGCAATAGTCGACGCCGCCGACGCTCGCCTTTCGCGAAATAGCCGCTCTGACAGCATCACACCATGGACACTAAGCCGGCCATCCTGCTCGCCCTACGCTGTAATCAGCCGCGGACATGATAACCGATCACAAAGAGAAAACCCTCGTAAAGGATTGACATATACACATATATGGACGAATACGGAAATAATTTGAATGTAAATATATCGAAGAGTCATCGAAGGGAGGCGATAACCCTCAGAATATGATCCGGACCACAATATGGCCCACCATCGGCATGCTCTCCCTATCATGTATGTATAGCTCTGAGGACCATAATCCGGTGCGAAAGGCACGTAACTCTCGCATACCGAGAAGAAGAGCTTGGGGCCGACGAACCCGAGGCCGGCGTAAATAGAAGCTCTGGGCACGTGACCGCCTATCACCCACCACAAGTGGGACCCATCGGCGAGGCAAGAACTCCTCATATGAAGCTCCCTGACAACGCCGCACAAACATTCACAAGATCGGCATAATCATCGTCAGAATGAAGTGGGTGGGGTACATCGCCCTCGCGCATCCTTCCGGCACCGTATATGGCAGTGAACCCCGGCCATGCTAAGGGAAGACTCACTCGCCTAAATACATGGTATCCCCCTCCAGCGATACCAAGATCCTCTACATCTCGCAGCCTCCTGTGCTCCGATGAACCACTGCTCCACCAAGATCCACTGACACAGCCCAACCGCTCAAATTCAATGGTATCCAAAGATGGCTCGCGCTCCGCAATGTGGTCCATACCTGATCTCCCTCCTCCTCATCTACGGTCCGGTTGGGATGGCTCCACCTCCTAATATCTAGAAACAGAGGGTCCTGCTATCCAAATTTCAAACTTGTACAATCCAAAGATGACATATCCCCATATCTCGTACAAGAAAGAAGAACAGATTCAAGACAAAACTCAGTGCAAAGGGTACAAGATAAAGGACAAAGATGTAATCAAAAGCATACCTCCCAAGCATAAGAATACCTGCATGCAGTATCCTCGTATGCCTACACGCCTCATCCATAGCGTGATAACAGAAGGCTAGCCCGGTTGAGTCCCAATCGTATGTCCTCGCCACATCCAGATCAACCAACAACCCCAAGAGAGCAAGGCGAGCCGTAGAAGAATGGTTAGCAAATATGGTCTCTGATAGAATATACTGCAGAGCACCCTCACCAATCGATCTACATCCGCATTTGGCTTGTCCGCATAAGCCTTAAGCTAAGCAAATAGGGGTGACAACTTAACATTAAACCCCTTAACTTTGTTAGGGAAAACCAATCAATCGCTCCATTCGGCTGGGACTCGCAGCTCCGTAACCCGTAGTCTTCTAAGGGCAATGCCGTGAACTCCAACCTGGTGATAGCAAGAAAATCCATCGGGGTCATAATAGTTTCCCCGAAGCAAAGGTGGACTGTATGGGTAGTGTCCCATAACCTCTCCCTGATCGCCTGAAGGACCTGGGGAGTTCACCTCATTCCCCGGATATTATCAACAAAAGTAAGGAGCCCCATTTGAGCCATCCTAGCCCGAACTCCGTTCAAGTCCTTGACTTTGTCCCACAAAGCCTTGCAAACTTCAGACTCCCACGACAGTTTTTGGTTGGCCTACACGACTGCAAAATAGAGGAAAAGCAAGGGAGAAACATTAGAGATCATCCCATGGAAAAAATTCAAAGAAATAGAAGAAAATTTTCATTGAGGCATTTCATCGAACATTTGGCGTGCACACTAGAAAGCCATGCCCAAAGATGCATTCGACTACCTAAATTGATCCCTCCTACAATCCATGATATGTAGGGAAGTCATACATACACAATGCAACCTCAACAATCAACAAAAACGAAGCATGCATCAACATAGAACCATGTTCTAAGGCAAAAAGAGAAAATGGCCAATTTGATGAAATTGGGATTCAAAAGACAACAAATTCAATGCAATTCGGAGCATGAAACAAGAATTGAGAAAGAAACTCTTACCAAACCCTCGCGAATGGCATGAGAAATGTGCATATTTCGATCAAAAGTGAGGTCATCCCTTGGATAGTCCTTCCCGAGCAAATAGCTACCGAAGGTTGGTTTCTTTCTCTCTTGCGCCATTGATGATGGAAGAAGAAGGGATTGAAGGTTGATTGAAGGAAGAAACAAACAAGAAAAGCACCAAAAATCTAATGGAAAAAACTCCTTGGCTCAAGCTTGGGGAGAAAATTTGAAAATGGGTGTTTTAAAAATAAACAACATCTGCTGTTATATTGCCTCGACAGTCATTGTCTCGCACAATACAAGCCATACCGCACGAGATAACCCCTCTGGAAATGTACGAAATTGTCCTCGATAATAAGCGTCTATACAACGTCAAAATTCAAAATTTTGACATATTTACCCTTAAAAGTGATACACTAGCAAGGAAACATGGAAAACTCGAGACCGCAAGTCACGGAACAAGCCGAACGTGACACCCGCACAATTGCCCAATACGGCACCAATCGCCCGAAAATGATTGATCCAGAGATCAAGTCACCCCACACAATTCAGAGCCTAGACAGGTGAATCGTTAAAAGAAAAGCCCGATTCAGAGCCCAGACAGGTGAATCGTCAAAAGAAAAGCCCTATTCAACGCCCAGACAGGTGAATCATCAAATCAAAAGACCGATTCAATGCCCAAATAGGTGAATCTTCAAATCAAAATCCCGATTCAATGCCCAGATAGGTGAATTGTCAAATCAAAAAGCTCGATTCAACACCCAAACAGATGAATCGTTATCCCCAGCAAAAAGCCCGATTCAGAGCCCAGAACAGGCGAATCGCCACAAAACCAGCAGAACTCAAATGACCGAATAGGTAAGCCTTTCTTTTCTAACATATTTCCCCCACAGGTTCAGAGCCCAGACAGGCGAATCTTCAGAAAGACAGGTATATTCAGAATTGGGTCTTGATTTGATTCCTCAGTATGAATTTACCTTTTCAAAAACAAAATCTCCTTGATTTTCAAAATACCTAAAAGCATCCTTTACGTGTTTTGGAGTCGAACTACGTTATAGTCTGATTCTCCGATAGAGATACGTAGGAAGCCGTGCGGCTCGACCATCCCGATGTTCAGAATGATGTCTTTTCTATCGTCGATATGACTTCTTCCATAAGACTTGTCGACGAGGGGCTCTGTAGACACCCCATTCTGAAACCATCGGAGCAAATTAATACCACTCTTAAGTCTCGCCTTGAGTCAAGAGTAGAAATCCATTATTTTGTCATGTTTCGTTATGTTTTGACTATCGACCGTTAGTTTGGACTAAACTGCATACGAGATAACGAGGGAAGGATTGAATTGTCCACTCGACAGCCTTGTCTCGCACGGAATGTACGTGTCTCGCGCGATACAAAGCTTCGTAGACGTACGAAGCCGGTTTCCTCGCCGATTTCAACCTCTTTCGGGATAAAACCTTATCAATCCTGCCATCCAATGGGATTTGGGTTCCGGAACCTTCCCAGGAGATTTTATCTCTCCACCTTCTCATTTCCAACACCTATAAATACTTGAAGACTTTCAGTATTTCAGGATCCCAGACTTTTTCAAGTAAAAACCCCCACATTTACTGGTTTCTCTCCCTGAAAGATTCCTCAGAATTACCTAAAGTTTGTTTGTCAACCTTGTTGATAAACAAACATCGAATCTTGAATCAAGGACTGAGGCGAAGCTCTGTCCACATCAAGATTTGACTCTAAAACTGAGTCGAAACTCTATTCGAGTCTCTTCACACGAGGTAATATTCCTCTTACCTTTCTAATTGATTGTTAGAGTGGTATAATATATCAAAACTAGAATCGGCTTAGAGCCTCCCTAAATCATGGAGATGGTCTCGAAGCAATTGATCCTATATTTCGTTTAACCCCGTTAAATGGATCTTTTTACTTACTTATTTAAAAACGTCTTTTTTTTCTTTGAAAATCTCTCTTTTTAGCAAGACCGATCTCCGGAATGGGTGGAATGGGGTGCTCTCTTGACCTTCCCATTCCATAACCTAAGACCCGAACCGAAAAATCTCATTTCAAATGGTTTTTTTCTCCCATATTTCTAAACAAATAATATAGGTGGCGACATCAAAAAGATGTAAAAACAAAGAAAACGCGCCTGGATCGTGAAATACAGTCGACAAAGTGTCTTTCATCCCTGAATGTCCTAAGGTCCGTACTAACCTTTATAAACAACTCCTTTGAAACAAAAGGACAAAAGTGGACATCGCGGACCAATCATACCACAACCAGCAGACTATACTTGGCATACACCTGTACCAAACGAGCTTACTTTTTGGTGCTTGGGTATAAATACCCCCAATCTTCATCATTTAAAGATTGCATTGAGAATATCGATATTAAGAGAGTCCTTTGAAGATCTGAAGAAATTTCCAGAAATTCATAATCCTTTTGAATTCTTCATCTTCAACCTTCATACTTTCAAGAACAAATCTCCAGAATTGGAGAATTCAAGCCTTCCGTAACACTTAAAGATTTATGTGTTTCTTATATCATACAAATTTAAAGAGTCCTCTGAAATCTTGCTTTATCACACACACACCTCTACTGTGATTAATCACATAGATTGAATCATTTAAGAGGATACACCGGTTATAGTCATAGGATTTGCTCTCATTATTTAGATTTTAGATTTGGAGTTCTTGATTCTTGTAATCCTTGTAATCTCTCTCATCATCTAATACAAATCTAGTACTTAGAAAATCCAAGACTAACCATCTTGCTAGCCGGGATGTAGATTATTTACGATTGAACCACTTCAAATGTTGTGTTCTTTAATTCTCGCACTTCTTTACTATTCATCATTCAAACTAATTTGTCTTTTATTTGTTTGATCTATATAGCAGTTAGTCCAGTATTTCCGAAATTGTGTTGGTATAGTTAACTCATTGTCAAACCTCATTTTACTGCTTTTATAAACCGCACTACTAAACCTCACTTTATTACTTAAGAGTAATTCGTGCCATTTTACAAACCTCACTGTGCGGTTTTGATAGCACTGCAAGAGCGCTTTTGTAAAGGCAAGAGGTTTTGTTTTCAAAAAGGGCCAAAAATTTTGTGAATAGCTATCTTCACCCCCTCTAGCTATTTTTCACCCTTGTTGCCTCCTTCGGGGACCAAGAAGTGGTATCAGGTAGCTAACACCTTTATAAAACTCTTTTGTTTTTCAACCTTAACATCTTGGGCATTTGCCTGATTCGTCATTGCAAAACCTCAAAACCACTTAGTACAACGTCATTAACTACTTCACACATTCCTTTACCGGGATGAAGACCACTTCTTTACATCCGGAAGACCTCGAATGTTAATTCATTTGGAAACCATCGATGAAGATGCTAGTGGCACTCGCATGATCAATGGCCCTCGTTCCCATGAAGGCTAACACTTGGATCCAAACCACCAAATGACCGGAAATTCCAGAGGACCAAAAAGTTGAAAGCTGAGTAGACAGAATAAAGAAAAGAGATTAGTTGATCTGGAGGCAACAAATCAAGACATATCATTTCCTGGAACCTCGACTATTTCAACCCTTCAAAAAGTCATGAAATGCAAAACCGCCAAAGAAATGTGGGATGCAATTGAAACTACTCTTGAAGGAGACGTATATTCTTGCACAGGAAAACAAGATTTTTTTTTGAAAGGTTAAAATACAACAAATTCTAACAGAAAACCAAACAAAACCTTGCGTACAAACTTATGATTGTTATGTTGAGGTAGTAAACTCTTGTCTCATCTCTTGGTAAGGTTTGTAAACTAGATAAAGAAATCAATATGACATTTCATGTCATTCGCCCTCTTGGGTTCAAGATGGGTTAATAAAACCCACTTATCTTCGAGGACTCTAAAGATTTGAATACTTGGACTCTAAGTAACTTGTATGCAAATATTAAGGTCCATGAACTCAAGTCGACTCATATTGAAGAGGTTGAAGGAAAAGTCAAAACACTTTCTATGTCTGGTCATGAAACATGAGGAGAAACCTTCTTCATTAAAGAAAACCTCAAATTCCTCTATTTCAACCTCATCAGCTAATCGATATGGATGATGATGAATTTGCCATATTTGTGAAAAGGTTTCAAAAATTTCATAAAACCTCAAAAACCATTTTCAAAAGTGGCAAACCTCCAAAGCAACTTTTTCCAAGGCCGCCGATGACAAAGAAAAGAGTGTCCTAGATATGCTACAATCCGTAGAAAGCTCCTCGGTCACTTTACTTCTGAGTGTCCACAACCAAGATTTGAATGCTTGAAAAATAAAATCTCCCTTGCAAAATTTTTCGTCGTAAGGGAATGGTTGTTGAGGAAGAGAACACAAAAGAGCTAGCTACTTGGATTGAAACAAGATTCGATGAAGGAACCGAAGATGAAACCGAAGAAGTTAATCTCTGCCTCGTTGCCAAGGATGCTTCTGATGATTTAGATAATGAATCAGATGAGTCGCTAGATATGGAGGAAGAGGTTTCTCCTAAGAAAACCAAAGCTAGGATCATTAGTGAGGATGACAATGTGAAACTCACTCCTAGTTATAAGATTGGGAATAGTTCTTACTCTCGTCCCATTTTTTCCTCTAAAAATGAAACACCTTCAAAAACTATTTCAACTAAAAAATATTTGAAAAAGATGGAAGAGGTCTCTCCCATGGAACATGAAGAGATGTTCAAGAAAGCTGAAGTGATGATCCGTAAATTTGAAAATATTAAGAAAGCTTTGTCTTTAGCAACTGATGAAATTACTCAGCTTAAGATAGAGAAAACTGTATTGAGGTCTGAAGTTTCACTACTAAAAGACCAAATCAAAAGTATGACTTCTCTTACTGAACAAAACCTCATTCTAGAAACCAAGGTTGCAACACTTCAACTTAGAAACGATGACTTGGTTGCTCAGAACAACGACCTTCAAAAGGTAATTGATGAGTGGACCAAATCTCGTGTTACCATGGATCAAATTCTTGAATCCCAAAAGTCTAGTGGTGACAAAGAAGGCTTGGGATTCCAAACTGGTGACAATTTGAAGTGTGTATCTTGTTGTGGAAAGAATGAGGAATTTTCAAAATAAACTCATGAAATTCCTAAGGAAAAGCATTCTGCTTCAAAGGGTAAAGGACATGAACAAAAGGCTAAACTTAATTTTCACTATGTCTACCCTAAGAAACAATTTGGGAAAAATTCAAAAATGAAAGGAAAAGAATCTGAGGATGAAACCGTTGATGAGGTTTCATTTGTGGCTGACCGCCCTTCTTCTTCGACCACACCTCCTGCCTTCAAAATCAAGAAGACCATTCCTAGAAAACTGCAGTCAAACCTAAAATGACCACCTTTGTCAAGGCCAAAACCCCCGTCCCAAAAACAATTGCTAATCCTAAGAATAGTAAAGAGTATGTTAAACCTTAGTTTGCTCATAACTTTCATCACTGCCTTGGATGTGATGGTTCTCGGTCACAAGGTCGCAGAATGTCTTTGAGGTTCACACCCAATGCAGAAAGCATAATCCACCTTCTATCAAACAGGTGTGGGTTATCAAAAAATGCTAACCTCAGGACCCAAAAGAATAAAGGGGACCTCATTTTTAAATGTCTATTTTTCAGGTCTCTACTTAATGGCTAGTCACTCCAAGGCAAAGTCAAATGAATAGTATCTTGACAGTGGATTTTCAAGACACATGACAAGAGATAGATCTTTATTGGAAAATGTCATTAAAGCAAGTGGTCCATCTGTAAGCTTTGGTTACAACAACAAAGGAAAAACTATTGGCTATGGAACTATTAGGAGAGGAAACCTCACCATTGAAAAGATTTCACTTGTTGAAGGACTCAAGGATAACCTCCTATCAATTTCTGAATTCTGTGACAAAGGAATGCACTGCATCTTCATTTCATCGAATTGCTATATCAAAGATGGCATCTCCGGAGTCATATTACTCACAGGGATTCGTAAGAGTTATATTTATATCATTGATTTAAATTCTACATGTAGTATTACTAATCTTTGTTTTGTAGCTAAAAATGTGAGTGAAAATAGTTGGCTATGGCACAAGCGTTTGAGCCACTTGAACTTCAAGTATCTTACAAAAATTGGAAGGGAAAACCTCGTTCATGGTTTACCCAAAGTGGCTGATCATCATGCAGAAAAGTGTCGTTGCTTGTCAACTTGGTAAACAAACTACTTCTGGCCTTTTACCAGAAGATCGCTCTATCAACTTCAAGATGTTTACAACTACTTCACATAGATTTGTTTGGACCGATCAACACTGCTAGAATTGGATGAAATAGATACACTTTAGTAGTAATGGATGATTACTCAATATACACGTGGGTTGAAATGATGATCACAAAGGATGATTGCTATGAAATTCTAACCTCACTCTTTAGATGGCTCCAAACCCAAAAGAAGATGAAATCGTTAGTGTAAGGTCTGATAATGAAAAAAAAATTCAAAAACAATGGTGTTGCCCAATATTGTGATGACTATGGAATTGATCACAATTTTTCTACTGCTGGTGTTCCACAACAAAATGGGATTGTGGAAACAAAGAACATGACATTAATTGAGGCTGGAAAGACAATGATTTCTGAAGCCAAGATCCTCGCATTTTTGGGCCGAAGCGGTCAACACAAACTTTGCTTCACTCAAAACCGCACCCTCATCAACAAGACCAACAACAAAACTCCATATAAACTTTGGAGAGGAAGAACCCCCAACATTGCCTTTTTCAAAATCTTTGGCTGCAAATGTTTTATCCTCTACAATGGAAGAGAAAATAGAGGTAAATTTGGAGCTAAGACTGATGAAGGTATTTTTGTTGGGTATGATAAACATTTAAAAGCTTTTCTTGTTTTTAATAAATCTAGTTTAAAGATCGTAGAATCTCTCCATGTTACTTTTGATGAACATTCTCTCGTTGAGCCACATTTGACTCCAAATGTTGCTGATGATTTTGTTGAGTCTAATGAAATAGGTGAAACTTCCAAAACCTCACATGAGCCAAATCAAGAACCTCAAAATCATCTAACTCAAGGAAATCCATCAACCTCAACTTATCCCCCATCGGATAATTTTGAAACCGCATTTGAAATTTCAACTCCAGGATCCATCTACAAGGGAAGATTTTGATTAGAATTCACCCATTCAAGAAATTTAACCTCTTCTTCAACTTACATTCAATGACTTCATGAAGGATCTAATGATGTAACAATAGAAGACCTTCAAAGAAACCTCTGTTCAACCGCATTTACCCCCCGAGGTTCATGAAGTTAGCAATCACCCTCTCTCAAATATCATTGTTGATTTATTTGTTGGAGTTCAAACAACGAGATCAAACTATGATGAGCATACCTCTATATTATCTCAAATTGAACCAAAGAAAGTTGATGAATCACTCCAAGATTCAAGTTGGATTGTTTACATGCAAGAAAAACTCAACTAGTTTGAAAGATGTAATGTTTGGACATTAGTTCCTAAACCTCATGATCAAGGAGTTATAGGTACAAAATGGGTGTTTAGAAACAAGATGGATGAGAATGTAAGCATCACTCGAAAAAAAGCAAGGTTTGTTGAACAAGTATATAGGCAAGAAGAAGGAATTGACTACGATGAAACATTTGCTCCAGTTGCAAGACTTGAATCAATCAGAATTTTCTTCGCCTATGTATCTTACAAACGTTTCAAGCTTTATCAAATGGACATTAAGAGTGCTTTCTCAACGGTGAACTTCAAGAAATCGTGTATGTGGCTCAACCTCCTGGATTTGAAGACTCAAAATTTTCAAATCATGTCTAAAAACTCCAAAAATCTTTGTATGGACTCAAACAAGCTGCAAGGGCATGGTATGAAACTTTATCAAAATTTCTTATAGAAAAAGGCTTCAAACACGGTAAAATTGGTACAACTCTATTTATTGATAAATATAATAATCATTCTTTACTTATTCAAATATACGTTGATGATATTATTTTTGGCTCTACTAATGAATTATTGTGTAAGCGTTTTGAAAAGCTAATGAAAAGCAAGTTTGAGATGAGAATGATGGGAGAATTGAGATTCTTTCTTGGGCTTCAAATCAAACAATGTGATTAAGGAATCTTCCTTAACCAAGTCAAATACACAGAGGAGTTAGTAAAAAAGTTTAGACTAGAAAATTCTAAAGCATATGATACTCCAGCTCATGGCTACCGGCAACAAGCTTGATAAATACCTAAATGTAAAAAGGTTGATCAAACCTTATAATGAGTTATGATTGGTTCATTACTTTACTTAACCTGCTAGTAGACCATATATTATGTTTAGTGTTTGTGTTTGTGCTCGTTATCAAGCCGATCCTAGAGAAGCACATTTAAGTGCGTGATGCAAAGCGTATAATCCGCTATCTCTACGGAACTACTAATCTTGGATTTTGGTATTCCAAAGATTCAAATTTTAAACTTGTAGGTTATTCGAGATGCATATTATGCGGCTTGCACCATATACGGGAAAAGCACTAATGAAACTTGTCACTTCATTGAAATAGACTAGTTGCTTGGGCTAGCAAAAAAAGCAAGCCTTAGTTTGAGTTTCAACTATAGAAATTTGAATACATCCGCCGGAAGTTGTTGTTGTCAAATTCTATATTTATTATTTGGTCCCAGGTAAAGTCTTCTATATTTATTATTTGGTCCTTGTCTCTTTTGAGACAAATTAGTTGCATAAGGATGCTTTTGCAATTATTTTCCCATGATTTTTCAAATTTTAAATGCATTTAATGCAAAAGAAATAATTTCATAAACCCTTCACATTAGCCGTCATTGGGCTACGTGAAGAAGGTGAAGGGGTGGAACTGTTGAGGTGGTTTACTTAGTGGGATAGTGGAACCATCATTACTTCCTATTTTTACTCCACCATATCAGCACCTATATATACCAGTTTCATGCTACACTTCCAACTCTTCTACACACTCACTGTAAAACCGTACTCCTTGTCCTATTCACTTTTTCTCTCTATACATTCTCTCACTTGATAAGCGAAAACATTTCATGGCACCAAAAGATCATACGAATCTGCATTTCCTAGAGTTCTTAGAGCTCCTATGAAATCTTTCAACGACATGGTATGTTTTCTAAATTCTAAATCTTTACATTCTTGAGAAATCATCATTGATGAACCTGAAAAAACCTTTCGTATGCTTGAATGAAGTTTGGCTAAATTATATCTCTGTTTCTTGCTCATTTTGGATTGATATCTGTTGGGTTTTGTTCGTATTGATGTATAGATTCCGGTTGTGCAAATCTATTTGATGATTTATATACATTTATGGTGTTTATTTTTGAATTTACAATTTTTGGGGTTTTTGAAACCTAGTTTATGTTCTTTGAGTTTTCTTGATGATTCTGGACAATAATTGTATTTTGTTCTTATAATTGTTGTTCTACAACCTTTCAGGATCATTTTGATATGCTATTTGTTGATTTTGGTGAGCGTTTTCATACATATGTTCTTGTTGTTCTTAGTGTTCTTCGTATGTTCTTGAACCGTTCAAAAGATTTTCTAAAAATATTCTATATGTTGGATTGAATGATTTCAAAATTATGTTTTCCATACTTAGAAAACTTTTGAAAATTTATATTGAAAATACCTTAGAACCTCATCTCTCAAAACCTCAGTTTCTAAAACCGCATGTTTTTCTTGCTAAAAATCGCATGTTCACTTTAGAGTAAAACCGCATGTAAAAACCGCATATTAACTATTATTTGAAACCGCATGTTGCTTTTCATTTATTTTAATTGTTTGGATGTTATGCTGTTTATCTTCATGATTAGATAGACCACATTTCACCTAAATCACATGCTCTCTTCTACTCTTTTTATTGCCTGTGTAAAATTTATAGTTCACTTTGGAGTTGAGAAATTTCACTTTCTCAACCGCACTATTGCTAAACCACATTTTTGCTTCAACTGCATGTGAACTTTGACTTATTGAAATGGTTCTAACTTAATAAAATTGTTGTTGTATGACCCCCATTTATTTCTACTAGACCGGAGATTAGAGAAGATGAACGGAAGCAAGATGCATTGGGAAGGGAAATGATCAAGAAGATAAAGCTTCTGGAGTTCTACCCCTCTTCAACAAAAAGCAGCACTACACCGTCCCCTCTTTCGTGGATCAGTTCTACACCAACGCGGTTTCAGGAGTTAGAGATCTGGGCCATGGAAATACAATTCCATGCCTGACTGCAAATGTTGAAGGTTTGGATATCACAATTGATTACATGGACATCATGGACACATTCGAATTTCGAGTGCCCAAGGTGAGGAGAGAGTTTCCCAAGGAGTTCAAGATGCAACCGCGTCTACACTTGCTCGGCTCCCAACTTTGGCCAGGATCGAAGTACAAGGCGGAGTCCCTTGGAACGACTTTGGAGAGTTGATGTCTCACCTCTTTTTCTTAATCGGAAAATCAATTTGTGGTAAGAATGGGAACCACAACAACTTTACAGCGGCGGTTGATGTATTGCTCGGCCATCTACAATGAGATTCCTCTACCTGGCCCAAGATTTTGATGAGGAACTCTCAGCTCATATTGATAACTACAAGTCAAAGGAGAAAGGTTTTGAGCAAATGTGGAGACCATTATGTAGGCTCCTGACCGCAGTCTTTGCAAATTATGAGCATCTGGAGGAACATAGGCAGCTGAACCCTGAACTTATGGTGGATTGGTCTAATGGATAAGAGCCACTTGGCCTGAGTGTGTGTCATGCATTAAGGTTCAAGAATGGAGATGCAACCTACAAGGAAATATGGGATAGGGATACCCTTCCAACAAAGGAAGCTATGTGGCTATGAATCCAGAGAGATCGTTGAAACAGCCATTAGCAAAGCAGTATGCAAAGAAGGGGAAGATAAAGGTTGAACTGCCCCATAAGAAGGCCAAGACCGCATCTACCTCAAAACCGTAGGTGATGCATTTTGGTGGGCCAAGCAAACTGAATAAACTGAAGAATAAGGTTCTGATTAGAGCTGTCAATTCGGGAATATGGGACGGGACGAAATTATGTTGTCCCACGACAGGAACGGGACGAGACGAGACAAGACAAAATGGGACGGGACTAAAATACTCCGTCCCCATCCCGTCCCGTTTGCGGGACGCTGGATCCCAGGGGACAATGTCATTGACTAGGCAATCAAGGACAATGTCATTGACGGCTCTAGTTCTGATTGATGAGCCCATGAAGGATATTGAGGAAGAAATTGAAGAGATGGCTGATGCGGTTGATGATGAAGAAGAAGAATAAGTTGAAGTTCCATCTCTTGCAAGCGCCGCAAAGATGGCAAAGCAAGTTGACTTCGATGAGGAGAGCCGAAGTTTCATAGGGAAGAAGCTGGAGAGACTGGAAAGAAAATATGCATAAAAGAGAGATGCAAAGGGAAGCAAACCGCATCCCCTAAGCCGTAGTCTCCTTCCTAACCACAACCTTCTCCCCAATCACCTTCTCCTCAACCGCAGTCTTCCCCCCAACTGCAATCATCTGAACCGCACGTAAGTGCAGAGGTTCAGGGGGAGACTCCCAAGAAAAGATTTAAGATGGCGATCAGAAAAACCTTCACCAAGGTCAAACCAAGAAAAACCCTTAGAGATGTAAAGAGAGGAGTAAGAAAATTTAATTATATTGCAAAGAGGTTGGCCCAGAACTATGGGAAATTTGATGAGTTTGGCCACCTGATTAACCCAATGGCTGGGGAGACAGACTCTTATTTCAACAAAGAGTCCTCCTCAAGCTCCTCTTCAGATTCTGACCTAAACCAAGCTTACCATCTTCTAGACTACCAAACCCCCCTCCTACATGCCTTTAAAGACTGGTCCCCCAACCCTCAGCTGGACCAGTAATTTCCACATTTTCTAGGAAAGGGCCTAGTGATGATGATGAGCCTAACCCCCTCTTAGACCTCACCATCCAAATCCCATTAGAACCATGGAGGATTGTACAGAGGACTCAATATTCTTTGCTGAGCCTCCTCCTCAATCTCAAATTCATGTATCTCCTCCATCTAATCTTAGACAACCCTCACCCCAAACACCTCCACCTTCTTCTAAAACTCAATCGCAACCTTATCAATCCCCCCTTGCCCATACTGCCACTCCCTCAAACTCATCCTCAGAATATCTTCCTTCAAAAACCACCATTCCATTCTCACCCCCTCCTCAAACCGCAGTTCCCCCAACTTTTACCATTCCTCCCCAAACACAAACCGCACCCCAAATCATTCCTAACCAAACACAAACCGCGCCTCAAACTATTCCAACCCAAAAACTTCCCACTTCAACTCTTTCTACCCAACCTCAACCTCAATCTATTCCTATCACTCCTATCTTTCAAAATCTTTCCTCTCATTTCAACAAAAAACTGCACCCCCTACCCAAACCGCCCCAATAACCCAAACCTCACCTATTCCCTCAACCGCACCTCAAACCTCAAATATTCCTTCCACATTAGTCACTCCTTTAGACTACTCCCAACTTCGTTCTGCCCTTCACATAATTCAGGGCAGTTGCACACCAATCAGAGCCACATGATAAAATTGGCTGCCTTAAACTGCACTCTGCAAGAGCAGGTAAACTCTTAATCCCTTGAATTGGCCAGGCTAAAATCCTCTTTTAATAATGCCATTAAGGGGGAGGGAGACACTGCAAATATTGTGAAGACCGCAGCTGAAGCCTCCTTCAATGCCTTCAGACACGACTTAGCCAATGGGGTTCTTCAAGCTATGGGAGATGTGGTTTCTAAGAATTAGCTCAGATACATGCTGCACATGCTAACTAATGAATTCTGCACCACTGTGGATTCAACCATTGGAAATCTGAAGACTAAAATATTTGAAGTAATTAGAACTTCCAGACCGCATCCGAATCATGACTTAAGGTCTATATTGGACTCAATGCAGGCCATCATCCAAAATGATGCTGAGGTTCTGAGAGAGGAGCTGAAAATGAAGATCGATATTGTTGGAGATAGTCTAACCGCAAGGTTGGCTAGTTTGACTGATGAAATTAGGGACAGGTTGGATGACCTCAAAGAAAGCTTAAATGATAAAATCAGCTTCAAGTTTCAGGAGTTTGATAATAATTTGAGGGGGAGCTTTATTGAGTTGGAACCTAATCTTCAATCATCCCAGACTGCACAAACAACTGCAATTCAAGACTCAATTCACACTTTCTACAACACTCTAAATGCCTCTATTCAGTTGCAGTTGAATGGAACTTGATGAGGTCAATAGAAATCTTGATGAAAATGTTTCAAAGATAGATGAGCTTAAAGATCAAACTGAAGGAAACTCTAGAGCGGTTGGAGCTTACAATGTCAGATTGATAAATATAGGAAATGCTGTAAGAGAAGTTAAAGCTGCTCAAGAAAGGACTCATGAAGAAGTAAGAAGACTTAGAAGAAATCTGAGAGCTGAGAATTCTGCATTCAACTACACTGGACCGCAAGCTCAAGATGAAGTCTTGAATGGACCGCCTACTCAGAACTTTATGGACTTAGAGAATCAGCCTCCTCAGTAAAACCGCATTTCTTGTAATTTTTGCTTACTTTGTTTTTGTTTTACTGTTAATTTCATTCCTAGCTGTAACTGTAAATCTCAAACCACTTTGAAGGTAGAAATGAAAGAATGCATCATTGTTGGTTTCAAAACTTTGTTCATTCAAGCCGCCTGTTTGTAGAATATTGAATGCAAAACTCAAACCTCATGCACAAATACATTAACTTGAAAACTCATATTTTGTGATTGATGTTTAAACATTCAGTTTAAACCGCATACTTAAACTAAAAATCATATCCTTTATGTATGTACTAAATGCATTTCTATACTTTCAATGTGTATGTTTTATATCTTTCAAGAGTATTGAAATCTATAACATAGGCTAGTGTGTGCATTGACTTGGGACATGATTTACCATGTTAATTATTTTGGACATGTTTTTACCATGTATAATGTTTGCCTTTTCTATAGTAGGTAATGGCATCAATCAAATAGGGGAGATTGTTGGGTATGCATACTTTAACCCTCCTAGCTTTAGCTTTAATTTGATTGATACCATAACCTCATCTATATTTTCTAGACTTTAGGCCCATATGTAATGAAGCTTAGACTTCAATTTTTTAGTACAAGTCCAATTTATAGAATAGGATTATTTAGGCCTGAAGACTGGCTATTACATTGGACATGAGGTTTCAAAGTCAAGAGGTTTTGAAGACCTGCAAAACTGCAGTACTAAGTGCAAACATCATCATGAAAACCACACTCAGCAAACCGCAGGCAAACCTCCCATGTGAGACCACATGCCTTAAATCGCATCTCACCAACCTCATTCAAAGATTGAAGACTTATAGAGTTGGACCACTTTTGACTGAATAATCTAAGTTAGCAACGTTGAGTCAACCATGAGTTCAATCAACGTGACTAACGGTCACTCAGAGTTTAAAAGAATTTTGAAAAGGTGACAGGTGTCCTTCATCCCTAAATGTCTTCTGAACAAAAGGACAAAAGTGGACACGTGGACCAATCAGACTGCATCAGCACTGTACTTGCTACAGCTGTACGAAATGGCTACTTTTTGGTGCTTGGGTATAAATACCCCTAATCTTCATCATTTGAAGATTGCTTGAGAATATTGATATTAAGAGAGTCCTTTAAAGATCTGAAGAAATTTCCAGAAATTCATAATCTTTTGAATCTTCATCTTCAACCTTCATACCTTCAAGAACAAATCTCCGGCCCAGAAATTCAAGCCTTGTAACACCAAGATTTATTGTGCTCTATATCATACAGATTTAAAGAGCCTTGAATCTTGTTTATCACACACATACACCTCACTTGATTAATCACATAGATTAAGTCATTCGAGATACACCCATTATATTCTAGGATTTGCTTCATTATTTAGATTTTAGATTTGAGTTTGATTCTTGTAACCTTGTAATATCTCTCATCTTCTAATACAAATCTAGTACTTAGAAAATCCAAGACTAACCATCTTGGTAGTGGATGTAGATCATTTACGATTGAACCACTCCAAATAATGTGTACTTTAATTTCTACACTTTCTTTACTGTTCATCATTCAAACTAATTTGTCTTATTTGTTTGATCTATATAAGTTGTCCAGATTTGTGAATTGTGTTTATAGTTAATCATTGTCAAACCTCATTTTACTGTTTGTAAACCTCACTCTGTTACTTAAGAAATTCCGCTGTGCATTTTACAAACCTCACTTGTGGTTTTGATACACTGCAAGAGCGGTTTTGTAAGCAAGAGGTTTTTTTTTTTCAAAAAGGGTCAAAAAATTTGTAACAGCTATTCACCTCCCCTCTAGCTGTTTTTCACCCTTGTTGTCTCATTTGGGACCAATAGGATGTAATAACTATTGGATCTCTATGCTATATAAATTTAATTCTTCCAATCTATTTTGTTCTTGTTCATCACAATAGTTTTAATTCCGTTTTAGGGTGTCAACTTTATCTTAAGATAATTTTGGCTCTTTAACTAACTGGGTATAATTTTGGCTCTTTAACTAAATTGGTCCCCTAGAATTCCTTAACATAATGGGACCAAGTTCAAGAGGCTTTCCTAGGGCATTTCTTCCCACCAAGTAAGACCACCCAGATTCGTACAAAGATCACAAACTTTAGCCAAACAGGAAGCGAATCATTGTATGACGCTTGGGAGCATTTCAAAGAGCTCCTAAGGATGTGCCCCCACCACGGGCTAGAAAAGTGGTTGATTGTGCACACCTTCTACAACGGTCTCACATTCAAGACTAGAGAGACCATTGATGCCACTGCAGGAGGGGAACTAATGAACAAAACTGTGGATGAGGCATACGACATCATCAAAAACATTGCTTTGAACCACTATCAGTGGTCGAATGAGAGGGAGCAACCGCAAGGGACTCCAGGTAAGTATAATGTAGATGTCGTTACTCTTCTCTCATCTAAGGTTGATATGATGTTGAAAAAGTTTGAAAATCTTAATGTCAATCCCGTAAACAACATTAACATTGTTTGTGAATTATGTGGGACTAACTCACATAATACGGAAAGTTGTGATCTACTTGAGGCTACTTCTAGCGATCAAGTAAACTTTGTTAATTCTTATGGTCATAAGGGGGGTATGTATTCAAATACATACAATCCCGAATGGAGAAATCACCCCAACTTCTCCGGAAAGAATAACAATGATTTAAATACTCAACTTTCTATACAACCTCCGGGGTTTACATCAAAGAATTTCAATACTAATTCAAATTCTTTTCCTCCCCCTAAATCCAAATTAGATCTTTTGATCGACTTTGTTGTTGAGAATAAAAGTGCTCAAGAAAAGACTAATAACAAATTTAGGGAATGCTTTAAATTGTTGAATGCTAGGTTTGATAACCTAGCCGCGCATAATAAGATGCTTGAGAATCAACAAGCTCAGCAGGCCAACCCAATCAATAGACCACAAGGGAGTCTTCCCGGTCAACCTCAAAGTCCAAATGAGCATGTTAACGTGGTAAAAACTAGGAGTGATTATGAATTGATAACTGAATGCCCTAGTAAAGAAAATATTAGTCCAATCCCGCCGATGATTGAGACTAATACAAACATTGAAAAGGGGACAGAATCCCCTAGGCTTGCTAAAAGTTTCAAACCACCTTATCCTCAAAAGGTGGTCAAAAGAGAAGTAAACGAGGAATTTACTGAATTTTTAGGAGTTTTGGATGAAATAAACGTAACCATTCCTTTTTCAGAAAAGATACAAGAGATGCCTCATTATGCTAGGCCCTTAAAACAAATGCTTTCGGAAAAAGAGAAACTAGAAGAATTTGAAAATATCATTCTAGCAGAAGAGGTAAGCGCGATTTTACAAAAGAAACTGCCTCCGAAACTCAAAGATCCGGGAACCTTATCTATCCCTTGTTACGTTGGCAGGTGTAATATACACAATGCTATGCTCGACTTAGGGGCTAGTATTAGCATCATGCCTTTATCGGTTAGCGAGAGATTAGGTGTGGGGGAACTCAAACCTAGCAAAATTTCTCTCCAGTTGGCAGATCGCTCCATACAATACCCTGTTGGTATAATGGAGAATATGCCATATCGTATAGGGAACTTAATAATCCCTGTCGACTTTGTTATCCTCAATATAGAAGAAGACCAAGAAGTTCCTGTCATTTTAGGAAGACCATTTTTAGCCACCGCAGGGGTAATAATAGATGTAAAAAATGATACCTTCTCTCTTAATGTCGGGAAGGAAAAGGTCGAATTTAATATGCAAAATATTCCCGAGGACACTTTTTCAAGAAAAAATTGAAAGTTCACAACCTAAAGATCAAATAATAAAACATGAAATAGATGAAAAATCTTTAGATTGTAATGATAATGTGTTCGATTTTTCTGCTTGTCTCGATACTAACTATGCAGCGAAAAAACTCGAAGGAGTAAAAATGTCGAGTAAGAAAAGCACTTCAAAGTACCGAACGTGCAAAGATTATAGGCAGCTTACTCCACCGAGAAAAAGTACGGGATGGAGGATATGTACGAACTCAAATACTCCGAAAGGGATGCAATGGCCAATTGTTAGAGACAAAAGGCCACCACAATATCATGCATCACCTACTTTGATTATCGGAAAGGGGTCGAGCTAATGACCTTAAACAAGCATCATCAGTGTTACAAACCGATGGATTAATCTTGTTTTTTTTTTATTATTTTTTTAATTTTTTATTTTTACTAATTTTGTTTTGTAGGTAAAAAAAAAAAATTTTGCAAAAAAATTGCTCGGCCGAGCAGTCCCTTGACTCGGCCGAGAAAGGAGGAACAGAAGGTGACACAAACTGCAAGCTGTTGCTCGGCCGAGGCAAGACCCTTACTCGACCGAGCGATTCGAATTTTCAGAAAATTCTTGGTCAAAAATGGGGACTTTGGCATTGACTCCTCACTTTACCTCCCTAAACCTCTCCACTCTCTCCCTATAGCCCTCAAAGCCTCCGCCCCTCACCACCATAAAACCTCCAAATACACCATCAATTCCGGCCATTCAACCACTCCTTCACCCAAATTTCATCTTCTAACCACATTTCCAACCTTAAAAACCAAAAAATTCACCCCAATTCTTCAAAATTCTGAAACCCTAGTTCTTCCCCAACTTTAAAAATTCAAAAATTTCCCAGATTAGTGAACCAAGTTGATTTCGGACATTCAAGCTTCAACCAAGAAGGGAAATAAGTTTACAAGGCAACTTCCTTCTCCAAATCCGGGTATCAAAATTCTCTCTCTTCATTTTTGCTTTTAGTTGGGTTTTTGATTACTAGCTATTTATCTTGCCATGGAAAGAGGTAGAGGGAAGGGAAGAAAATCAACTAGGGCCACAAAGAGGTCCCGTAATGACAATTCCTCCACCTTTAGGCCAACCCCTACTCTAAACACCTTGGGGATTGATTTTCAATCCGAACCCGAAGCAACTAGATTTGCCAAATTGTGTGGGAAGAGCATTAAGACCACACAATTCCCCGATGTAGATGCAATGAGAATATTGGGAATTAGAAACAACATCGAACTTTACATCAAGAGTTGAATAGTGTGGATTTTCTGTAAATGAGTGAGAAAACCTACGAAAACATTACCCTTTAGTTCTTGAGTTCTTTGACTAAAAGATCAAGAAATTTAATAGATAATCAAACGGGTGAAGAATTTGATGATACACAGTTAGTGTTTCGCCTTCTAAACGTTCCCTACACTCTTGACCTTGAAGAGGTCAATGACATCCTTGGTTGGCCTTCCAACATAAATGCCACAAATATCCCCCTTCCTCAATTTAATGCAGACGTATTTTGGATTCAAATCACTGTCCACACTCCTTTCCTCCCCAAAACATCCAAAGCCTCTTTGATAATTCATCCCGTCCTCCGTTATATACATAGGATGTATGCTTGCACTGTTTTCGCAAGAGAAGATATGGGGACGATCAACAGGACCGAGTTGTTCCTTTTATGGTGTAGCGATGATGAATTTTTAACATCTAGAGTCGCCACTTATTATTTATTGATGGAAAACAATAAAAAAAACTATGAAATGATTTTTGGGTCCGGGGCTTAAGTTATGGAATGAGAAGGTCAAGGAGCACCCATTCCACCCAATCCGAAGATTGGTCTTGCTAAAGGGGGATTTTCAAATAAAAAGACATTTTAAATAAACAAGTAAAAATATTCATTTAACGAGGTTAAACAGAATATAGGATCGATTGCTTCGAGAACATCCCCACGATTTGGAGAGGCTCTAGGCCGATCCTAGGTTCACTATGCTATACCACTCTAATAATCAATTAGAAAGAAAGGAAGATTACCTTTTTTGAGAAGGGATTCGGATAGAGTTTCGACTCAATCCTAGACTTGAATCTTGATGTGGACAGAGCTTCACCTCAATCCTTGATTCGGACTTCGATGTTTGTTGATCAACAAGGTTGATAAACAAACTTTAGGTGATTTAGGGTGATTTTGTAGGAATCTTTCAGGGAGACAAACCCACAAAATGTGTGTGTATTGTGTTATTTTAGATCAGGGATCCGGGGGAAGCGACCTCTAAAATACTAGAAATCATTAAGTATTTATAGGAGGTTGGAGAGGTAAAGGTGGATTAGGGTACCACCCTAGGAAGGTTCCAGAACTCAAATATCGTTGGAGAACCAGATTGATAAGATTTATCAAGAAGAGAGTTTGAAATCGACAAAGAAACTGATTCTGCACATCCTACAGAAGCTTAGTCTCGCGCGAGACACGTATGTCTCGCGCGGGACAAGGCTGCTCTATGGACAATTCTGTCCTCCCTTGTTATATCGTATGCAGTTCTATCCAAACTAACGATTGTCAGTCAAAACTTAACGAAACATGACGAAATGGTGGATTTCTACTCTTGACTCAAAGGCGAGACTTAGAGTGGTATAACTTTGCTCCGATGAGTTCAGAATGGGGTGTCTACATAGCCCCTCGGCGACAAGTCTTATGAAAGAAGACATGTCGTTGATATAAAAGACATCATTTTGAACATCGGGATGGTCGTGCCGCATGGCTGCCTACGTATCTCTATCGGAGAATCAGACCAAAATGTAGTTCGACTCCAAAACACGAAAAGGCTGCTTTAGGTATTTTGAAAATTGAGGAGATTTTATTTTTGGAAAGCAAATTCATATTGAGGAATAAAATCAAGACCCAATTTTGAATATACCTGTCTGTCTGAAGATTCACCTACCTTGGCTTTGAACCTGTGGGGAAAAATGTTAGAAAACAAAGGCTTACCTGTTCGGTCCTTTGCGTCCTGTTGGTTTGTCTTTTGAGACTGAAGTGAGGTGACGATCTTTGCGATTCGGGACTGAGCTTTTGTTGAGGTGACGATCCTGGTGATTCGGGACCATGCTTTTGTTGAGGTGACGATCCTGGCTATTCAAGACCGAGCTTTTGTTGAGGTGAGTATTTGACATACTAACCCTAGATGTTTGACACACCTAATTGGGGACGAACCTGGCGATTCGGGACCGAGCTTTTATTGAGGTGACGATCCTGGCGATTCAAGATTGAGCTTTTGTTGGTGAGTACTCGATATACTACCTGTAGATGCTTGACACACCTAATTGGTGATGATCCTGGCGATTCAAGACCGGGCTTTTGTTGGGGATGACGATTCACCGTCGGGGCTCTGAATCGCGCTTTTGTGTTGGTGTATGCTTGATGCATGGCACTTGACGTGATGGATGCTTGACGCTTTAAAAGATGCTCGACGCACTTAATTGTATGTATTGACATATTAAAAGGTAGATGGTAAGGGAAATCCAAACACTCGACATGTTTGATCTAATTCTTGAAAGTAGGCACTTGACATGCTTTACGCACTTTAATTCCTGCAAGAGGGTTAGTGAAAGCATTTACATAGCATTATTCATCAAAGCATTTGTTTGTTTAAGATGATCAATGTGCACTCGACTCCAAGAATCAACGGGGAGAATGAGTTCTATTATGTGAGAATTGTAAATTGTTTGTGAGATTTAGATTTTGGTTTAGAAGACCAACTCGTGAGGTTCATCTAAAGATTGAATGAGACAACCGCCTAATAGGATTCTGTTGAGATAACCCAAGTTCACAACATAAAACAAAAAGAGATCCGCGATCTTGGGCACCACATTCACAGTTTGATGACTCCGCTGGGGATAACAAAAAAAAAGCTTTTATTTTTAATAAAAAAATTGATACTTGGTATATAGGTGAAAACAATTAAACTTCCCGTTATCGCCTCCTAACATGAGTCTGGGATAAAATATGGTCTAACAATACCACGTACCGGTATCATTTTTGAAAAAAAATAAATAAAAAAAAGCTTTTTTGAGTGGGTTAGCCTTCCGTCGTGAATCCGATTCTCGTGCTTGCTTTCTTTTTTCTTGTTTTTTGCATGCATTTTTGGTTCTTGGGATTGTGCACATTCTAGATACTGAACAAGAAGCTTTCTGGAGCTGAAAAGGTGCCAAAACGTTCGGGGAAACAACCTGCAAATGAAAAAAAATGGAACCTGGAAAATTGCTTGATGCAGCCGTACGGCTTGATCCTCCCTGGATCCTAGCCGGGCGGCTTCATTGGCAATTCCACCAGGACAAAATCTGAGGTTAATCTGGCAGCTTAGGCAGCTTGGGGCTATTCAGTTCCAAGACTGACCGGGCTCCAGAAAATTTACGTGCTTAACTGTTGCATTTCCCCCGTCCCGAAAATCATTCCTTTTAAAACACATTTCTGAAAATTTCTGTTTTAACTCAAAAAGGAACATTTTTAGGAGGCCGCACACTACGCGCACCTTATATATCCTGTACACTTTGCACGCACGTCCCTTTAACCCGGGGTGGTTGTTCAGCTGCAGTCACGGACAGCATTACGATGCTCCCGGGCGCGCACGGAATCATCCCAAACTCCCCATGGCAGCCAGTGTCGACCAATGCACAGTCCGTGTCACACATTTTAAAACCGTGACTTTTGGTTGGTTTTTGGTCTAGACCGTGTCATATAGCCTAATTGCATACCCCCGTAAAGGTCAAACCTTAGCCCATGACTGAAGTCAGGATCCTTCGCGCAAGCAAAACTCTGCCGAAATTCCGCCAAGGAAAAATTGGCAGAATCTTGACTCCGGCATTGACTTTGACTTTGACCCGCATGGGATACGTAACAGTCAAGCCTGAGTCCGTGCCAAAAATCAAAAGATCTTTCGTGCAAGCGGAGCTCTGCCGAAATTCCGATAAGGAAAATTTGGCAAGATCTTGACCCGGCATTGACTTTGATTTTGACTCGCGCAACGTATGCAACAAAGTTCAATGTGACACTGTGTCATCCGGATTTTATCGTCCGACCCATGCCTATTATCTTCTTGGACAATGCCTAAAGTCAAAACGTCAATCGCGCAAGCGAAACACTGCCGAAATTATGTTAAGGCTGAAAGACGAGACTTTCCCGACATTGCCTTGACTATAATCCGCATCGCTCGTGCGTTAAAAGTTCCTATGACCCACTAGACCCATTAGGAGCGTTCTTATCTCCCGATCGGTGGGATCCGCGTGCCCTATAGGACCCTCGCCCGGGGCTGTCCACCCTAGGAGGTCGAAATACAGGTGGAATACGAGGGGCTTATAGACGTAGTGATGGAACCCACTGATCCAGGATCAAGAGTAGTTGCGAAAAAGAAGGGCAACCCCTTTTCCAACCAAATAGAAATTAATAAAAGACACTGTTTTAAGTAAACTGAAAGATTCTTGATTTGCATATTGCTTGAGCCTTCAGCCTAAACACCTACCCCAGAGTCTAAACCTTGTCTATCCCTTTCCCGCAGCGAGAAAGAAGTGGGTGAGAATACCGGGTTAGCAGCTTGTCAGTGCAGAATTCTCAGATAGCACGCCAGAATCCTCAGTTTTGTCAGTTTAGAGAGTTAGAATGGCAGAGTTGACAGAAAACAGCAGTGGTTTGGGTAACCCGATGACTAGGGAAGAAGATCTAGCCTTAGCCTTGGAAAACAGTCGTAAGGTCCACGAGGAACAGCAAGCCATGCTTATCGATGCACTCCGTCGTCATGGGGTTCAGATAGTGGTTGAGTCCAACGGTTCTCTGGTTATGGTAGAAGATGAGACTCCAGAAGCAGCAATCTCAGCTCCCCCAGCCTATAACCAATGCCCTCCTCTATCCACATATGATCCCTTACCAAGGACTACCCCTTTTCCGTCCTTTCCAACATCCCAGGCCATCAGGGATCCAATAGCCTCGCCTCCTCAGATAAGACCCAGCCTTGTTCCCTACCAACAGAGAGCAAATGCCATAGCTATCCCAGTTACTCAGCCTCCACATCATCTCATGGGACTCACTCCCTCTCCTCAGCATGAACCAAATTTCCTTGTTGCAAAACTCCAGTATCAACCTGACCTTTCCAACTTCGTCAGCGCTTGTGAATTTGCCTATCTCCCAGAAAGTGAAAGCGAAAAGTCAGTCAGAAATGAGAATAGGAATGGATGGATTTACAGTGATGATGACAGTTCAGTAGAAGGAATAAACATGGAGCCAATGGAAATAAAACTCGGAGGACCAAATAGGGTAGAAAATCACAGACCTGGAAGGGGGGGACTGTATCACTTCAAAGTGTGTCTGTCACCTTTGCAAGGGCTTGGAAGAGAAAATGGATGCGATCTCAGATGAGGCAGGGTATGAATTCCACATCCTAGAATTCAACACTCCTTACAAAGACTTGGTTGGTGAATGGAAAAACTTGATCGAAGCTTTAGCTGAAAAAGGGAAGTGGGTTCCACCCGCCGATCTAGAACACGTAAGCGTCATCGAGGCTGAACCCCCATCGGGAAGAGTAGACTCCATTGTAGTGTTAAGGGTCACCCCTGAGACTTTGTTCGAAGAAGAATGTATGGAAGCTCTAGAAAGGGTCTTAAAAATTGAAGAGACCCCGGTCCCCTTCCTATCTTACGACGACAGTGATGTCTTCTTGGTAATCCCTAAGTCAGAGGAAGAATCCAGAATACCCCTTATATGGCGCCAAGTATCCCGACCTGCTTTTGCCCTCATTGGTCACCAGAGTCAAGAAGAAAGTTCCCACTCGAGTTACTATAGTGAGACTGAGGAAGACACAGTCGAAATGTCGGAAGGAACGGTGGAAGAGTGGTTAGCCCAGAAGCCAAAAGGCCCAAAAAACCCTCCCGTGAGTAAAGAACAGGAACCTGCCATGAGGTTTGACCCCGCAAAAATCCTTTCCGATGATGGAATCTCCCACTTCAGGAAGTGTTTGGCCAATGTCAAAGATGCTGTCAGAAGGTTGACCCCGAGGGAGAGAAGGGATATGTTTGACAGTGATGAGGAATGTGATCCCGCTCTGTTGAAAAAGTTGCTATGTCAAGGTGAGGAAGCCATTAGAAAACCTCCAAACCTTGGGAACGATAATTCATGTTGCATGCTGACCCTGAAAAGCTTGAATGAAACTGTCAAGGCCTTGAGTGAGGAAGATGAAACTGAAATCAGCCAATTGCTAAGCCAATGGGGAAGTCGACCGTAAAAGGCCGTAAAGCCGACACGGGATCAGATTCGGGAAGCTTCCTATGCCTCTGGTAGTGCTGTTAATCAAATTAACCAGCAGAGTTGGCCATATGCCAGCAAAAGCCCGCCTCTAACTTTGAAGGAGCTGAAGGAATCCTCCGGTAGGACTGATGACTCTGAAAAGTCTAATGTCTATGTGATGACTCGGTCTGGACAGATGAGTGTGGAGCAGCCTAAGGGTGACAAAAGAAATACCATCTCCGAGCCAAAGACAGACAAAAGACCTTACAAGACAGAAGCATAAAATCTAGACTCTGAAAAAAAAGACCCGGTGTTGACTCAGTTGAAGTGTACTCAAGCCAATATCTCCTTGTGGTCCCTGTTAACCTCCTCATACCCTCACAAACTGAAGATAGTAGAAAGTTTGGCCAAGACCATGGTGCCCATAGATGTCACCCCAGATGAGGTCGTCCAGATGATTGGAAATATCCACTACACCTTCACTGACCTGGACCTGCCAAAATATGGGGCCAGTCATAACGAACCCCTTTATATTGCAGTCCAGTTGGAAGAATGCCGATTACCAAGGGTATTAGTTGACAGAGGGTCTGCAATAAATGTCCTGCCAGCAAAAATGATGGATTTGTTGGATTTGAAGCCCACAGATTTGAAACCTTCCAGTCAAACCATTAAGGCCTACGATTCCACTGCTCGGTCAGTTTTGGGGATTGCTACTCTTAAATTGTGGTTTGGGAAAAAGGCCATGGACGTGGATTTCCAAGTGATTGACATTCCCATTTCATTTACCGCTTTGCTGGGACGACCTTGGATTCACCAGATAAATGGGGTAGCCTCTACTTTGCACCAATGCGTCAAATTCCAGTCAAGTGATGGGACTATTACTACTATTTATGGAGACAATGTCACTGTGGAAGGAACTAGAACAGGAGGTATCCCGACACTGGAGATCAAACATGATGATGAAGGGTTTGCCTTGACCGAATTCTCTATAGCCTCCTCCAAAGCGCAAGTGTGTTGCACCGACCTCACTGCTACCTCTGACAAAATACCTCCTGCCATGCGAATGATGAGAAAGATGGGTTATCTTTCGGGGCTTGGACTGGGTAAAATACTTCAGGGTCGCAATGCTGTCTTTGATGTAAAGGAGCAGACCACCCGACACAGCTTGGGATACAAACCAAATTCTCAGGATGACAGAAAGGCTAAAGGGACAGTTCAGGAAAAATGAAGTGAAGGGATCCGTCTCCATCCTTACAGCTTGTCTCTGACCCAGTACTTCACAAGAGGTGGGACTCAATATGACGAAAGTGATAGCCAGATCTCCTTGAGAAAAACTCTTCTGGAAAACCTTGAGAAAGTTCGGGGAAAACCAGCAAATCATGTTTGGAGGATGTTCCTTGACTTACCGGACATTCCCGGGGCTACTACTACTGTTCAGAACAAGTATGCCTTCAAAGGAAAACCAGACCATTTCAAAGAGTCAGCACTCTTCCCATCAGGGGTAATGGATTTCTCCGCCTTCAAGTTAGCTCTTCCAAAGATCAGCCAGATAGAAGCTGCCAGTAGTGAAGACAGTGAATCAGGTTTGCAGAAGCTGTTTGATGAAGAAGCATAGATTCCTGACTTGATCGACTTCAGCTCAGATGACGAGATAGTTATCGTAATTAGAGACGGTGGTGAAGAACCTTTTGATCCCCACACTTTGGTGACTAAGATAGATATGCCTTTAAAGAATTGGGAGACATTCTCAGGGCCGATAGCCAGCCAACAATAAATGATCACGGAGCTTGGATTGGTCCCCCGTCCCTCTCAGTCCAGTCATGTCAAACACCCTGTTGTCCATACCCTTGAATCAGGAGTCTTTGAATTCCAGTCTTTGAATTCTCAGTCCAGTCATGTCAAACACACTATTTGTACGAACAATGCCACAGAGTATGAAGCTTGCATTGCTGGTTTAGAAGCTGCCTTAGAAAGGAATGTCAAAGAGCTCGAGGTCTATGGAGACTCAGCCCTGATCATCAACCAGGTCTCCAACAAGTGGAAGATTGTGGATCCTAACCTTCGGAGGTATCATGCCTACATGGAAGAGTTGACTGAACAGTTCAGAGAAGTAACCTTCCATTACCTGCCAAGGGATAAGAACAAATTTGCGGATGCCTTAGCTACTCTAGCCTCATTGGTAGAGATCCCCGAGGGAAAGGCCATAAAACCATTCAGAGTGGGTAGAAGAGAAGCCCCGACTTTTTGCTGTGAAATAGACTTGGGACCCAAGCCTGTCAAGGAACCCTGGTACAGTCAGATTTATCAGTTCCTCAAGGATGGGGAATCATCTTTCAGAGATGAAGAAGGTAGACCTAGGGAAGGCATCAAAGCCAAGAGCTTGCAAGCCCTGAAACGGTTGGCCTCCCACTATGTCATCCTAGGGGGCGATCTGTACAAGAAACGACACCAAGGACCACTCCTTCTGTGTGTCAACCAAGAAAGGGCAAGAGAGTTAATGACCGAAGTCCACAATGGTCCCTGCGGTCCTCATATGAATGCCAGAGCATTAATGCAAGTGATCCTCAGAATGGGCTATTACTGGATTTCTATGGAAACAGACTGTGTCCAGCATGTCCGAGCGTGCGACAAATGCCAACGGTTTGCCAACTTCAATCATCTTCCGCCTCATGACTTGTACTGCATGACGACTCCTTGGCCGTTTGCAACTTGGGGTATTGACGTGATAGGGAAGATAGCCCCGGCAGGAAGCAATGGGCATGAATTTGTGCTAGTGGCAGTCGACTACTTCACAAAGTGGGTAGAAGCCAAGTCTTACAAGGTCCTCACTTCCATGAAGGTGGCCCAGTTTGTCAAAGAAAATATCATGTGCAGATATGGGGTGCCCAATGAGGTCATTTCAGATAATGGGTCACACTTTGAAGGGGACTGCGATAGATTGCTGTCAGAATTCAGAATCACTCGCCACAAATCGTCCCCGTATAGACCTCAGACCAATGGAGCCGTAGAAGCTGCCAATAAGACGCTCGAACGGATTATCCGGAAAATGGCCACCCATGGTCGTGACTGGCTTGAGAAGCAGCATCTGGCGCTTTGGGATACAGAACGTCTTTCAGGACAGCCACGGGAGAAACTCCCTTTGCCCTAACTTATGGGATGGAAGCAGTGTTGCCAGTAGAGTTGGTAATCCCGTCACTAAGGGTCCTCCTGGAAAACAGTGTCAATGAATTAGAGTGGTTGCGCAGCCGGCACGATGAATTGGCCCTGCTTGATGAAAGAAGGCTAAAAGCCATGGAGCACACCCGAGCCTATCAGAGGCGAATGGCCAGGGCATTCGACAAAAAGGTCAAGGCCAGGGACATCAAAGAGGATGACCTAGTGCTGAAAGTGAAGCCCCCCACCAGAGATAACCCCCTGGGAAAGTGGGAACCCGTTTGGATTGGCCCGTATGTGGTGCAGAAAATACATTCGGGAGGAGCGATGAAGCTTGCGGACCTGGACGGTAATCCATTTGTCCACCCAGTCAACGGTGATAAGCTCCGCAGGTATTATGTCTAAAAAAAAGAAAAAAAATAATAAAAAAAGAAAGAAACGAAAAAATACATAGTGCAAAAAGAGTAATGCCCAGCTAGGCTGAAAACCTAAAAAGGGCGGTCTAGGCAAAAGACAGGGTTGCACATAAAAAAAAAGAAAAATTTTAGTGCAAAAAGAGTAATGCCCAACTAGGCTGAAAACCCAAAAAGGGCGGTCTAGGCAAAAGACAGGGTTGCACATAAAAAAAAAACCAAAAAAAAAATCCCAATAGTTCACCAAAATGAACTACGAAGACCTGAGCCCCTTAGTCTTTCTTGTAAAAGGGGAACGTAGGCAGCCAGAAATGGTTCGGTCTAAACAATAAATAAGACATCTGAAATTTCCATGAAATGTGTCTTGAATAAGTTCTAAGATAAATATCTTTGTTATTTACAAGTTAAAAACTTCTTGATGAGTTCAAGCACGGTCTACTCTTGACTCTGCTAACCTGCTACAAAGATCTAAAACATACAAAGAGACCTAATAATCTATTGTGTTTGCAAAATGGCAATAAGGGAATCCTAGGAATAGATCTATCAGTTGTCATTCACTGAGTCTTCCTTGTTCTTCTTCCCTTTACCTCGACCCCATAGAGTGTTCTTCCTCTTTTTCTCTATGATGTCGGTCTCCCTCATCCCAATCTCAGGTATCCTCACTGGAGCATCCACCAAACCCGTGTCAATAAGTGCCTTCTCAATCCGGGCATGAGCTCGTACCTCCTCTCTCTGAGCCTCAGTAAGGGGAGCGATTTCTGATAGCCTCTCATATTGGGCTTCCATATCACTAAAAAGGTCACCTGACGGGTTATGGCAACTAGCCTTAGCCTCAGTCTCCCTCAGAGTCCTGCTCAAGTCACATTCAGCCCCCAATAAAGCCTGACGTCTCTCTCCCAAAACGACCTGAGTCGCCCCCATCTCTCTCTCATACCAATCCAAGTAAGTTGTGGTCAAAATGGTACTCTTCCTGCTCTTGAGAATGGCCCGGGGTGGAAAAGCAGTGTATGCCCAAGCCCTCGAGAAAAATGAGAAGTGGGCTGGGTCCCTCATATCAAAAGGCACTACCTCTACGGTACTGATGTCCTTCCAATCATCCAGAGGCTCCTGCAAGATCCCAAACTGCCTGGACACTAAGCAGGGGATCTAGAAAGATGAACAAGAGAGCTCCGGAACCCTCACTACATAGGACTCCTAAAATTTCCTCCGAGTCTGCAGCCTCCAGTGAGGCACCCACCAGTGAATGTCCGAGGTGGATAACCTAGCCATCATCAGCTCCCAGCTACCCTGTTCCTGTTGCCTAGGTGCACCCCTCTGGGAAATCACCCAAGGGCACTGAGTAGGCAAAGCTCCCGGCAAAGCCCCAAGTCTCTCCTGTAACCATAAAGTCAGCAACGCTGGGCTCCCAGACCTCATAAAATGGTCTCCTCTAGCCATCCTGTTGATGCCATGCAGAGTCTCTCCCAAAACCAGCGGGACAATATCCTTCCCAGCCTTGTAGTCTCTAACCATGTCCAAAAGACCACCATTGCAGACCCCTAAGGACTCAGCAGTGAACAAAAATGAGAACACGCAAAGGATAAAGGCATCCATAGCTACCGTGATCGCAGCCGTATTCAGAGATCCAAACCTGACCGGAATATCAGAAAGGTCAATCCTGTCAGGGGCTACCATCATCCCCTCGGCCTCTTCCAGAGATATTTGCAGAAAAGATGCCAACTTTACAGTCACCGACATGTCTCCGATCAGAGGAATCGAAACAGCCTCAATTTCTGGACCCCCAATCAATGCCCGGAAGTCTTTGAAGGTTGGGACGAGTTCGTTGTAAGAAAAGCAGTAAACATGTCTCCGGACGTCCCAAAACCTCGCTGCGGCTCTCAAAAGGTCCCAATCGGGTGGGAGATCCTTCAAATGCCATAAAAACTTGATTTTGAAGGTGGCATCAAACAGCCCCTTGTTAGATTGGAAGTTGTGTCTCATCCAAGATTGAAGATCGGACAGAAAACGGTCTCTTTTCCCCTTTTGCAATCTGACTGGTTTCTCCATTGGCTGCGATCAAAGTTGATGATTTTTGGTCAAAAATGTGCTCTCGGATCAGTTGGGACAAGTCTAGGATGAAAATGAAATGAAAAGGCAATCCCTTGATTTTATTTGAAAAAACCAGTTCAGACAAGACTTCCAGTCGCGCGGCTTCTTTTGCCCAAAGACCTGGTCGGACGGCGTCTTTTGCTTCTGCAGAAAAAATTCTGCAGCAGCCAAAGCTGCTGCCCAAGTGGAGTTCTCACCCCACTTTCTCAACAAAACCTGCATAAAAACATGTCCAAACACCATTCATACAGTCACATATCATCACAAACCATTTTGGCCCAGTTTCAGCCCCATTTCCAAGCAAAAAAGCTACCCCGAGGCTCAAGTAATATGCAAAAACATAAATCGTAAATGAGAAAAGCAAATAAAATACCATTACATTGTCTTCGCCTCCTTGGCGCCCAAATAAAGCAAATAAATAAATAAAGTGTGCATAAATTGTTCATTGTTTGTTTCTCTTCCTCTCCTAGGTCAACCTAAGGAACCCTAAGCCTCCGACTCCTCGTCGTCGCTGCTTAGCTCGTAGAAGCTAGGATCCCTCATCAAGTCCTCATCATCACTCACGTCAGATAGATTGACATTCACACGCTCATACTCCGCCAGCTGCTCCAAGATGTCCATATTAGGCCCATGTCCCCGAGGCACGGCGCTGGTGGATGAGGTCTGATATCCTGAGGCTGACGAGGTAGAGGCTATGCTTCCAACGTGCCTTCTCTTGCGCTTGGGCTCCTGCACATTCGCCCCAGCCCTAGAAGCGCAGGCCAACTTCCTCAGAAGGGACCTGCAATCATCCTTCCAACCCCTTTTCTGCCGTACCAAGCCATCATAAGTACGAGCAGGAACCTGCGAGAAAAGAGAAGAAAAATTCAGAAAATCTCAGAAAAGTTCAAAATCGCAGAAAGCAAAGAAATTCGAAAAGGGAAGAGACCCTAGAGATACTTACAGTGCTGTCAGGTGGCAGAGTATACCGGGGCTCCCTCGTGTCTGGGTTAGGCACCATGAACCTCCTCGGTACCCCGTTTACCACATAGGAGAGATGAGCAGGAGGCATAGGCGGATCAGTCGGCTCTGCTTCCCCATACCCCTGAGTGACAGCCATCTTCACTAGCTTCTGCGGCATCCTCAACCACTGCTCCACAAAGGTGGCATACGGGGTAGCTAAGTCAAAATACTCCTCGGCCGCCACGCCATCCTGGTACCTCTCTATCTCATCCGCTGACCAGTTCCTGGGCTGCAGCATAAGCGGTGGCGGGTCATGAGGAGTGATGTCATCCAAAGAAGGGACATAGCCATGCTGCCTGGAGAAGTGATCCCCCTAGTAAATAACATCACAGGTCAGCCCTGTCAGCTACCTCCTCTGCCTGGTCGCCTCCAAGGCATCCCCTAGCAAAACCTCCGGGTACCTCCCCCAAGAATAGAAATACACCCCCTCGTGACTATCCCTGTTGATGACCGGTCTCACCATCTTGTAATCAAAAGTAATTCGGGTCTTCCCGGTGAACTTATCTCTAGCGTCTCCCCTCCAGCGAATCATGGCCGAGAAGATCTCCATATCACTCTGTTGGTTCCAAGGAAAGAACCCAATCACCTCGAAGAACCAGACCTGCATGTTCAAAACAAAAGGGTCATTTCTCTCATAAAATCTCAAGACAGAAGAGTAAAAGAGAGAAAAGAAAGTGAGGATACCTCCAAAGCAAAAGAAAAACAGTCCATCGAAGCAGCCTTGTTCCGGCTGTACATATCCAATGTGAAATAGAGCTCAGCCAATCCAGCCTCACCCCAAGAGACCGACCCAACCTCATCCAAGTTCTCCAAAGAGTCAAGCAGGCAAAGCATTTCCAATGCCCTAGAGTTCGCAAATATGGTGACTGACAACATCAACCACAGAAAAGCTCTCGCGAGCTGGTGGGCAGTCACCTCATTGGCGGCAAACCCCTGCATGCACTCCAGAACCATCACCTCAATATACCTCATCTCCATCCCAAGCCCCTTAGGATGGAGGTCAAATCCCACCAAAGCTTTAACTCGTCTGCGGTGATGTGATCTCTCTAGGTCACAGGCCTCCCAGTGAACTGTAAGCCAGTGATAGCAGTGAAGTCGGCAGGAGTCACCATGATCTCTCCCCAGCTAAGATGAAAGCTGTGAGTGGTGTCCCACCAGAACTCTGAAAGGGCCTGGACCAGCCCCTTGCTCTTTGAGGTCACATGGATACCTCTACTGATAGCATCAATGAAAGAATCAAGGCCGGTAGCCATTACCAGCTGCTTGGGATTCACCCCATCCTTCTCGAAGTTGGGCATCCTATCCCACAACTTCACAGCCACCTCAGAAGGTCCCCTCGACTTGTTCTCCTGTATGAAAACACAACAAAAAATGTGTCAGCCCTTCATTTCATCTCAAAAGCATGCATATATTCAAAAGTGCACATATTTTTCAAAGAAAAAGCATTCATAAGAGATTTCTAGCATCCTTTGCCTAGAAAGCGTGTCCTTCATCATTTGAAGCACGTCATCCCGAGCACGTTTCTCTCCTAAGTACAAATTTCCAATTTTCACAAAATTCTTTGCACATAAGCATTAATTTTTCAAAATGGCATTGCATGAATCCTTTTCATCGTCCAAAATCTTGCTTTCTCACCCAAGATCAGAAATTGACCTAGTTCTAGCACATGCAAGGACTCCGTCATATTTTAGACATTATTTTTCTTACTTTATTTTCAAAAATGGGTCATTCTCATATTTTTTCCAAAAAAAAATTGCGCATGCATGTTCATTTATGTCCTTAGCCTCATAGGTTAATCATCAAATTCCCAAAGTCATCAACAAAAATCATAGGAAAATTCGAAAAATTCCTAAAAATCGGGTCAAACCCTAAATCAATCAAAAATCAATCAAAATTGACAAAATCAAGCAAATCAAGAATGCTTACCCCAATAGATTGAGGTTTTGTAGATTTGTGCTCCCTCCTACCGGGATAGAGCTCAGAAGGAGGTGTGTTGAAATCATACTTTCGCTCGGTTCGAACGAGCTCCCTCCTCCTCCTCCTAGCGGCTTCCGACAAGGTCCTCCGTGCTTGCCTAGGCACAATATTCCCCTCCGGATCCATCTTGAGTAGTAGAAGCAAGGGAATTGAAGAATTTCAAAAAATTCCTCTCTACTCTCTCTCTTCTCCTCGGCAACAATGGCGCCTCTGCTCGTTTCAATGCTTTTTAAATAATCTGGTGAAATTAAGATTCTAGCCGGACGGCCTCTTTTTCCCCCATCTCTTGCCGGGCGGCTTCATCCGCTCTGAGCTGGATTTACACTTTTGCCTCTGGACTTTCTACTTAGGCATACAATTCCCGTTATCTCTTAACCAGAGTAACGCTGTTTCCCAAGGATATCCGTTATCTCTAAAGAAAATAAACCTTCCTCTCGAAGCGCCTCCGTTCTTCCATTATAACGGAATAACGCTAGGTGACATCCTCCGAATTGTCAAAACTCAAGTTTTAGCTACCTCTATCTCATAGATAGTGAAGTACGCTCAAGTTTCTCTAAGCTTTAGCTACCTCTATCTCATAGATAGTGAAGTATGCTTCAGTTTTCCAAACTTTAGCTACCTCTATCCCATAGATAGTGAAGTACGCTCAAGTTTTTCCAAACTTTAGCTACCTCTATCTCATAGATAGTGAAGTACGCTTCAGTTTTCCAAACTTTAGCTACCTCTATCTCATAGATAGTGAAATATGCTCAAGTTTCTCCAACTTTGGCTACCTCTATCTCCTCGATAGTGAAGTACGCTCAAGTATCTCCAACTTTAGCTACCTCTATCTCATAGATAGTGAAGTATGCTCAAGTTTTTCCAACTTTATCTACCTCTATCTCATCGATAGTGAAGTACGCTTAAGTTTCTCCAACTTTAGATACCTCTATCTCCTCGATAGCGACGTAAGCTTTAGTTTCCTCAGGTGACAACCTCCATTAATTGTCAATCAGGTGATAACCTCCATTAATTGTCAAACCAGGTGACAACCTCCATTAATTGTCAATCAGGTGACAACCTCCATTAATTGTCAAATCAGGTGACAACCTCCATTAATTGTCAAATCAGGTGACAACCTCCATTAATTGTCAAATCAGGCGACAACCTCCATTAATTGTCAATCAGGTGACTCCTCCATTAATCGTCAAAACCTCAAGGATCCTAGACATTGTTCCTAACTATCTAGTGAGACTTGAACTACGACCAAGGCTTGATTCCTCCGGGATATGTAGGTAGCCTTTCATAAAGGTCCAGCCATCCGACCACATTGGTCACCCTGTTCCTTCATCACTCCTCAGTGGTGGAGTAGCCTTTCATAAAGGTCGAGCCATTCGACCACATTGGTCACCCTGTTCCTTCGTCACTCCTTAGTGGTGAAGTAGCCCCTCACAAAGGTCCAGATATCCGACCACATTGGTCACTTTCTTCATCTGGCATATCCCCAGTAGGATCAGCCACGTGACCTCCTAGGTCACTTTCCTTCCATCTTCTTGGCAAGGGACCAGTTTCTCTTCGCCATTCCCCAGCAGATCTCGAACTACGATCATGGCTTTATTCCTCTGGGATAAGTAGGTAGCCTACTTTAGGTTCAGCCAATTCGTCACATATGACACCCCTTTCCCCTGTGGATCTTTCCCGAACTACGATCTGGCTTGATTACTCCGGGATACGTAGGTAGCCTTCTAAAGGTTCAGCCACTCAACCACCATGGTCACCCAATCTGTCTCGGCAGTTAGCCAGATTGGATCCTTTTTTATCGACAATCCCACTCGCCCTTCAAGTGACATTGCCGAGGGGCTTCTGTAAGTACCCAAATCTGGCTCATACCTTCCGGTTAAGTTCCCGGCAATTCCCCGGACTTTCCTAAAGTTCAGGGGCAATTTGGGAACTTTCCCAAACCTTCCAAGGGGTGAAGGACTTGTTAGGAATTAAAATTTCACGTAGTCCCTCGTTGGAAAGAGCTTCTAGAATGCCACCTTGCATGATTCTAGAAATAGGATGAGTCACTAATGGGTAAGACCGCACGGCTTCATTAGCCAAAGGTTACAGCCGCACGGCTTCATTAGGAAGCACAAAATTGCCTATAAATAGAGGCCTCCTCTATTCATTTTGATATACAATTTTTGGCACTGTTACTCTGCCAAAATAGAACCACGAAATTACAGAAAGCTGAAACCTCCAAAAATCACCTCCCTCCTCTCCAAAATCCCTCCAAAGTTGCTCCTTCCTTAGGAAACCTTCAAGGGAGATAGAGGAACACCACCATTGGTAACCTCTCCTCCTCTTCTCTTTAAAATATACTTGTTATTCTTGTTATATTGCTCCTTGCCATTTATATTGCTATTTACTTGCTTTATATTTGATTTATTGCCATAAAAATCAAGTCTTTATCTATGTAGATCATAATACCCCCCATTCCCCTATCACATAGGATTCATGGAGGATCCATCCCAAGGATGAACAATAAGACCATAAATGGCTTGTTCTAGGGTGGATCTCTCACATGATGATGTGAAAATGTCATCTTTTCCATATAAAAATGTCATCTTTATTCATAAATGTCATCCCCCTTCCCATAGACCTTGCTTCCAAGGATTGTCCACCTAAATGGTTCTTAAAGGACATAGGAAAGCCATAAAGGTCCTCCCTTTTCATTCCTAGTCCTAGCTTGCATAGTGTTCAATACATATGTTAGCATAAAAATGTCATCTTTACTTTAAAAATGCATTCCCCATGTCCCTCATGGTTGGATCACTCTCCAAGGATTGCCTAGTGACCTTCTTAAGGCACAAAAAGGCATAGGATGAGTATAAAGATCCAATCTTTATACCCCTCCCCTTAGTCCCTTTGGTACTTGAAGCATCTCTTGGGGTGAAATGGTGTAAGGGTCATATCTTTACATCATTTCCTCCATATAAAGATGCCATAGCCGGATATTCCTTTAGAAAAGGATGAACTTGAGCCCCTACATCTCCGATCATCACTTGAGACGAGCACAAATGTCCCTATCAAGCTCAAATCGTCTCAAGATGTAGGATTGATGGGCAAAGGTCCTTCCTTTCTAAAGAGTCTCATTCTTGGACTATAAAAAGAGGCGTCCCTATGCCGATCACATGTGACCCAATGTCTCATGATGATGATCGTAAGTCCAAGATGAGCACGGGATCAAAGTCCCGAACATATCAAAATCCAAGGAATCCCGAGCAATAACCAACTCATGGTTTATACGTCCGGAAGACCACTTGGCACATTTCCCCACCCCCTTTTTATCAAAACACATCCCACACACGAAAGCACAAAGGCAAGCACGAAAGTCGGATCTTGGAAGACTTGCTTCGGCAAGGCTCCTTGGGTGAACGCCAAATGTTCTTCCCAAGGGGTAACTTAACCTCCGGACCCAAATCCTTTTTTTCAAAGTTTTGAGGAAATCAAAATGGCGTGGCGACTCCATTTTTCAATTTAAATCGGATGTCTTCAAACCGATGTGAGGCGGTGACCCCTTACACGAGAAAGCGGTTCCAACATAAAACAAAAAGAGAGCCGCGATCTTGGGCACCACATTCACACCGAGTGTGGCATAGAAGCAGACCCCGCCAAGATAAAGGCCATCATAGACATGCCTCCACCCAGAACGCAGAAAGAAGTAAAGGGATTCATGGGCAGACTCCAATACATCAGTCGATCCATCAATCAACTGACTATAATGTGCGATCCTATCTTCAAGCTACTTAAGAAAAACGCACCTCAAGAGTGGACCGAGGAATGTCAAGAAGCATTCGAGGAAGTTAAGCACTACTTAACTTCCCCACCCATCCTGGTTCCACCGCACAAGGAAAAACCCTTAAAGCTATACCTCACGATTACTGACAACGCGCTAGGGGCTATGCTCGCTCAAGAACAGCCTACTTCACATACAGAGAATGCAATCTACTTTGTCAGCCGCAGATTCCAAGGCAGCGAAATTAACTACTCCCTACTCGACAAATCTTGCGCTGCTCTTGTCTGGGTATCATAAAGACTAAAGCACTATATGGAAGCCTTCCCGGTTCGTATCATCGCAAGAATGGATCCTTTGAAGTACATCCTAGACAAATCAAATTTGTCTTCGAGACTGGCTAAATGGTATTTCATGCTCGCGGGATATGATATCACTTATGTCACTCAGAAATCCTTCAGGGGAAGTGTATTCGCAGATCAGTTGGCCGAATTTCCTTGCGACGAAGTGAAGGGGGAAGACCCGCGATTCCCTAAGGAAGACATCATGAGTATAGAAGACGAAAATAAGTGGCAATTATTTTTCGATGGCGCATCCAACAAGAAAGGATTCGGCATCGAAATGTTGTTAGTAGATCCCGACGACATCTATACTCCACTGGCAATACGTCTTGACTTTGACGGCACCAACAACACCGCAGAATATGAAGCTTGCATAGCGGGGCTTGAGGCAGCCCTAGAGCGCAACGTGATTGAACTTGAGGTATTTGGGGACTCCTTGTTAATCATCAATCAGACACTGAAGAAGTGGAGGATCCAAGATCCAACCCTTCAAAGATACAATGCCCACCTCCAAGAGTTGGTGCAACAATTTCAGGATATCTTGTTCCACTATCTTCCTAGAGACAAAAACCGGTTTGCTGACGCATTGGCTACACTTGCCTCCTTGGTCGAAATCCCTGCAGGAAAGGCAGTCAAACCCTTCAAAATAACCCGGCACACAACTCCTACCTATTGCGCTGTTATAGATCTCCATGACTGCAAAGACAAATGGCCATCCGAATGCGCCAGCGTTGAGGACTTCGAAAAGAAACCATGGTACCATGACATTTGGATTTTCATCCTAGATGGAACCATCCCGCCTGAGATAGACCAGAAGACTCAGATCGCCCTTAAAAGGCTGGCAGCTAACTTCGTCATCATTGCAGGCCGTCTATTCAAGAAATACTCCCAAGGAAACCTCCTTTGTGCCACCGAAGAAGAGGCCCAAGAAATAATGGACCATGTTCATCAAGGTATATGTGGAACCCACATGAGCGGGAACATGCTCGCCAAAAAGATCATCAGACAAGGGTACTTTTGGCTAACCATGGAAGCCAACTATACCAGAATGGTCAAGAAATGCCATAAGTGTCAGATACACGCCAACCTTCAGCATGCGCCGCCTTCCTTACTATAACCTATGATGTCTCCTTGGCTGTTCTCAACATGGGGCATAGATGTGATTGGAAAGGTCACACCCGCAGGAGCCAATGGACACTGTTTTGTCTTAGTAGCCATCGACTATTTCACTAAATGGATCGAGGCCGCCTCCTACAAGGTTTTGAATGCCAGAAAAGTAGCGGAGTTCATCAAGCACAACATCATCTGCCGATATGGGGTCCCGCAAGAGATGATATCCGACAATGGCTCGTACTTTGAAAAAGAAATCGATCGCCTCCTAACAGAGTACAAAATCATAATGCATAAGTCATCTCCTTACAGGCCTCAGACGAATGGAGCAGTTAAAGCCTCAAACAAAACAATCGAAACCATCATCAGAAAAATGGCAGTCACTAGGAAAGACTGGCCCGAAAAGCTACCCTATGCACTTTGGAGAAACCGCACCTCAGTCCGAATAGCTACAGGGGAAACTCCTTACGCCCTCACATTTGGAATGAAGGCTGTCCTACCAATAGAATTGGAAATACCATCACTAAGGGTTCTCCTGGAAAACCAACTGAATGAAGTCGACTGGCTAGAAAGCAGATACGAAGAGATAGCCCTGCTAGACGAGAGGAGGCTGAAAGCAGCCGAGCACACTCAAGCTTACCAAAGAAGAATGGCAAGAGCTTTCAACAAAAAGGTCAAGACAAGGAATATCAGAATAGGCGACCTGGTTCTTCGTGAACATCGTCCTGGACCTTTCAACCCTTTAGGCAAATGGGGACTAAGATGGATAGGACCCTACATCGTGAAGAAGATATTCCATGGGGGAGCCCTTCAGCTGGTGGACTTAGACAGAGATCAACTACCGAAGCCAGTCAACATGGAAAAGCTCAAGAAATACTTCGTGTGACTTGGCCTCTTAAAAAGAAAAAAAAATGCACGCTAGGTTGAAAATCCCGAAGGGGACGACTTAGGTAAAAATTAGAGCTTGCACAAGAAAAGAAGCCTGCTAGATTGAAAACCTAAAAGGGCGGTCTAGGCAAAAGCAAGGGTGTGCATTAAAAAAAAAAGAAAAAAAGAAAAAAAGGACCTTGTCTCGCGCGAGATTACCCCTTGGCCCGAAACCGTATTTTGTCCTTTTTCTCTCAAAAATGAACTACGTTAGACTTGAGCCTCTTATTTGATTGATGTAAATGAGGAACGTAGGCAGCCTTCGGGTTCGGTCTAATCAAATAAATAAATAAAATTTTGTCCTTTTATTAATCAAATGCATTTTATTAATAACAAGGGGGAAATCCTAACCACAATGACTAATTTGCTAAGCTAACAATCTTGTAAAATAAAATATAAATATAATAAAACTATTGATCTATCAAAGCAATCTCTTGGTACTCTTTAAGATCTAGCCTTTCATTGACTTGGTAGGCCGGCAGACATGATCACCACCGTCATCGCGATCTCTCTCGCATTTTGGGCCCTTCGAAGAGAACATCCCTCAAGGCGAGTGAAAACGGACCCCGAAAGCCTCTTGAAGACATTGGGCCTATCTAAAGCTTGCATGTTTACGGGCATACCCTTGTCTTGCCTCTCATACCAATCCCCATCAAGAAAATCTTGGGTTGGATCAGTCCGTACATTAGCAGGATCAGATTGAGCCTCACTCCTTCGCAAAATACTGTTAGCTACAAAGGAATCCCCTAACAGCGAAAGCCGCAGATCATCAATCTTCTCCACATTAGGGTGACTGGTATGAAGGAACCAATCCAAATACTTGTCAGATAAGAAGACGCTTGCACCGAAAGTCCAAAGGTTCGACCAGCGATCTCGATTAGTTCCTTCACCCCACGCTTGAGCTAGCAACCCCGCAAACTCTAAGCCGATATAAGACACCTCGTGAGAGGCCCCTTCGAAAAGATAAGTGTCCTGCAGCTGGCTAAACTGACGGAGCACCCGCTTGGGAAAATAAAAGGAAGAATCTCGCAAACTCGGGAGAACAACCCTGTCAAAACCCTTGGTATTGGCAACATACTTGTTCAATCTCCAATAATGCGGACACCAAATGATATCTGCAGTGACGATTTTTGCAATCAACTTGGCCCACTCATCCACCGAGAGATCCTTGATCAGCAACTTCCTCATATGGTATGTGAATGGGGAATACTCCAACGGAGGACCCACCAACTTGAGATGTTCCCTAAGCCAAATAGTCAATAAAAGAGGACTCCCTTGAGTCATTGCACCAGTCTTATGCAACTCATCAAGACCGTGCAGGGTTTCACCCAAGATTAGCGGAATGATGGTCCTAGAACGTTTCCTAGCCCGGAGAACAATTTCCACCAATTGGGAGTCAACCAAGCCATCCCTACACGTGAACAAAACATCTTCGAAAAGAGAAAGGGCCAGAAAGTTCCATTTGTAAACATGGAAGGCCTCGTCATCTGAATCTCCACTGAAGCGTTCAGGAAAAGAAGAACAATCTACCCACCTGCGATGAACCAACTCATAGCAAGTATCAAGGGGGATCCCTAGCAATTCATTCAAAGCCTCTGAATGATTCCTATTGTACTTAGGAATAGCAATCTCACCAGTCAACGACATATCCAAGATAATGGCAAATTCCTCAACAGTAGGCACCATCTCATTAAGAGAAAAATTAAAGAGATGAATAGAAGGATCCCAAATTTGAGCAGCACCCTGCAAAAGATTCCAATCCGGTTGGAGGTTCTTCAAGGTGAAGAGGATTCTGAATCCGAATTCTGCTATAAACTTATTGCGAGATCGATTGCGAAACGACCTCACAAAATCTCTTGATGCTTGCTTGAACGCCTCAATTACATCAAACGGCAGAGAAAAATCATCAACAATCATAGACGTTGGGATGATCTCCTTGGAAGCTATGGATTACAGGGTTGGAAAAGAAGACAAGAATTCAACCCTGACAGAATATCTCTAGAGTTTGAAGGGCAGGGATGAGTTATCTGGCTGGACTAAACTACAGGGTGTTTTTTCAGGGAAAACTGGCAGAATCTCGTTCAAAGAAGGAAAGGAATTTCGCCTGAGTAGCGTGTCTCGCGCGAGATGCCTTGTCCCGCGCGACACATCTTTTCGGCAAATTCAGCAGCAGTCCTGCACAAATAAGTAATCTAGCCCTGACTTGATGAAGCATGTCTCGAAAACCTGCGCATACAGTTCATAATATGCAGTGCAACACCAAAACCAAGCTCAAAACTGTGACCCGAATGGTCATTTCATTTCGAATCACGGAAGTCGAGAAAGTTAAAAAAATTAACTAATTAGATCTAGGACTAGGAATTAAGAAAACCTTGTTTTTGTGTTACCTACGTGCTAACAGGTACCAAAAAGAAAGAAAAATTGTCTGGGCCCACGCGGCCAATATTTATAAGTTCTCAAAAAGTAAATGGGGAGAAAAAGGGGGATCACGCCATCAAGTCGCTCGAGCCGCCGACACCTCCGCCTTCACCACCATGGGGCCTACCATCCCTCCTCGACCGCTTGGCTCCACAAGCCGGGGTCACCGCAGAGGATACCGTCGAAGCTGCCAAAGCTGCCTTCTGAAATAGCCGCTCGGACAGGTCCGACACCAAGGACATCAATCCTGCCATCCTGCTCGCCCCACGATTGTAATCAGCCGCGGACATGGTAATATGACAACAAAAGGGATGCTCAGATGAATTCGGACATATACACATATATGGACGAATACGGGAAATAGTATGAACAGAAACGTACCGAGGAGACATCGGATGGAAGGCGGTAACCCTCAGGAATATGGTCCGAGATCGGGATGTGGCCCATCATCGGCATGCTCCCCATCATATTTGTGTAGCTCGGAGGACCATAATCCGGCGTGAAAGGCAGAGGACCTGTATACTGGGAAGAGAGCTGGGGGCTGACGAACCTGAGGCTGAGGCCGAGGTAGAGGTGGAAGCCCTAGCACTGTGTGGGTAGTATCCCACCACCTCTCTCTGATTGCCTGAAGAACCTGGGGAGTTCGCCTCATTCCCTGGATGTTATCAACGAAGGTCAGAAGCCCCGTTTGGGCCATCCTAGCTCGAACACCGTTTAAGCCTTTGACTTTGTCCCACAAAGCCTTGGCACATTTCGGACTCCCGCGACAGTTTTTGGTCAGCCTGTATGCCTGCGAAATAGAGGAAAAGCAAAGGAGCAATGTTAGAAATCATCCCATGGAAAAAATCAAATAAATAGAAGAAAATTCTCATTGAGGCATTTCATCGAACACTTGGCGTGCGTGCAAGAAAAGCATGCCCAAAGATGCATTCGACTACCCGAATCAACCCCTCCTACAATTCATGATATGTAAGGGACTCATACACACACAATGCAATGTCAAACAAGCAACAAATTCAACAAAATCGAAGCATGCAAGATAGAACCAAGTTCTAGGCAAAAACAAGAAAAGCTGCCAATTTGATTAAAAAAAAATGGATTCAAATGCAATGCAATGCATAAAATGAGAGTTGAGAGAAAAGCTCTTACCAAACCTTCACGAACGACATGAGAGATATGCATATCCCTTTCAAAAGTGAGGTTGTCACGGGGGTAATCCTTGCCAAGCAAATGACTCCCCAAAATTGGGTTTTCCTTTCTTGTGCCATGGATAGTGGAAGGAGAAGGGATTGAGGTTTGATTGAAGGAAATAATCAACGAACAACAAGCAAGAAATTGCAGAGAAAAATCGCCTTGGCTCAAGCTAGGAAAGAAAATTTGAAAAATGGGTGTTTTTCAAAATAAACAGCAGCTGCTGTTATATTGCCCCGACAGCAGATGTATCGCACGAGATAAGCCATCTTGCGCGAGATAAACCTTCGGGAAATGTACAAAATTGTCCCCGACAATAAGCGTCTACACAACGTCAAAATTCAAAATTTTGACACATTGGCCCTTGGAAGTGACACACTAGCAAGGAAACGTGGAAAAATTGGCACCGCAAGTCACGGAACGAGCCAAACGTGACACCCGCACAATCACCCAATATGGCACCAGTCGCCCAAAAATGATTGATCCAGAGATCAACTCATTCCACACGATTCCACGCCCAGACAGGTGGATCGTCAAATCAAAAGCCCAGACAGGTGGATCATCAAATCAAAAGTCTGATTCAACACCCAGACAGGTGAATTGTCAAAAGAAAAGCCCGATTCAAAGCCCAGACAGGTGAATCGTCAAAAGAAAAGCCTGATTCAGAGCCCAGACAGGTGAATCATCAAATCCAAAAGCCCGATTCAACACCTAGACAGGTGAATCGTCAAATCAAAAATCAAATGCACGATTCAACGCCCAAACAGGTGAATCGTCATCCTCAACAAAAGCCCGATTCGGAGCCCAGACAGGCGAATCGTCACAAAACCGACAGGACTCAAAGGACCGGACAGGTAAGCCTTTGTTTTCTAACATATTTCCCTGCAGGTTCGGAGCCCAGACAGGCGAATCTTCAGACAGACAGGTATATTCAGAATTGGGTCTTGATTTGATTCCTCAGTATGAATTTACCTTTTCAAAAGCAAAATCTCCTCGATTTTCAAAATGATTTTCAAAATACCTAAAGCAGCCTTTTCGTACTTTGGAGTCGAACTACGTTATGGTCTGATTCTTCGATAGAGATACATAGGAAGCCGTGCGGCCCGACCATCCCGATGTTCAGAATGATGTCTTTTCTATCGTTGACATGGCTTCTTCCATAAGACTTGTCGACGAGGGGCTCTGTAGACACCCCATTCTAAACCCATCGGAGCACATTTATACCGCTCTAACTCTCGCCTTGAGTCAAGAAGTAGAAATCCACCATTTCGTCATGTTTCGTTAAGTTTTGACTAACGACCGTTAGTTTGGGACTAAACTGCATACGAAATAACGAGGAAAGGGCAGAATTGTCCACTGACTGTCTTATCTTGCACAAAATAGCGTGTCTCATGCGAGATAAAGGAGTTCTGCAGACCTACAGATGGCAGTTTCCTCGTCGGTTTCAACCTCTTTCGGGATAAAACTTTATCCATCCGTCCATCCAATGAAGTTTGGATTCTGGAACCTTCCCAAGGTGTTTGATCTCATCTTCAACACCTCTCTAACCCCTATAAATACCTGAAGACTTTCAGTATTTTGGATCCCAGACTTTTCAAGTCAAAACCCCCCACATTTACTGGTTTCTCTCCCTGAAAGATTCCTGTAAATCACCCCTAAAATCACCTAAAGTTTGTTTATCAACCTTGTTGATAAACAAACATCGAAGCTCGAGTCAAGGATTGAGGCGAAGCTCTGTCCGTGTCAAGGTTCGACTCTAAACATGAGTTGAAACTCTGCCCGAATTACTTCACGCAAGGTAATCTTCCTTTCCTTTCTAATTGATTGTTAGAGTGGTATAAATACATTGAATCTAGGATCGGCCTAGAGCCTCCCCAAATCATGGGGATGGTCTCGAAGCAATCGATCCTATATTCCGTTTAACCTCATTAAATGGATCTTTATTTTATTTATTATTTAAAATATTTTCCTTCTTTGAAAACCTCTCTCTTTTTAGCAAGACCGATCTCCGGATTGGGTAGAATGGGTGCTCCTTGACCTTCCCATTCCATAACCTAAGACCCGAACCCAAAATCTATTTTCAAATGGTTTTTCTATGTTTCCAAATGAATAATATAGGTGACGACTCAAAAAGATGTTTAAAAATTCGCGCATCGCTACAATTGTGTTATTTTAGATCAGGGATCCCGGGAAAGCGACCTCTGAAATACTAGAAATCATCAAGTATTTATAGGAGGTTGGAGAGGTAAAGGTGGATTGGGGTACCACCCTAGGAAGGTTCCAGAACTCAAATATCATTGGAGAACCGGATTGATAAGATTTATTAAGAAGAGAGTTTGAAATCGACAAGGAAACCGTTTCTGCACATCTTGCTGAAGCTTAGTCTCGCGCGAGACACGTATGTCTCGCGTGGGATAAGGTTGCTCAATGGAAAATTCTCTCCTCCCTTGTTATCTCGTATGCAGTTCAGTCCAAACTAACAGTTTTCAGTCAAAACATAACGAAACATGACGAAATGGTGGATTTCTACTATTGACTCAAAGGCGAGACTTAGAGTGGTGTAACTCTGCTCCGATGGGTTCAGAATGGGGTGCCTACAATGGGCAATTGTCACAGGGTATGGGGAGATAAATTAGGAAAGTGGTTGATTGACTAACTATGGGATCACGTCTCCCCTAGTTTTCCCGGTGATATTCATATAGGAGGTATGATAACGCTCATAGCAATCTTTGTTTGTGAGCAACTACTGGAGGAAGGTTTCGATGCTTGGGTGCCTGTTAGAGGATATAGGGTACATGATATAGCAACCCTAAAGTGATGAACATGATTGCCGAGGGAGGGTAAGGAAGATATACTTGGTTTATAGGAGGTGGTGCTAACAAGACACGTCATGCCATTTTGCCAAATACACCTCATGCCATTTTGCCAAATGCCAACATTCCGGTGGTATCAACAAACCAACCGAATACTTGGTCCTTCCCACCTTTGTTAGGTCAAGCTGAAGAGGGAAATGCAGATTTGAACATGGGGCAAGAAGAAGAAGAACAACAATAACCCAACCCTAACCACAACCAAATGCCACCCAATTTTTACCACCAATTTAACCAAATGTCCCTCCAACAAACCCAAATGCTTCAACAACTCAACCACTTCACTCAAAACTTCAATCAATTCCAAGAGAATATTGAAGGGCGTATACAACATGTCCAAGGAAGGGCTGATCACATCTACAACTACGGAATGAGGCATTGGGAAAACTTCTACCCACAACCGCCACCACCACCACTACTGTGAGTCTCAATTTATTCTTTCCCTACCATTCTTTTTATAGTCCTTGAAACATTAGGGACAATGTTTAAATTAAGTGTGGGGGAGGATCTTGCATTTTATTTTAGTTTTTCGTTTAGTTTTTTTTTAAATAGCTTAGTTACATTTTTCTTTTTCTTATGCATTATTAGAAGTATGCTTTTATTTTCAAAAAAATAAAAATACCTATGATGATAAAGTGTTCTAAGCATTAAAAAGCTTGTACTTATTACATTTAAAAATCAGTTTCAAATTCCTTGATTCATATTTTTTTCAAAAAATTTTTGAAGGCATTTCCTAGAAAATAAATTTAAAGGTATATTAGAAAATAAGATGAAATAGTTATAAATTAATATAGTATAAATAAAATTGCTCTAAAAACATTATTTTGTGAAAAGTTGGTGCATTGGATAATATCTTTGTTTTCAAAAGATTATTTTTGCACTCCGGGACTTTCATCTTTTGAATTTCATTTTCGAAAAGACACTCATCTCTTTATACACCATTTATTGGATCACTTTTACCTCCATTTCATCTTCAAGGCTAGTTAGCATAAAAAATGAACATGCCTTACTTCAATAAACATCTCTACTCAAAATTCAAAATGAATAAATCATTATTAGAGTGAGACAATAAAGAAGCAAGGTGTGATAGCATTTCAAAAGATTGTATCATCTTAAAAAAAATGCTACCTTAAAATACTAGCTCTGACCCCTTCCTTTCCACTTCCATTAACACGCCCATCAAATTCTGATCAAAGAATGTTGTGCTAAAATCCCTAAAGTGTCTTTCTTAAGTGAGAATCATCATTTTAAGTCCTTAAAAGTCGCATACCCAAATCTTTCTCATCTTAAAAATCTTTTTCAGTCCCAAGCTCCTACATTTCCAAAATCTTGTTTAGAAAAGCATTTATTTATGCAAAGATTTATTTATAGTTCTTTTATCTATTTTCCAATATACATTAGAAGGATATTTTTAGAAAATATTTTCAAAAATTTTGAAAGATATGAATCAATGTTGAAAATGATTTTCTTAAAGGCAACATCTTTAACAAAAACTTAAAATCTGAAAGGGAACCACTTATTTATTTTTATCTTTCTTTATGTCATTTACTTCTCTCTATTTTATCTCAAACTTGCTTAGGGACAAGCAAGGTTTAAGTGTGGGGGAGTTGATAAATGGCTATTTTATACACATTTATAGTGTTTTTATTGTATTATTTACTTTAATTTTAATACCAATTAAGTATAATTTAGCCTCTTTTTATCATATATCTTCGATTTTATGCTTGGTTGGTATTTTATGTAATTTTACAGGGTTTTAGGACATTTTATGAAGTATAAAGGGTTCAGAGCAAAAGCCTTGAAACAGAGGGACCAAAAATGAAAAATGATGAAGACCAGTCAAAGAGCTGCTGCTCGGCCGAGCACTTCCTTGCCTCGGCCGAGCATGAAGGGACAGAAGGTTTCTTGCTAAAGATTGCCTTGCTCGGCCGAGCATTTTCCTTGCCTCGGCCGAGCACCCTCCTGATCTGCCAAATAGTGCCTTTTTGAAGAGTTGCACCCCTCAAGCCAAATGCCTATATAATGACCTTTGTACTCAGTTTAGATGATCCAAAATTATCTATAATAGAAAGAAGATTACATATTCATACTCTATCAATAGATTTGTATGCATTACTCCAAGGATTATCAATTGTTCTTGAAGTACTTTCGAAGATCGAAGCAATAATATACTGAAGTTTACTTTCAGCCTCTCTTTTTACCCTTTACAAGCATAAGTATTCTTACTCCAATCTTTATTTATATGATTTCTTATTTCATATTTATGCTTATTTTAATAATGGCTAGTGAGTAATCCTCCAATTCTTGGGGTCGGAAACTCAGCATTTGTAGTCTTCTCATTTAAATCAAGTGTTTAAAAATCTTGTTTACCATTTCATAATCAATTCTTTTGTATCATTTTGTCACGCTTACAAATATGAGTCGACCATATTCTGTATGAATTTAGTTAACCAAGAGAAGTATCCCCCGGAAGAATCTTGGTTAACGGAACCATATAAAATGAACTAGGCTCCATTAATCACAAGTTGTAGTTTAATGGACTAGGGATGGTCCTTCAGTGGTAAATACATTGATTTTTATAAACTTAATGGATTCTTGCTATACATGGACCATCGAGAGATAGGGCATGAATAGTAGAGAATACGCATGCAAAGCCTTCGATTGACAAATAATGCACAATTTAGCGTATCATCCTTGATTAATGATTTGAAATATATTTTCTATAAACCTGATTTACTTATTGACTACATATTGTTTGATTTCCAATCCCGAGAATGTTTCATCTTATAAGAATTCAACTAAAGTATTCTGTGTATGTTCTATTTATTTTCTTAAACCAAAACGAATTTCTACCAATCTTATTTTCATAAATTCTGTAAAAACAAATATTTTCCAAAGTAAACCCTATTCTCGTGGGATCGACCCGTACTTGCATTCGTTATACTATTATAGCCCGTGAACTTTCGGTATTAAAAGAACCGTTAAGGTTTGAAACGAACAGACATGCGAAGGTCCATGAAATTGCCACATATACAAAAGAGGTCGGACGGCCATCAATGGGGGCCATACAGACCCTTATGCCATTATCTGTGTTTTTTACAGTTTCCCAATCCAAATCCATAGAGATCCGAACATGATCTGGAAATCTGCAGAAATGAATCAAATCTTAGTTAAAACAGAAACTGTAAGGACTAAGCAAGAAATGAACATTATCACATAAACTCTAAGGCTTAATCCCTCAAGCACACTTTAATAGTTATGTGCTTTCAAAGTGAGAGATCTAAAATGGTGTCATGTGTGATTCAAGAATAAGAAGGAAAAGAGCTAAAGTATATAAGTATATCTACATTTTATAACTTAAGCATTTCAAACAATAATGAGATTTGTAAACAATAACAATGATGTAAAGGGAGATTTAGGGGTTCAAGTAAATGTATAAGGAGATTTTACCAATAGTGGTTCACTTCTATCTTTTTGGTTGGTTTGGTAGCTTTGAGCTAGATCCTCTCCTTAGATGAAAGAAGATGGGGTTTGTGTTTTAGGAGAGAGAAAGGGAGTCTGAAATTTGGCAGAGTTTCCCCTAGGTCGCTGAAAGGAAAAAAAGGTATTTTAAATGATGGGGGAAGGGTTTTATTTATAGGCGTTGCCTTTTACAAAAGGGTCGTACATATTCTCCTAAAAGGGCCATACATATTGTTTTGCCTTAACCACCTCGAAAGCATCTAGATCCTTCCTCCAACTATCTAGATAAGGTTTTTACATAAATTTAGTATTCTAGTGGGGTCATTTTTCAGTTTCTTATGATAGAATGATCCTTCCATACTTAAAAAGGTCAAATTAATGCCCTTAAGACCCTGAAACTACCTATATTTCCTGGATAGTCCCTTAAAGTCCTTTTCGTGCAGTTTTGATGGAAGGCGTTCTAGATTTGGGTACTTACAGAGCCTCTCGGCAACGATACTTACGGAGAAAGTAAGGTTGATGATAAAAATAAGAATTCCTATCTGGTAAGAAACCAAGATGGGAGAGAAACAAACTCAGGGAGTCGTAAAAATAGGGGGGGTGACCAGAGTGGTCGGATAGCTGGACCTTGTTATGAAACGATTCCTATGTATCCCAGATGGGAATCAAGCCAAACGTAGTTAAAACTCCAATGAGAATGCCAAAGAAGGAGGTATATAAGAATAATAAGAGAGGTACTCAACTAGCTGGGGATGATTCCAGAGGTACTTTGACCTAGTGAGAACTATTTGTAGGGGTATCAACCTGATTAGGGAGACTGGAGGCTGTCTTGCACCTAATTTGGACACTGGAGGCTGCCTCGCACCTATTTTGGGATATTTTGAAGGTGTCTTAACTTTAAATGAAGTCTGTTTGGGGGTGTCTTAACTAAGTGAAGACTATTATGAGGCGTCTACCCAAGTAAAGAATGTTACGAGGTGTCTAACCAAGGAAAGACTATTATGAGGCATCTAACCAAGTGAATATTGTTATGGGCGACTAACCAAGTGAAGATTGTTATGAGGCATCTAACCAATTGAAGACTATTATGATGCGTCTAACCAAGTGAAGACTATTATGAGGTGTCTACCAAGTGAAGGCTGTTATAAGGCGTGTAACCAAGTGAAGACTATTTTGAGGCATCTAACCAAGTGAAGACTATTATGAGGCATCTAACCAAGTGAAGACTTTTATGAAGCGTCTAACCAAGTAAAGACTGTTATGAGGCATCTAACTAAGTGAAGACTATTATGAGGCATCTAACTAAGTGAAGACTATTATGAGGCATCTAACCTAATGAAGTGGATAAGATCTGAATCTTGTTCCTTGCTAGGGGTTGATCAATTCTATGTTCATCTTCGAAATCACCTCTCGGTGGGGAAAGGATCAGGATTATGATTGACAGCCAATATTAAAAAGTATCAGACTTACAATTGACGGTCAGGATAAAAAGGATCGAGCTTACAACAAGGTGGCTGGGTTTAAAAGGACCGGGATTACAATAGGGTGGTCGGGATTAGAAGTATTGGGCTTACAACAAGGTGATCGAGATTTAAAGGATCAGACTTACAACAAGGTGGTCGGGATAAAAAGGATCGAGCTTACAATAAGGTGTTTGGGATTAAAAGGATCGGGCTTAATACAAGGTGGCCGTGATTTAATGGATCGAGCCTACTAAAGGGTCCAGCCAACCGACCTCAGTGGTCACCGTAGGACACCACCACGTCCTCACATCCGACCTAAGAGGTCACCTTAGAACACCACCACGTCCTCACAACTGACCTAAACGGTCACTTTAGGACACCACCACGTCCTCATAATCGACCTTAGCGGTCACCTTAGGACACAACCACGTCCTCACAACCGATCCAAGTGGTCACCTTAGGACACCACCAGGTCCTCACATCCGACCCAAGCAGCCACCTTAAGACACTACCACGTCCTCACATCTGACCTAAACGGTCACCCTCGGACACCACCACATCCTTACATCCGACCAATATGGTCACCTTCCCTCTTTCCGACTAGCGATCCAGATCGGGACCCCTTATCTTTATTGACGTCCCCACTTCTTTCATAAGTGACGTCGCCGAGAGGCTTCTGTAAGTATCCCAATCCAGATCGCTCCCCATCTGAGCACACGGGAAACACCACGGACTCATGCAAATGTGGTCCCGAAGACCCGTAACCTCCAAAAGGTCCAAAACCACCAACCAAACATAGACAGGACCCTTTTGAGATATAATGGAACAGAAGGACTTTTCAGGAATTACAAAAAATAGTCAGCCTGCAAACATGTCCGCACGGACCACTTTGCAGGGTGAAAATAATCATGAAAAAATCTCCTTAAAGTCCACATTATTCCCTCAAATTCGGGAAAACCAAAAAATTAGATTTGCACAAGTGTCCGCGCGGACCATATTGCAATTTTTCTAGACCTATAAATAGAGGGCTCCCCCTCTCATTTTCTACACACCTCCCTTCTCTCCTCCTTCACCCCAGCAAGCTGGGATAAGTCTAAGGCATCCCGAGTCCCTTCAGCCCTTCCCGAGGTGCTCCAGAGCCATCTTGAGGCGCTCCAAAGTCCTCCCGAAGCCCATCCATCCCAAGGCATTCCCGAGCCATCCGGAGGCGCTCCCGAAGCACCCAAAGCCTTTTCGGTCCATCCTGAGCAATTTTAAAGCATCCTGAGCCATTCCAAAGCATCCCGAAGCCCTGGTGATCCGTCCCGAGGCATCCCGAAGCATCGCGAAGCTCTGCTCGCACATCCAGAGGTATCCCAAGGCACGTCGAACCTCTACCCGAATACATCTAGACATCCCGAGGCACGCCAAAGCTCTGCCCGAAAACACCTAGCCATCCCGAGGCACGCCGAACCTCTGCCCGAATACACCTAGCAATCTCGAGGCACGCCGAACCTCTACCCAAATATACCTAGCCATCCTGAGGTACGCCGAACCTCTGCCCGAATACACCTAGCTATCCCGAGGCATGTGGAAGCTCTATCGGTCCGTCTCGATCCATCCTGAATCATACCGAAGCTCGGTGTGCAGACATCGGTCCATCCCGAGGCAATCCCGATCCATCTCGGAACACTATTCACACTCAATCAAACATATTCCCCCACGGAAGATAGACACGAAGCAACATTGGTAAGGACTCCTTCCAAATCTCTTTCAATTAATTTCAATACTTAAATACATAGCATACAATGTAGACATCCTTTTCAGAATGCATTTTTAAAAGAACACACACACACACACAACTATTAAAGAAAGAGGGGTATCAAAAGACTCGTATATACAAGGCAACTCGGGTGAGCTCTACTATTCTCTTCCCGAGGCGTAATGTCACGACCCTAATCCTAGACACATTTTGGTCACACGTGAAGCAACTGGGATTGGGGTGCATTGCATTCCCTATTATGCATTATTTGCTATTTGGATTGATTATGTGTTTAATTGGTCATTTCCGTGAATTTAGATGTTATTAAAGTGATTTTTATTTTATAATGTCTAAATAAAAGAAATGGGAAATTGTGTAGTAAAGTTATAACATTTCGAATTTTAAATGGAAATGTTATATAAAGTATGAGGAGCTTAGTTGTAATTATAAGTTTAAGGTGGTTGAGAGTAGGTTTTCAATCTTGGAGGAGCCTATGTGTAAGTTTGTTATATAAATCTGCTTAAAGCTTCTTCAAGAAGCATTTTTCATTCCCAGCTCTTCTTTCTCTCTCTCAATATACGTATCAACCCATTACCTAGGGTTACCTTCAGAAATTTGCAGAAAATCATCCGTTGCTCCGTTTCAAATTCTGATTTCATATTAGTGATCAGTGAGTTGAATAGAACGAGAATAGCCGATTAAATCATCTTTTTATTTCGGCAAATTTTGTTAAGTTATTATGATTCTTTGTTATAACTACTCATTCTGTGTTTAATAATGATATGATGAACATGTGAATGGTTCTTGCTAATTTTGGTAAGTTATTTTGATGTTTGAAATAGAAACCAACTAAGTTGGGTTGAAAGAAAATGGTTTCTTGGCATGAAGGTAATAATTAATGGTAGTAGAGTGGTTATGGAATATTGTTTGGCCTTGGGAAAGCATTTGCAGGTGACTTAGAGTGGTTATGTTACGTTGAGAATAACTGGGAATGAGTATATGGTTCATTTTCCTTACCTTGGCTGATGTTCAGCATTGAACTGCAGTTTCTGGGCTTGGGCACGACTCGTGCCCTGAAGCACGAGTCGTGACCTTGCTTGAGCAAGTCGTGCGACACTTGTTGTCTCATGGGGAACAGTCGTGACCCTTGGGACGACAGTGTCTGGTGGGGGTGTAAATGGGCACGAGTCGTGCACTACCTTACAGTCCTTGAACAGTTTTTGAAGCATGGAAAGCCTAGTCTAACCAACATGGAATGGTAAACTCTTTAACTACGCTTCTAGCACAACTTTAGTACTACACTATGGAACTTGAAATAGTCCAAATGGATAATGGGAAAGGCTTTAAATACTGTCTCGAAAAGGGTTGAGAGGCAATGGTGAAACTTAAACCAAAGTTTGTAAAACTTGGTATTTGAACTTGGAACCTTTAGAGAAGGTGTTTAATGTTGTATTGTGAATGCGTAGGGCGACTTATATGATATTGTATCCTTACGTGGTGACATGTCTAAGGTCATTTGTTCTTATAGTGCATAAAATGTATAGTGCACTACTTCATTGGTTCGAACAGGAGTAGTAATACCCTGTTACTGGATTATATATGGTGTAATGTCTATGTAGGACTTATGTGATACCTTGTGCACATAGTTTTTAAATACGTGTTGTACTTTTTCATTTGTTGATCATGAGTATTAATACCATGTCATTGAATTGTTAATGTTCAATAGTGTTGAAATATATGTGCACTATTGTGATTGGTTTAACATGAGTTGCAGTACCATATATATATAGATATATATATATATATATATATATATATACATATATATATATATATATATATATATATATATACATATATATATATATATATATATACATATATATATATATATATATACATATATATATATATATATATATATATATATATATATATATATATATATATATATATATATATATATATATATATATATATATATATATATAAGTATCTGTTATGTGCTTGAATGTAGTTGTATCAGCTGAGATTCGGGGGTATAGGGAATACGATCACTTATGAGAAGATATTTCATAAGGTGCTTAGATTTCCTTATACTTGTGACCGTTCACTCCCTTCTGTGGCCACGGAGAGGGGTTACAGCTTCTGTGGATAGGTATGAACCGTTCACAAGATAGTGAGGTACCTTATATGGATCTCTGTAAGGGGTCATATAAGATGTGGATATGCACTAGCAGTTCACAAAATGAGGGGAGTATAACTCCCACCGTAGTACTACATATGACTCAGATGGAAAAGGTAAAGGGAAAAGGTAACGTAAAGTGTTTACTGTTTGATGTGATTATGAGCAACCTGTTTGGTGTTGCATATTTGTTACTGAGCAACCTGTTTATGTGTTGTATATTTTATGACATATTGTTGCATAGATAATAGCTTGCTGAGATTTTATCTCACCCCTTCTCCCTTTACTGTTTTTAGATCCCGCTGAGATAGGAGGACCGGACCGGTGAGGCCGGAGAGGAGTTTGGACATCTGTTGGGTTATCAGGGTATGTGTTGATCTGGGGAGTTGGGAATGTCATGGTTGTTATTCTTTTGGGAAATGTTTTTTATATAAAACTTTCATAAACATGTTTCAGTGGTGTTGTAATTAAACTTGGGATTGGTTTGTTTTATGGTTGGCTTTTGTATGCCTTTTCAGTTGTATAGTTTGTAAAAACAGGTTGTGTTTGTTAAAGCAGGTTTATATATTGCCTCCATGTAAAGAGGTTATTTTGAAATTGTTTTGAAAAAGGAGTGTTATACTTTTCAAGTTAAAGTGAAGAAAAGTTTTTTTAAAATGGTATTTTGGGGACCCTCCATCCTGAGACACGGTTTATAGGTTCCATGAGTTGGGAGGAGCCCACAGTTGGTATCAGAGCTTTGGCTAGAAGTCAAGGGTAGATGTCTAGTCTAAGGGGGAGTGTGTGATATCTGACGCCGAGTGTTTAATGCAGGGATCATTGTAATGGTTGGGAATGGTGATGACCAGCAGAGAGATCAGGGAAACATTGGTGATTTGGGTGCTGGGGGAAACCAGAACGCTGAGATGATGGCTATGTTTCGGTATTCCTTCAGAATAGGAAACTGCATGTCGCATGAGCTTTCCCCCTTCATCCAAAAAACCCTCCCGAGTCTAAACTCTGCCTTTCACCCCCTCCAGCGAACCAAGAGTGGTTGAGGGTTCCCGGTTGCCATCTCTTCAGCATTGAGGTCACAAGATCCGAAAGCCCTTCCGATTCAGCAGTCCGAACGGTCCGTTATTCCCCAATGGCAGGGTCAACAGATAATAGCGAAGGGAATGGGACTCCGCCCAGGAAATCTCCAAACAATGGAAGAATTATTGCAAGCTTTCAAAGCTCTTGAGAAACGCCAAGAAAAGCAGCAGGCTTGGATCGAATATGCCATGCGTTATCTTGGAACATTTGCAGTCACCCAATCGGATGGGACTTTCATAAAAGACGAAGACGTGCCTGCTCCCTTAGCTTCTCAGAATTAACAGCAAGTCCTTAGCTTCACAAAGCCACGAAAACCTAGCAATGCAAGGCAACTCCCGCTCAAAGCTCTATTCGAGCCTTAATCAAACAGCTTTGATTTTCCAAACTCAGCACAATCAGTTTTCTGGCCCCGCTCCGCAAACTCAATATCATCAGCACACCTATGGGCCCTCAGATCCTAACGCCTCTCAATGTCCCTCGGGATTCAATCCTTTGCCTCTGTTTGAGCCTTGAAGCTACACCGTGAAGTCACAATGCCTGCTAAGGATAGACATATCAAGCAGATACCCAGATGTTTCAAACCTGCCACCTACCAGACTGCCTCTTGGGGCTAATGAAACATTCCATCAGTTTCTAAACACAGTCCAGCACGGCATAGATAATCGTGCCCCCGGCTCCGGTTTTTTCAATCAAGGTTATGGATGGGCACACACCCACTTGCCTCCCCAGGATTCCCGAATGGTGATTCCATCAACGAATTCGCCTCCATCTCTGGGAACCGAAAACCTAACCCCGCCTAATGACCCTTGTGTGGCTTGGTTGGTAGAACATGTAAAATAAATGCAAGGGAAGAGTTCCATTAAGGAAAAGGAAAGAGGTTACCAAACACCTCCAAACAAGAGGAAAGAGGTTACCAAAGCAGTCTACCACACTCAGAACCAAACCCCAATTAATAACGGTCTCCCTCAAGAGAAGCGCTTCTAGCCCCTTGATGATCTCGGGATGTCCTTGAGCCAAGTCTTTAAGACACTAGTAAAGCGGAACATGCTCAAGCCCCTAAAGAATTATAAAACGAAGAAATCCAACCCTAATCGGGATATGAGCAAATGGTGTGCTTTTCACAACTACCCCGGCCACACCACCGACAATTGCTTCATGCTAAAACAAGTGGTCCAAGGGTTAATTGAAGAAGGAAAGTTGGAATGCCCCCGCAGTCCCAACACAGTCGGAAATCCATTCCCCAGAATCGATAGGGTGAACATGGTGACAATCAGAGAAATCTCATCCATTGACGAATCCTCTGCCCTTTCAGCAAGTAACCAAAGCAAGATGGACGAAAAGAACAATGTTATCTTTTGGAAAGGATCGGCTCGAAATTGCGACCACTTCTGCTCCATGATAAGTTGGAACGAGCTTCGCACAACAACCAACGATCTAAATGTTTTGATGCCCCAGCCTTTATATTGGGAGGACATTAAGACAGCCGCCAAGCCCCCAACAGAAATGATAATGGTAAATGAGCTAAGATGTGATGTATGGCCGTACGCTAACCAGGGCCCGCCCATGATAGAATTCGGAGAAGCGAAGAAATGAAGAGTGAAGCCGAAAGTAAATGTGTTGATCCGTTCCGGCCAAATCCCGACAAATCCTCCAAGAACAGATAAAAGACCAGTAATGCCTGAGCCTCGTACCGAGAAGGGCCCCTACACCAAAAAAAACTGAAGTGATTGACCCAAAGGTAGAAGACCCGATCTTGAACCAACTCAAGCGCACTCAAGCCAACATATCCCTTTTATCTTTGCTCACTTCCTCCTATCCTCACAAGCTTAAATTAGAGAAAAGCCTAGCTCGGGCCATGGTTCCAATAAATGTCACCCCAGATGAAGCGGTTCAAATGATCGGCAATGTTTATTATGGTAACATCATTACCTTCAGCGAGCTTGACTTGCCAAAATTTGGGGATAACTATAACGAGCCTCTCTACATTACCATTCAACTCGATGAGCGTCGCCTCCTCGGGTCCTGGTGGATGGAGGACCGGCCATGAATGTCCTCCCTGCCATAATGATGGACTTGTTAGGGATCAAGCCGACCGATATGAAGCCTTCAGTTCAGACAATCAAAGCCTACGACTCAACGTCTCACTCAGTTTTAGGGGTAGCTACTCTGAATCTTTGGTTCGGAAAATAGATGATGCCAATGGACTTCCAGGTTATTGACATCCCAATCACCTTTACCGCCATCTTGGGCCAGCCTTGGTTGCACCAAATAAACGTAGTGGCATCCACTCTGCACCAATGCGTGAAATTCATTCAAGGAAGAGATCTCACCACAACTTGTGGGGACAGTGTGACCACAGAAGGGACAAACACAAATGGCATCCCTGTCCTAGAAAATAAGCATAAAGATGAGGGCATGATGTTGATGGGATTCACGATTGAAAGCCCAAAAGCAAAAGTATGCTTTATAGACCTCCCTCTGTCTTGGGACCAGATTCCTCCCCCCCCCCATAAAAATGATGAAGCTCATGAATTATGTTCCGGGGCTAGGTTTGGGCAAACACCATCAAGGCACCCATAAGATCATTGAAGTCAAAGAACAAACCACCCGTCGTGGCCTAGGTATGTTCCTACTCCCAAAGACGTTGAAAAGGATAGAAAGACTACACGTAGAAAGCGCCTGATTGTTGACAAAAGAGGCCCGTACACAATCTCCAATCTCTGTCCCTACAACTTTGACATGGCCCGGTACTTTACAAAGAAAACCCGTGACTTAAACGAGGACATAGAGAAGAAGGCAGAGATCATCAACGCGAGACAAAGTTGGTCTGCAACAATGGTCAAATGGGAGAAACTCCAACAAAACCTTGAGAAGTTCAGAGGCCTCGAGCCAAATCCCATCAGGAGAGCATTCCTCGACGCACCAACCCTGCCGGGACCCACCACCACCACTATTCACAATGAATTTTGGTTCGGGGAATCCCACGCTTTGGTAGAGGAGTTTGAGAAACTTTCTGTCATCGCCCCTACCACAAATAAATGGGACGAATCAGTGTTTGATCTAGCAGTGCCTAAAGAAAGAAAAGAAGACTCCGAAGAAGATGTCTAGGACGAGCCTTTGCTACAACAACTTTTCAGCAAAGAGATCGAGATTCCGAACTTGATCGATTTTGTTTCTGATAACTCGATGATAGCCATGATTGGGGACAGCAGTGAGAAGCCTTTTGACCCCTGCACCCTCTCAAGCCCATCAAAAATGCCGCTGAAGAATTGGGTTACCTTTTCTGGACCCACAGCCAGCAAAGAAGAGATGATCGAGAAGCTTGGTCTAACCCTTCATTCCCTAAAGTCTAGCTTCGGAAAAAGTCCAGAGTCTGTTATATTTGAATTTGAGTCTCGCGAGTCATCTGATGGCCTTACGCCTAAATATTATGAATTCATCGCAAACACTGTATTCCCCTTCCCTTTGAATGAAAAGTTTGACCTTTCTGAGTATCCCCTCATTGCCACTTTAACAAATGATAAATTAACTAACAAACAAAGAATAGTTAATGATGAATCACTTGATAAAGACGCAGACACATTAAATGAACAATACATTAAACCAATCTTTAAGTATGTTATCAAACGAGAGGAAAACCAGGCCCAAGATGCCGAGGAGGTTTTGACCAAAGTGAATTTGGGGACTGTTGAAGAGCCTAAAGAGACACAAATTGGAGCCTTTAGAAGACTGGAAGGACATTAGTACCATGGAGGTAGTGCCTTTGGACATGAGGGATCCGGCCAACTTCTCATTTTTCTTGAGGGCTTGGACATACACTGCCTTTCCACCCAGGGCCATTCTCAAGAGCAGGAAGAGTACCATCTTGACCATGACCTACTTGGACTGGTATGAGAAGGAGATGGGAGCGACTCGGGTCGTTTTGGGAGAGAGACGTCAGGCTTTATTGGGGGCTGACTGTGACTCGAACAGGACTCTGAGGGAGACTGAGGCTAGGGCTAGTTGCCATAACCAGTCGGGTGACCTTATTAGGGATATGGAGGCTCGATATGAGAGGCTATTTGAGGTTGCTCCCCTGACTGAGGCTCAGAGGGAAGAGGTACGGACTCGTGCCAGGATTGAGAAGGCACTTATTAACACGGGTTTGATGGAGGCTCCAGTAAGGATACCAGAAATTGGGATGAGGGAGACCGACATCATTGAGAAGAAAAGGAAGAATACTCGACGAGGTCGAGGTAAAGGGAAGAAGAACAAGGAAGACTCAGTGAATGACAACTGATAGATCTTTTCCTAGGATTCCCTTATTGCCATTTGCAAACACAATAGTTTATTAGGTCTTTTATTGTATTTTAGATCTTTGTAGCAGGTTAGCAGAGTCAAGAGTAGACCGTGCTTGAACTCATCAAGGAGTTTTTAACTTGTAATTAACAAGAATATTATCTTAGAAATTATTCAAGATACATTTCATGGAAATTTCAGATGTCTTATTTATTGTTTAGACCGAACCATTGCTGGCTGCCTACGTTCCCCTTTTACAAGAAATACTAAGGGGCTCAGGTCTTCATAGTTCATTCTGGTGAACTATCGGGATTTTTGTTTTTTGTCTTTTTTTTTTATGTGCAACCCTGTCTTTTGCCTAGACCGCCCTTTTTGAGTTTTCAGCCTAGCTGGGCATTACTCTTTTTGCACTAAAATTTTTATTTCTTTTTTTTTTTATGTGCAACCCTTTCTTTTGCCTAGACCGCCCTTTTTGGGTTTTCAGCCTAGCTGGGCATTACTCTTTTTGCACCGAATTTTTTTCTTTTTTTTTATTATTATATTTTTTTTCTTTTTTTTTTATTAGACATAATACCTGCGGAGCTTATCACCGTTGACTGGGTGGACAAATGAATTGCCGTCCAGGTCCGCAAGCTTCATTGCTCCTCCCGATAGTATCTTCTGCACCACATACGGGCCGATCCAAACGGGTTCCCACTTTCCCAGGGGGTTGTCTCTGGTGGGGGGCTTCACTTTCAACACTAGGTCACCCTCTTTGATGTCCCTGGCCTTGACTTTTTTTGTCGAATGCCCTGGCCATTCGCCTCTGGTAGGCTCGGGTGTTCTCCATGGCTTTTAGCCTTCTTTCATCAAGCAGGGCCAATTCATCGTGTCGGCTGCGTAGCCATTCTACTTCGTTAACACTGTTTTCCAGGAGGACCATTAGTGACGGGATTTTCAACTCCACTGGCAACACTGCTTCCATCCCGTAAGTTAGGGCAAAGGGAGTTTCTCCCGTGGCTGTTCTGACGGACGTTCTGTAGCCCCAGAGTGCCAGATGCAGCTTCTCAGTCTAGTCACGACCACGGGTGGCCATTTTCTGAATAATCCACTCGAACGTCTTATTGGCAGCTTCTACGGCTCCATTAGTCTGAGGTCTATACGGGGACCATTTGTGGCGAGTGATTCTGAATTCTGACAGTAATCTATCGCAGTCCCCTTCGAAGTGCGACCCATTATCTGAAATGACCTCATTGGGCACCCCATATCTGCACATGATGTTTTCTTTGACAAACTGGGCCACCTTTCTGGAAGTGAGGACCTTGTAGGACTTGGCCTCTACCCACTTTGTGAAGTAATCGACTGCCACTAACACAAATTCATGCCCATTGCTTCCTGCCGAAGCTATCTTCCCTATCACGTCCATACCCCAAGTTTCAAACGACCAAGGAGTCGTCATGCAGTACTGGTCATGAGGCGGAAGATGATTGAGGTTGGCAAACCGCTGGCATTTGTTGCACTGTCGAACATGCTGGACACAGTCAGTTTCCATGGAAATCCAGTAGTAGCCCATTCTGAGGATCACTTGCATCAATTCTATGGCATTCATATGAGGACCGCAGGAACCATTGTGGACTTCGGTCATTAACTCTCTGGCCCTTTCTTGGGTGACGTACAGGAGTAGTGGTCCCTTGTACCATTTCTTGCACAGGTCGCCCCCTAGAATGACGTAGTGGGAGGCCAACCGTTTCAGGGCCTGCAAGCTCTTGGCTTTGATGCCTTCCCTTGGTCTACCTTCTTCATCTCTGAAAACTGACTCCCCATCTTTGAGGAACTGGTAAATCTGACTGTACCAGGGTTCTTTGACAGGCTCGGGTCCCAAGTCTATTTCACAACAGAAAGTCGGGGCTTCTCTTCTACCCACTCGGAATGGTTTTATTGCCTTTCCCTCAGGGATCTCTACCAGTGAGGCTAGAGTAGCTAAGGCATCAGCGAATCTGTTCTTATCCCTCGGCAGGTAATGGGAAGTCACTTCTCTGAACTGCTCAGTCAACTCTTCCATGTAGGCATGATACCTCTAAAGGTTAGGATCCATAGTCTTCCACTTGTTGGAGACCTTGTTGATTATCAGGGCTGAGTCTCCACAGACCTCGAGTTCTTTGACATTCCTTTCTAAGGCAGCTTCTAAACCAGCAATGAAAGCTTCATTCTTGACGAGATTTTTCGTGGCAGGGAAGTTCAACTTGATGGCTATTGGCGTGTGTTCATCTTTCGGATCAACCAGTAGCATTCCTACGCCATTTCTTCTCTTGTTAGCAGCTCCGTCAAAGAAAAGTTGCCATCAGTTCTCAGGCTCAACTACAAAGATCCCTTCATCTGGGAATTGGGGTTCAGGCCCGCTGTCCTCATTGCTAGGGAAGTTATCCAGATGGTCTGACAACGCTTGACCTTTGATTGCCTTTCTCGTCACATAGTTGATGTCATACTCAGCTAAGAAGAACGACCACTTTGCTAGACGCATCGAAAGGGAAGGCTTGTCGAAGATATACTTGATAGGGTCCATTTTCGAGACCAAGTTCACAGAGTGGGCTTGCATGTAATGCTTCGCTACCGACCACCTGCACTGGCCTCCCGCACAAGTCTTTTCGCATGCTGAGTAATTGAGCTCACTTCCCTGCAGCTTCCGGCTGACAAAGTAAATGGCATTTTCTACCCGAGAGTCATTCTTCTCTTGAGTAAGCATAGCCCCAACTGCCGTATCAGTGACAGTAAGATAGAGCAGAAGAGATTTTTGTCTATGTGGGGGGCATAGCACCAGAGGATGTACTAGGTACGCCTTGATTTGGTCAAAGGCATCCTGGCATTCCTCAGTCCACTCTGTGTCTACATTCTTCTTCATGAGCTTGAAGATGGGCTCGCACATGGTGGTCAGCTGGTTGACAAAATGGCTGATGTACTGTAGTTTGCCCATAAAGCTTTTGACCTCTGTCTGGGTTCGAGGTGGCCTCATGTCCATAATGGCCTTGATCTTTCGGGGATCGACTTCAATACCTCGCTCCGTGACCATATACCCAAGCACTTTTCCCCTTGTCACTCCAAATGTGCATTTGGCAGGGTTTAGTCTCATGGAATGCTGTCTCAACCTTTCAAAGAACTTTCGCAGGTCGACAAAGTGCTGTCCATCCTCACCTTTAGAATGGATTATCATGTCATCAACATAGACCTCAATCTCCTTGTGGATCATGTCGTGAAAAAGTACAGTCGCTGCCCTCTGATATGTAGCCCGGGCATTCTTAAGCCCAAAAGGCATCACCGTATAGCAGTACGTTCCCCACGGTGTGGTGAAGGCTGTCTTTTCTTGGTCCTCCTCGGCCATCTTGATCTGGTTGTAGCCAGCAAAGCCATCAACGAAGGATTTGACTTCGTAGTTAGCAGTGGTGTCCACCAGAATGTCTATATTTGGCAAGGGATAATCGTCTTTGGGGCTGACTTTGTTCAGATCCCGGAAATCTACACAATAGCGCACCTTCCCATTGGCCTTGTTCACAGTCACGATGTTGGATAGCCATGTCGAATATTTGATGACCCTGATGAATCCTACCCGCAGTAGCTTCTCATTGACTTCTTTGACTTATAGAGAGCACTCTGGCTTGATCTTTCTCAGTTTCTGCTTTACTGGCTTGGCATCTGGTGCCAGAGGGATTCTGTGCTCCACAATCGAACTGTCTAGTCCCGGAATATCCCTGTATGACCATGAAAACACGTCCATGTATTCTTTGAGTAGATTAACCAGTCTGTCTCGTTCAAACCCCTAGAAGAAGTTCCCAATCTGTGTCTCTTTAGGTTCCTCGACAGTACCCAAGTTAACACTTGTCAAAACCTCCTCGACAGCTTGGGCCCGGTTTTCCTCTTTGTCTGTAACCTGCTTAAAGATTTCTTTAATGTATTGTTCAATTTGTGTGTTTGCATCTTGTTTAAATGATTCATTATTAACTGTTGTTAAGTTATTAGTTAATTTATCATTTGTTAAGTTGGCAATAAGGGGATACTCAAAAAGATCTATCATTTCATTCAAAGCGAAAGGGAAGATGACATTGGCTACATATTTATAATCCTCATGCGTGAGGCCTTCGGATGACTCGGAGGACTGGAATTCAAAGACTCCTGACTCAAGGGTATGGACGACAGGGTGTTTGACATGACCAAACTGAGAGGGATGGGGTACCAATCCAAGCTCCGTGATCATTTGCTGTCGGCTGGCTATCGGCCCTGAGAATGTCTCCCAATTCTTCAAAGGCATCTCTGTCTTAGTCACCAAAGTACGGGGATCAAAAGGCTCTTCACCACCGTCTCCAATTACGGCAACTATCTCATCATCTGAGCTGTTGTCGATCAAATCAGGAATATGTGCTTCTTCATCAAACAGCTTCTGCAAACCTGACTCACTGTCTTCACTACTGGCAGCTTCTATCTGGCTGATCTTTGGAAGAGCTAACTCGAAGGCGGAGAAATCCATTACTCCTGATGGGAAGAGTGCTGACTCTTTGAAACAGTCTGGGTTTCCTTTGAAGGCATACTTATTCTGAACAGTAGTGGTAGCCCCAGGAATTTCTGGTAAATCAAGGAACATCCTTCGAACAGGATTTACTGGTTTTCCCCGAACTTTCTCAAGGTTTTCCAGAAGAGTTTTTCTCAAGGAGATTTGACTATCACTTTCATCATATTGGGTCCCACCTCTTGTGAAGTACTGGGCCAGAGACAAGCTGTAAGGATGGAGACAGATCCCTTCACTTCATTTTTCCTGAACTGTTCCTTTAGCTTTTCTGTCATCCTGAGAATTCAGTTTGTATCCCAAGTCGTGGCAGGTGGTCTGTTCCTTTACATCAATAACAGCATTGCGACCCTGAAGTCTTTTACCCGGTCCAAGCCCCAGAAGATAACCCATCTTTCTCATCATTTGAATGGCAGAAGGTATTTTGTCAGAGGTAGCAGTGAGGTCAGTACAACACACTTGTTCTTTAGAGGAGTCTACAGAGAATCCGGTCAAGGCAAACCCTTCTTCGTCATGCTTGATCTCCAATATTGGAATACCTCTTGTGCTGGTTCCTTTCACGGTGACACTGTCTCCGTAAATAGTAGTGATAGTCCCATCACACGACTGGAATTTGACGCATTGGTGCAAAGTAGAAGCTACCCCATTTATCTGGTGAATCCAAGGTCGTCCCAGCAGAGCGGTAAATGAAATGGGAATGTCAATCACTTGGAAGTCTACATCCATGGCCTTTTTCCCAAACCACAATTTAAGAGTAGCAATCCCCAGAACTGACTGAGCAGTGGAATCATAGGCCTTTATGGTTTGACTGGAAAGTTTCAAATTTGTGGGCTTCAAATCCAACAAATCCATCATTTTTGCTGGCAGGACATTCATTGCAGACCCTCCATCAACTAGTACCCTTGGTAATCGGCGTTCCTCCAACTGGACTGTGATGTAAAGGGGTTCATTATGACTAGCCCCATATTTTGGCAGGTCCAAGTCAGTGAAGGTAATTATATTTACATAGTGGATATTTCCAATCATCTGGACGACCTCATCTGGGGTGACATCTATGGGCACCATGGTCTTGGCCAAACTTTCTTCTAGCTTCAGTTTGTGAGGGTATGAGGAGGTTAACAGGGACCATAGGGAGATATTAGCTTGAGTACACTTCAACTGAGTCAGCACCGGGTCCTCTTTTGTCACCCTTAGGCTGCTCCACACTCATCTGTCTAGACCGAGTCATCACATAGACATTAGACTTTTCCGAGTCATCAGTCCTACCGGAGGATTCCTTCAGCTCCTTCAAAGTTAGAGGCAGGCTCTTGCTGGCATATGGCCAACTCTGCTAGTTAATTTGATTAACAGCGCTACCAGAGGCATAGGCAGCTTCCCGAATCTGATCCCAGGTCACTGGCTTTATGGCCTTTTCTGAGTTCTGACTTCCCCATTGGCTTAGCAGCTGGCTGATTTCAGTTTTATCTTTCTCACTCAAGGCCTTGGCAGTTTCATTCAAGCTTTTCAGGGTCAACATGCAACAGGAATTATCGCTCCCAGGGTTTGGAAGTTTGATAATGGCTTCCTCACCTGGACGTAGCAACTTTTTCAATAGAGCGGGGTCACATTCCTCATCATTGTCAAACATATCCTTTCTTTCCCTTGGGGTCAAACTTCTGACGGCATCTTTGACATTGGCCAAACACTTCCTAAAGTGGGAGATTCCATCATCAATAAGGATTTCTGCAGGGTCAAACCTCATGGCAGGTTCTTGTTCTTTACTCACTGGAGGACTTTCTGGGCTTTTTGGCTTCTGGGCTAACCACTCTTCCACCGTTCCTTCTGGCATTTCGACTGTGTCATCCTCAGTATCACTACAGTAACTCCTGTGGGAATTTTCATCTTGACTCTGATGACCAATGAGGTCAAAAGCAGGTCGGGATACTTGATGCCATATAAGGGGCATTCTGGACTCTTCCCCTGACTTAGGGATTACCAAGAAGACATCACTGTCGTCGTAAGATAGGAAGGGGACCGGGGTCACTTCAAACTTTAAGACTCTTTCTAGAGCTTCCATGCATTCTTCTTTGGACAAAGTCTCAGAGGTAACCCTCAACGCTGCAATGGAGTCTACTCTTCCCGATGGGGGTTTAGCCTCGATGACGCTTACGTCTTCTAAATCGGCGGGTGGAGCCCACTTCCCCTTTTCAGCTAAAGCTTCGATCAGGTTTCTCCATTCACCAACCAAGTCTTTGTAAGGAGTGTTGAATCCTAGGATGTGGAATTCATACTCTGCCTCATCTGAAATCGCGTCCATTTTCCCTTCCGAGCCCTTGCAAAGGCGACAGACAAACTTTGAAGTGATACAGTCTTCCTTTCCAGACCTGTGATTTTCTACTCTATCTGGTCCTCCGGGTTTCATTTCCATTGGCTCCATGTTCATTCCTTCTACTGAACTGTCATCATTACTGTAAATATATCCATTCCTATTCTCATTTCCGATGGACTCTTCGCTGTCACTGTCTGGGAGATAGGCAAATTCACAGGCGTTGACGAAGTTGGAAAAGTTGGGTTGACACTGGAGTTTTGGGATAAGGAAATTTGGTTCATGCTGAGGAGAGGGAGCGAATCCCATAGGATAGTGCAGAGAATGAGTAACTGAGATAGCCGTGACATTTGCTCTCTGCTGGTAGGGAACAAAGCTTGGTCTTATCTGAGGAGGCGAGGGGTTGGAACCCTGGTGGTCTGGGATGTTGGGAAGGACTGAAAAGGGGTAGTCCTTGGTAAGGGATCATATGTGGATGGAGCAGGGCATTGGTTATAGGCTGGGGGAGCTGAGATGGCTGCTTCTGGAGTCTCATCTTCTACCATAACCAGGGAACCGTTGGACTCAACCACTATCTGAACCACATGACGACGGAGATCATCAATGAGCATGGCTTGCTGTTCCTCATGGACCTTACGACTGTTTTCCAAGGCTAAGGCTAGTTCTTCTTCCCTAGTCATCTGGTTACCCAAACCACTGCTGTTTTCTGTCAAATCTGTCATTCTGACCCTCTGGACTGACAAAACGGAGGACTCTGGTGAGCTATCTGAGAATTTTGCGCTAACAAGCCGCTGACCCGATATTCTCACCCACTTTTTTCTCTCTGCGGGAAAGGGATAGGCAAGGTTTAGACTCTGGGGTAGGTGTTTAGGCTGAAGGCTCAAGCAATATGCAAATTAAGAATCTTTCAGTTTACTTAAAATGGTGTCTTTTATCAATTTCTATTTGGTTGGAAAAGGGGTTGCCCTTCTTTTTCGCAACTACTATAGATCCTGGATCAGTGGGCTCCGTCACTACATCTATAAGCCCCTTGTATTCCACCTGTATTTCGACCTCCCAGGGTAGACAGCCCCGGGCGAGGGTCCTATAGGGCACACGGATCCCACCGAACGAGAGAGAAGAACGTTCTTAATGGGTCTAGTGGGTTATAAGGACTTTTAACGCACGAGCGATGCGGATTATAGTCAAGGCAATGCCGGGAAAGTCTCGTCTTTCAGCCTTAGCGGAATTTCGGTCGAGTTTCGCTTGCGCGATTGACGTTTTAACTTTTTGGCATTGTCCAAGAAGATAATGGGAATGGTTCGGGCGGTAAAAGCCAGATGACACAACGTCACATTGAGCTTTGTTTCATACGTTGTGCGAGTCAAAGTTAAAGTCAATGCCGGGTCAAGATCTTGCCAATTTTTCCTTGTCGAAATTTCGGCAGATCTCCGCTTGTGTGAAAGATCTTTTGATTTTTTATATGGACTCGGGCTTGACTCTTACGTATCCCGTGTGGGTCAAAGTCAAAGTCAATGCTGGAGTCAAGATTCTGCCAATTTTCCTTGGCAGAATTTCGGCAGAGTTTCCCTTGCGCGAAGAATCCTGACTTCTGTCATGGGCTGAGGTTTGACCTTTACGGGGGTATGCAACTGGGCTATATGACACGGACTAGACCAAAAACTAACCAAAAGTCACGGTTTTAAAATGTGTGACACGGACTGTGCATTGGTCGACACTGGCTGTCATGGGGAGTTTGGGATGATTTCGTGCGCGCCCGGGAGCATCGTAATACTGTCCGTGAGTGCAGCTGAACAACTACCCCGGGTTAAAGGGACGTACGTGCAAAGTGTACAGGATATATAAGGTGTGCGTAGTGTGCGGCCTCCTAAAAATATTCCTTTTTTGAGTTAAAACAGAAATTTTCAGAAATGTGTTTTAAAGGAATAATTTTTCGGGACGGGGGAAATGCAGCAAGTAAGCACGTAAATTTTCTGGAGCCCGGTCAGTCTTGGAACTGAATAGCCCCAAGCTGCCAAGGCTGCCAGATTAACCTCAGATTTTTGTCCTGGTGGAATTGCCAATGAAGCCGCCCGGCTAGGATCCAAGGAGAATCAAGCCGTACGGCTGCATCAATCAATTTTCCAGGTTCCATTTTCTTTCATTTGCAGGTTGCTTCCCTTGCCTTTTTGGCACCTTTTTAGCTTCAGAATGCTCCCTGTTCAATATTCAGAATATGTACAATTCCCAAGAACCAACAATGGATGCAATGCAATGCAAGGAAAAGAAGGCAAGCATGAAAATCAGATCCGCGGCGGAAGGCTAACCCACTCAAAAAGTTTTTCTCTTTTTTTTTTCGAAAAGAGATACCGGTACATAGCATTGTTAGACCATAGTTTATCCCAGACTCGTGTTAGGAGGCGATAACGGAAAATTAAATGGTTTCCACCTATATACCAAGTATCATTGTTTTTTTGTTTAAAAACGAAAGCTTTTTTTTTGTTTTCTTTCCCAGCAGAGTCGCCAAACTGTGATATGTGGTGCCCAAGATGCGGCTTTTCCATTTTCTATTTTTTTATGGTTGGAATCGCTTTCTCGTGTAAGGGGTCACCGCCTCACATCGGTTTGAAGACATCCGGTTTAAATTGAAAAACGGAGTCGCCACGCCATTTTGATTTCCTCAAAACTTTGAAAAAAAGGATTTGGGTCCGAAGGTTAAGTTACCCCTTGGGAAGAACGGATCGTCGTTCACCTAAGGAGCCTTGCCGAAGCAAGTCTTCCAAGATCCGATTTTCATGCTTGCCTTTGTGTTTTCGTGTGTGGGATGTGTTTTGATAAAGAAGGGAATGTGCCAAGTGGTCTTCCGGACGTATAAACCATGAGTTGGTTATCGCTCGGGATTCCGTGGATTTTGATGTGTTCGGGACTTTTATCCCGTTCTCATCTTGGACTTATGATCATCATTATGAGACCTTGGGTCACATGTGATCAAGATAGGGACACCTTTTTTATAGTCCAAGAGTGAGACTCTTTAGAAAGGAAGGACCTTTGCCCATCAATCCTACATCTTGAGAGGATTTGAGCTTTGTCGGGACATTTATGCTCGTCTCAAGTGATGATCGGAGATGTAGGGGCTCAAGTTCATCCTTTTCTAAAGGGATTTCCGGCTATGGCATCTTTATGTGGAGGAAATTATGTAAAGATAGGACCTTTACACCATTACACTCCAAGAGATGCTTCAAGTACCAAAGGGGATTAAGGGAGGGGTATAAAAATTGGATCTTTATACTCATCCTATGCCTTTTTGTGCCTTATAAAGGTCACTAGGCAATCCTTGGAGAGTGATCCAACCATGAGGGACATGGGGAATGCATTTTAAAGTAAAGATGACATTTTTATGCTAACATATGTAATGAACATGATGCAAGCTAAGACTAGGAATGATAAAGGGAGGACCTTTATGGCTTTCCTATGTCCTTTAAGAACCATTTAGGTGGACAATCCTTGGAAACAAGGTCTATGGGAAGGGGGATGACATTCATGAATAAAGATGACATTTTTAATGAAAAAGATGACATTTTTACATGAAAAGGATGCTATTTTCACATCGCCATGTGAGAGATCCACCCTAGAACAAGCCATTTGAGGTCTTATTGTTCATCCTTGGGATGGATCCTCCATGGATCCCATGTGATAAGGGAAATAGGGGTATTATGATCTACATGACTAAAGACTTGATTTTTATAACAATAAATCAAATATAAAGCAAATAGATAGCAATATGAATAGCAAAGATCAATAAAGCAAGTATGACAAGTATATTTTAAAGAGAAGAGGAGGAGAGGTTACCAATGGTGGTGTTCCTCTATCTCCCTTGAAGATTGCCTAAGGAAGGATCAACTTTGGAGAGGTTTTGAAGAGGAGGGAGATGATTTTGGGAGCTCTCAGCTTTCTGGAATTTCGTGGATGCATTTTGGCAGAGTAACAGTGCTCAAAATTCTCTTTTCGAATGAATAGAGGAGGCCTCTATTTATAGGCAGTTTGGGATTGGCTAATGAAGCCGTGCGGCTGTAACCTTTGGCTAATGAAGTCGTGCGGTCTTATCCATTAGTGACTCATCGTATTTCTAGAACCATGGAAGGTGGCCTTCTAGATGGTCTTTTCCAGCGAGGGACTACGTGGAATTTTAATTTCTAACAAGTCCTTCACCCCTCGGAAGGTTTGGGAAAGTTCCCAAATTGCCCCTGAACTTTAGGAAAGTCCGGGGAATTGTCGGGAAACTTAACCGGAAGGCATGAGCCAGATTTGGGTACTTACACATGTGCGAGCCCATTTTCTGGCTAATGAAAAAGAACGCTGACATCGAATGGAATCCAGCATGCCAAGATGCTTTCGAGAAAATAAAGGCATACCTTGTGAATCCTCCAATCCTCTGTCCTTCCCACAAAGAGAAGCCACTCTTGTTGTACCTAACTATAACCGACACTGCAGTAGGAGCCATGTTGGGCCAAAAAAAGAAAGAATCAAAAGTCGAGAACTCCATCTACTTCGTGAGTCAAAAATTCCAAGGCAGCAAGATCAACTACTCAGACTTAGAGAAGACATGCACAACTCTAGTATAGGTTGTCAGAAAATTATGACACTGCATGCAATCGCACACAGTGCATCTGGTCTCCAAGATGGATCCTGTCAAATATCTCTTTGACAAACCCTCATTCTCAATGAGACTAGCCAAATGGTCTTTCTTCCTGGCAGAGTTTGACATCAAATACGTGACCCAGAAGTCACTCAAAGGGCGCGTAATGGCTGAACAGTTGGCCGACTTCCCAAGTGATGAAGCCAAAGGTCCCGAACCACAATTCCCGAATGAAGGAATTTTCACGCTTGAAGGCGAGAATCGATGGCAGCTCTTCTTCGACGGAGCAGCCAACAAGAGAGGTAATGGCATTGTAATGCTCTTGGTAGACCCAAAATACGAGCACACCCCAATTGCCATAAAGCTGAATTTTGAGGTTAACAACAACACAGCCGAATATGAAGCATACACTGCTGTAGCGATGCGGAATTTCTTCTCTTTTTATTTATTGATTTGTTTATTAGAGTTGCCACCTATATTATTATGAGTAAATATAGAAAAACCAATTTAAGAGATTTGGGTTCGGGGCTTAGTGATGGATTTGGAAGGTCAGGGAGCACCGCATCTACCCAATCTGAAGATCGGTCTTGCTTAAGGGGGTTTTAAATAATTAGTTCTTTTAATGAAAGATATGAAGAAAAACATCCATTTAATTAGATTAAATGGAATATGGGATTTATTGCTTCGAGACCATCTCCATGATTGGAAGAGGCTCTAGGACGATCCCAAATTTGATATGCTTATACCACTCTAAAGATCAATTAGAATAGATAAAGAAGAAAGGAAGATTACCTTTAGGTCGAGAAGTGATTTGAACAGAGTTTTGCCTTGATTTTAGTCTTGAATCTTGATATTCGTCAATCAACAAGGTTGATGGACGAATTTGTATGTTGTTTTAGAGTGATTTGTAGGTGTCTTTCAAGGAGAGAAACCAGCAAATTGTATGTGAGTTGTGTCTCAGATCGGGACCTCAACCTCTTCTTTTCTCTTCTAAATACTGAAAATCATCTAGTATTTATAGGGATTGATTTACTTGGTCACCAAGTTTAGGAGACTCAAGAGATTTAGGATATCTCCCAAAGAAGGTTCAGATATCTACAATCAGTAAAGACCAGGATTGGATAAGTATTGATCAAGAAAAGAGGTCGAAATCGACAACAAAGTCAATCTGCTCCTCCTGCAGAGGGGTAGTATTACGAGAGACACGCCATATCCCGCGCGGGACAAGGCTTCACAAAGGACAGATTTGTCCTCCCCTTGTTATCTCCTATGCAGTTTAGTCCAAACTAACGCCCGTTAGTCAAAACTTAACAAAACATGACAAAATTGTGGATTTCTACTCTAAAATCGAAGGCGAGACTTAGAGTGGTATAACTCTGCTATGATAGGTTCAGAACGGGGTGTCTATAGAGCCCCTTAGCGATAAGTCTTATGGAAGAATTCATGTCGTCGAATAGAAAAGACATCATTCTGAAAATCGAAATGGTCGTGCCGCACGGCTACCTACGTATCTCTATCGGAAAATCAGATCAAAACATAGTTCGACTCCAAAATGCTAAAAGGCTACTTTAGGTATTTTGAAACTCATACTGAGGAATCAAGTCATGACCCAATTCTGAATATACCTGTCTGTCTAAAGATTCGCCTATTTTGGCTCCGAACCTGTGAGAAAAGATGTTAGAAAACAATGGTTTACCTGTCTGGTCCTTTACATCTTGTTGGTTTTGTGACGATTCGCCTTTAAGAGGGCTGAATCGGGCTTCTTGATGACGATTCACCTGTAAGAGCGCTGAATTGGGGTTTTAATGATGATTCACCTGTAAGGGCACTAAATCGGGCTTTTTGATGACGATTCACCTGTAAGGGCGTTGTATCGGGATTTTTGATGACGATTCACCTGTAAGGGCACTGTATCGGGATTTATGATGACGATTCACCTGTCAGGGCGCTGAATCGGGATTTTTGATGATGATTCACCTGTAAGGGCGCTAAATCGGGATTTTTGATGACGATTCACCTGTCAGGGCGCTGAACCGGGCTTCTTCTTCTTTTTTTAATAGAGTGGTTTACTGTCTTCGACCAACCAAGAGATTATTGGCCTATTTGGGTTCCGAATCATGCGGGATGATTTGATCTTTGGATCAATCATTTTGGGTGACATGACGTCGTAATGGGAAATTATGGGCATGCCACGTTCGGCTCATTCCGTGACTTGAGGTACCAATTTTTTCATGTTTCCTTGCTAGGGTTTCACTTTTAAGGGTAAATGTGTCAAAATTTTGATTTTTAACGTTGCGTAGAAGCTTATTGCCAGGGGCAATTTTGTCTTTGTCTAGTAGGGTTGGCCTTCTATTACCATGCTATGGATGAGGCGTGTAGGCACACCATAGATACCATGCAGGGGTATTCTTATGCTTGGGAGGTACATTTCCTGACTTCATCTTGTTGCTTATTCATATATTGCATATTTCTTCCATCCTTTGTACTGAATCCTATTCTGTTTTCTTGTACAAGTATGGGAGTATGCTGTCTTTTCTTTGCACAAGTTTGAGCTAAATGAGTGTGGGGCTCAGTTTCCGAATATCAAGAGATGGAACCACTCCAACCGTACTGTGGATGATGAGGAAGGAGAGGATTGGACCTTAACCGTGGAGGAGGCACGGGCCTTGCTGGACGGTGTCAACTTTGAGCATCAGGGTTTATATCTGTGGACTCTCTTGGAGAATGAGGTGCATGGCGCATGGGCCGTCATAGATACTTAGAGGATCTTGGTGTCACTCTAGGGTGATACTATGTATTTGGGTGAGAGAGTCTTCCCTCAGCATGGCAGGGTTCACTTGTCAGGAGAGTACCAGAGGATCCGCCTAGAGAGATGTACTCTACTTTTTCTGTTCCTGCTGAGGTATATGCCAATTATGTGAATGGATATGCAGCAGAGGACTGTGTGGTCCCAGGGGCTTCGTATGAGGAATTCCTGCCCCGTTTGATGGGTCCCCTTGTGGTATGTGGTAGGCAGCCACGTACATATGCTTCTGCTTCTAGCTTGTTAGCCCCAGGCTCTTCTTCTCAATATGCAGGTCCTGTGCCCCTTATGCTGAATTATAGTCCTCTGAGCTACTCATACATGATGGGAGGCATGCAGATGATGGGCTCTATCCCAATCACGGATCATATTCTTGAGGGTTATCGTCTCCCTCCCGATGTCTCTTCGATAAGACTGATATATTTTTCTGCTTATACTGTTTCTTACATCGTCCATATATGTGTATATGTCTGATTCTTTCTAAATATTTCCTTGTTGACAGATTACCATGTTCGTGGCAGATTACAACCGTGGGGCGAGCAGGATAGTTGGATTGATGGCCTTGGTGTCGGACCTCTCCGAGAAGCTATTTTATAAGGCGACTTCGGCGGTGTCGATGATTACCTCGACAGTGACCCCTACTTGCGGAGTCAAAAGATCGAGAAGGGACGGTAGCCCCAGTGATGGTGATGATGGTGGTGCCGGTAGCTCGGGAGGTATGATAGCATAGGTCTCCCTTACTCCCCCATATCTTTGAGATTGTCAGGAATATGTAAATATTGTCCGGGTTGGCCAAAAGCATCTTTTTTTTTTCTTGGTACATGTTAGCATGTAAGCTGCACAACAACAACATTTTTTTCTTATTTACTAACCTAGTTCTAATTAGTTAGTTTTAGCTTTCTCGACATTCGTGGTGATATCCACGAGTAATGTAATGGTCGAATCTGGTCAAGTTTTGGGTATGTATTTGAGAAGGTTTTGGCATATATACTGTGTATGAGGAACATATTTGCAGGTTTCAAGCCTTGTTTTGGCAAGTCGGGGCTAGATTGATCTTTTGTGCTAAAATTCTACATAATTTACAGAAGGGTTATCCCGCGCAGGACAAGGTGTCTCGCGCGAGACACGCTTCCCAGGCAGGAGTTCTTTTCCTCTTTGAAACAGGATTTTGTCAGTTTTCCTTTATAAACACATGTAGTCCGTTCCAACATCACATTCAGGCCTCTAAAACTATGGGGATATTCTATTAGGACCAAATTCTTGCTTTCTTCTTCAACCCTTTGATCCATTGCTTCCAAGGAAATTGCTCCAACGTCCATGATTGTTGATGAATTTTCTTTGCCTCTCGACGCAATCCAATCTTTCAAGCAAGCATCAAGGAGTTTTGTGAGATCGTTTCAAAATCGTGCTCGCAATAGGTTTATTGAAGAATTTTGATTTAGAATCCTCTTTACTTTGAAGAACCTCCAACCGGATTGGAATATTTTGCATGGAGTTTCTAGATTTTGGGATCCTTCTCTTCATCTCTTTGATTTCTATCTTCATGAGATGGTACCCACCATAGAGGAATTTGCCACTATTTTTGACATGCCTTTGACCGGTGAGATTGCGATTCCAAAGTATGATAGAAATCATTCGGAGGTTTGAAAGAATTATTGGGAATTCCCCTTGATATTTGTTATGAGTTGGTTCACCGCCGATGGGTGGATTGTTCTTCTTTTCCCAAACGCTTTGGTGGAGATTCGGATGATGAGGCTTTTCATGTTTATAAACGGAACTTCTTGGCCCTATCTCTTTTTGGAGATGTATTGTTCACATGTAGGGGTGGCTTGGTTAACTCCCAATTGGTGGAAATTTTCTTGCAAGCTAGGAGACATTCTAGGAATATCCTTCCTTTAGTATTGGGTGAGACCCTTTATGGTCTTGATGAGCCGCATAGGACCGGTGCCATGACTCAAAGGAGTCCTTTCTTATTGACTACTAGTACATGCCCGTGTCCAAGGCCACGTGAGATTTTTTTTTATATATCAAAAAAAAATGGCCACCCATGTCGTACGACATAGATAGTTATGAGGGCAAAACGGGAAAGGGACAAAATAGTGAGGGAAAAATGGGAATTTCTGCCAATGGAACTATTCACTCTACTGTAGCAAACACCACTGTGATTTATAATATAGATTTGGCTTAGAGAACATCCCAAATTGGTAGCCCCTCCATTGGAGTATTCCCCTTTTATGTATCACATGAGGAAGCTTTTGATCAGGGATCTTTCGAAAGATGAGTGGGCTCAATTGATTGCAAAGGCCGTTACCACCGATATTATTTGGTGTCCACCATTTTGGAGATTGAATAAGTAAGTTGACAATACTAGGGGTTTTGATAGAGTTGTGCTTCCGGGTTTGCGAGATTCCTCTTTCTATTTTCCTAAGCGGGTGTTCTGTCAATTCGGTCAACAGCAGGACACTTTTATTTCTGAAGGAGCCTCTCGTGAAGTATCCTATGTTGGTCTAGAGTTTGCAAGGGTGCTAGCTTAAGCTTGGGGTGAAGGGACTAGTCGAGATCATTGGACGAACATTCGAAACTTTGATGCAAGTGTCTTCTTATCGGATAAGTACTTGGATTGGTTCCTCCATAGTGGCAACCCAAATGTAGAAAAGATTGATGAAATGCGGCGTCCATTGTTAGGAAACTCTTTTGTGGAGAGCAGTGTTTTGAGAAGGAGCGAGGCTCAATCGGATCCTGCTAATGTAAGAACTAATCCAACCTAATATTTCCTTGATAGGGATTGGTATGAAAAAAGAGGTAACGGTCTCCCTGGAAAGATGGAAGCCTTGGATAGGCCCAATGTCTTCAAGAGGCTCTCAAAATCTGTCTTCACTCGCCTTGGTGGATGTTCTTCCTTGAGGGGCCCGAATGGCAAAAGAGATCGAGATGATGGTAGTGATCATGTCTGTCGGTCTACAAAGTCAATGAAAGGCTAGATCCTAGAGAGTACCAAGAGATTGCTTTGATAGATCAAATAGTTTAATTATTAGTATTTTTTTCAAGATTCTTAGCTTAGCAAATTTGTCGTTGTCGTTCGAATTTTCCTTTTGTTATCAACAAATGCATCCAATTAATACAAGGACAAGATTTGATTTTATTATTTGGTTAGACCGAACTCAAAGGATGCCTATGTTCCTTTTTTTCATCAATTAAATAAGAGGCTCAGGTCGACGTAGTTCATTTTTTAGAGAATTTGGACAAAAATTTGTTTTCTGACAGAGGAATAGTCTCGCGCGAGACATGGCCTCTTTTTTTTTTTTTAAGTGCACACCCTGGTTTCTGCGTAGACTGCCTTTTAAGGTTTTCAATCTAGCGGGCTTCTTTTCTTGTGCGAGCTCTAATTTTTGCCTAGGCCGTCCCTTTTGGGATTTTCAACCTAGCGAGCATTTTTTTAAGAGGCCAAATCACGCGAAGTACTTCTTGAGTTTGTCCATGTTGATCGGCTTTTGTAGTTGGTCTCCGTCTAAATCCACCAACTGAAGGGCTCACCGAGAGAATATCTTCTTTACGATGTAGGGTCCTATCCATCTTGGTTCCCACATGCCCAGAGGGTTAAAAGGTCCAGGGCGGTATTCCTTGTTTTGACCTTTTTATTGAAAGCTCTTGCCATTCTTCTTTAGTAGGCTTGAGTGTGCTCGACTGCTCTCAGTCTCCTTTCGTCTTGCAAGGCTAGCTCTTCATATCTGTTTTCCAACCAGTCGACTTCGTTTACTTGATTTTCTAGGAGAACCCTAAGTGAAGGTATTTCTAGCTCTATAGGTAGAACGGCTTCCATTCCTTATGCGAGGGGGTATGGAGTTTCGCCGGTGGCTGTTCGGACCGAGGTGCGGTATCCCTAAAGTGCGAAGGGTAATTTTTTAGCCAATCCTTTCCAGTGACTGCCATTTTCCTGATGATGGTTTCGATTGTTTTATTTGCGGCTTCAACTAATCCATTTGTTTGGGCCTTCAGGGAGAGGATGTGCCTTACGATTTATATTCTGTCAAGAGACGGTCAATTTCTTTCTCAAAGTGGGAGCCGTTATCAGATATCATCTCTTGTAGCACCCCATATTGGTAAATGATGTTGCGTTTGATAAACTTTGCTACCTTTATGGCATTCAAGACTTTGTAGGAGGCAGCCTCGATCCATTTAGTGAAATAGTCGATGGCTACTAGAATGAAATTGTGCCCGTTGGTTCCTGCGGGTGTGACCTTTCCAATCACATCTATGCCCCATGTAGAGAAGGGCCAAGGGGATGTCATAGGGTACAGTAAGGAAGGCGGTGCATGCTGAAGGTTAGCGTGTATCTGGCATTTATGGCATTTCTTGACCATGGTGGTGCAGTCTACTTCCATGGTTAACCAAAAGTATCCTTGTCTGATGATCTTCTTGGCGAGCATGTTTCCGCTCATGTGGGTTCTGCACACTCCTTGATGAACATGATCTATTATCCCTTGGGCCCTCTTCTTTGGTGGCGCAGAGGAGGTTCCTTTTGGAGTACTTTTTGAACGAGCAATCAACATTGATGACATAATTACCTGCTAATCTTTTAAGGGCAACCTGAGTTTTCTTATCGGCCTCAGGCGGGAAGGTTCCATCCAGGATGAAAAGCCAAATGTCATAGTACCAGGGTTTCTTATCAGAATCATCGATGGTGGCGCATTTGGATAACCAATCATCCTTGTAGTCATGGAGGTCTATGACAGCGCAGTAGGTTGGAGTTGCTTGTCGAGTTATAGGGTTTTACTGCTTTTCCTGCAGGGATTTCGACCAAGGAAGCAAGCGTAGCGAAAGCATCTGCAAACAAGTTTTTGTATCTGAGAGGTAGTGGAATGAGATATCTTGGAATTGTTGCACCAACTCTTGGAGGTATGCATTGTATCTTTGAAGGGTCAGATCTTGGTGTTGGGTTTTACGGGTCCATGCGCAGCGGAATTAAGCATTAAACACATAAAACCCAAGAAGCCCTAGGATTCGTTCTATACAATTAACTTGAAAACTTATGAGATAGATGTAACCAACCTTGAACGCTTTCCGTTCTTGAGCTATCGAACGATTTGATTATTTGATCTTGAATCACAAACTTCGTTCTTCAACTTGCTTGAACTCTAGGTCTTGATCGATGAACGAACGAAGACCCTCTTTCGGTATCCACACCTTTGAATGAATTGAAGAACAATTTCTTGAAGATTGCTAGATCCTATAAACCCTTGGAAATAATATTGAGAATATGTTTGTGAATTTCCATTGAGAATTTCGGCTAGCTTTTTAGGGTTGACAGACGTTCATATTTATAGTAAATTAGTATAGAATATGAATCCTAATCAAATTAGGAAAGGATTCTGTCAAACCGCCTCAGTGGCTTGTTGTGTCGCACGACCAGACACAGCACATGGCCTGTTCTGTCGCACGGCCTAACAAGCCCAGTGAGGAGTTTTCTCAATCATTCTTCCAATGGTTTAATCAATTCATTCTAGTTGTGTGTGACCCAATAGGATTACATTATGTTGGCAATGAGTTCGATCATATCGACCCTCATAAGACATAAGCGGACTCTAGCAAGCCATTATGTCTACCCAAATAATGTAACGTAAGAGTTCACGTTTCCAACGGTGCACTTCCATTTCTCCCTTTGTCTCGCGATGTTATATTGAACACAAGTCATGGTCCTCGTCAACTTGTCTTTGTTCAATACTTTCTCGATTCTTGAGTATAATGATAATTCCAATCATATTGGGGTACGGCCATACACTTTCATCATTATCACTCATCGAGGGGCCCAAGCAAAACATCTCTCTTCCGAGGGACAAATTCCATCTTGACTTATCATCCTTCCCATCATGAATCCGATCATGCCAAAGATAGCCTTTATAGATATCGTGTTAAGATATCGTTTGACTAAAATCAAACATGACTTTCATCATATGTAAGGTCATGATAATCTCAGGTCTAGGGACTAAATGAAGTAACCTTATGAGATTTAATTATGACATTTGACCATGACATAAATCTCATACGGGTCAAGTCCAGTCACTTGTTCTCTAACAAGTACCCATAATTTCAATGTGCATCTCTATGCATATAATCATCGTATGATTATCCATTGACAATTATACTAATTATTCTCTTAATAATTAGGGACGGGGATTATTATAAACAAATATACAAAACATATAATAATCAAATGATAAACATCTCATATAATAATAAATAATGTCAACACATAAGTCTATCAATCATAGGCCTAGGGCATAACACTAATAGTCTCCCACTTGCACTAGGCCCAATCTACCATGTATCGAATACCCATGGACCTAACATGACCATCATGCTTAGCTTGCAGAAGAGCCTTAGTTAATGGGTCCGCCACGTTGTCATCAGTGTCTACTCTGCATATCTTTACGTCTTCCCTTTCACATATCTCACGAATAATGTAAAAACGTCGAAGTATGTGTTTGGATCTTTGGTGTGACCTTGGTTCCTTTGCTTGTGTAATGGCACCATTGTTGTCACAGTAAAGTTCAATAGGATCTCTGATGCTTGGAACGACTTCCAAATCACTAATGAACTTCTTGATCCAAACTGCTTCCTTAGCTGCATCGGATGCCGCTATGTACTCAGCTTCGATGTAGAATCAGCGACGGTACTTTGCTTGGAACTTTTCCAACTCACAGTGCCTCCATTAAGCGTAAACAAAAATCCAGACTGCGATCTGAAATCATCTTTGTCGGTTTGGAAGCTAGCATCTATGTAGCCTTTAACTACAAGATCTTCTTCCATTCCTCCAAAGACCAAGAATACATCCTTAGTTCTTCGTAAGTACTTAAGGATATTCTTGACTTCTATCCAATGTGGTTCGCCGGGATCCGATTGGTACCTACTAGTCATGCTTAGAGCACACGAGACAGCGGGTCTAGTACATAACATAGCATACATGATAGACCCAATTGCCGAAGCATATGGAATACCATTCATTCTCTTTCGCTCATCATTAGTCTTAGGACTTTGATTCTTGCTAAGAGATATACCATGTAACATTGGCAAGTTTCCTCTTTTAGAATTTTCCATTTGGAATCTTCTAAGGACCTTGTCAATGTAAGTACTTTGACTTAAACCAATCATCCTCTTGGATCTATCTCTATAGATCTTGATACCAAGGATATATGCGGCTTCGCCCATATCTTTCATTGAAAAGCACTTTCCTAACCAAGACTTGATAGTCTATAGTGCAGGAATGTCATTTCCAATGAGTAAGATATCATCGACATACAACACCAAAAATAATGCTACGCTCCCACTAATTTTCTTGTATACACAAGGTTCGTCTTCATGTTTGATAAAGCCAAACTCCTTGATTGCTTCATCAAAACGTAGATTCCAACTCCTAGAAGCTTGCTTCAATCCATAAATGGATTTCTGCAACTTACACACCTTGTTAGAATTTTCTGGACTGACAAAACCTTCAGTTTGTATCATGTATACATCCTCAAGTAACTTCCCATTAAGGAAAGCTGTTTTGACATCCATTTGCCATATCTCATAGTCATAATATGCGGCTATGGCAATTAAAATTCTAATAGACTTAAGCATAGCTACAGGCGAAAAGGTTTCATCATAGTCGATGCCATGAATCTGCCTATATCCCTTAGCTATAAGCCTAGCCTTATAGGTGTGCACCTTCCCATCCATGTCGGTCTTCTTCTTGAAGACCCACTTGCACCTTATGGTTTTTACACCTTCTGTTGGATCAATCAAGTTCCAAACTTGATTATCATCCATGGATTGTAATTCGGACTTCATGGCCTCTTGCCATTTTTTCGAATCAGGAGCGAACATCGCCTCTTGATAGCAAGTAGGTTCATCGCTTTCGATTAACTCCCCTTCATTACTTTCCGTAACGAGAAATCCATATCTCTCGGGTTTGGATCGTGACCTACCACTTCGGCGAAGAACTTGTGCATCTTGAACCGGTTTCACAACTCTTTGTGAATTTGGTTCAGTCTCTACCATTGGTTCAATGTTGTTTTCGGGTTCTCGAATTTCTTCGAGATCTATTTTACTCCCACTGGTTCCTTTGCGAAGAAACTCCTTTTCTAAGAAAGTACCATTTCGAGCAACAAACACTTTGTTCTCGTTTCGGTTGTAGAAATAGTATCCTTTGGTTTCCTTAGGATAACCCACGAAAACACATTTATCAGACTTAGGTGCTAGCTTGTCAGAAGTTAACTTCTTGAAATATGCATCGCAACCCCAAATCTTCATGAAAGACAAACTAGGTTTTCTTCCATGCCACATCTCATATGGGGTCTTTTGAACCGATTTGGTAGGAACTCTGTTTATAGTGAAAGCAGTAGTTTCTAGTGCATGTCCCCAAAAGGATAAAGGAAGCTCAACTTGACTCATCATAGAACGAACCATGTCCAACAAAGTTCTATTCCTCCTTTCAGACACACCATTCCATTGTGGTGTTCCGGGTGGAGAGAGTTCTGAAATGATTCCACAACTCTTAAGATGACTGTCAAATTCTTGGCTCAAATATTCACCACCTCGATCGGATCGAAGTACCTTAATAGTTTTGCCAAGTTGATTTTGCACCTCATTTTGAAATATTCAAAATATCTCAAACGATTCACTTTTATGTTTCATTAGATAAACATATCCAAATCTACTATAATCATCAGTGAATGTTATGAAGTACCGAAATCCTCCCCTAGCATTGCTACTCATAGGTCCACATACATCGGTATGTGTGAGCACCCCAACCCGGGACCTAACGCATGTCCCGAGCTTGAAAAGCTCAAACTAAGAAAACCCATCTTATTTTTTTTAAAAATTTTATTTGCCTTTACCAGAAAACCAATTCTCAATTTTCCATAAACAAAATCAAATAATAATATCTCCACTTGGAGGAATTTAAACAAATACTTTAATAACCATACTTGATTAATTACATTGAAAACCCTAGTTAACATAGCTTAACAAAAGAGTTTTCCTTACAACTTATAAAAGAGTAATACTTAAATATGACTCCCGACAACCCACTCATATACCTATCCTGACAAGTCCCAAAAGCAAGAGTCCAAACTCTTTCCCCGGCCTCACTGGTTCAGGTCACCTGTCTCAGCACAATCTAAAATAGTAAAAGGGAAGGGGTGAGAATAAATCTCAATAAGCTATTATGAATGCAGCAAGATGCCAAACAAGATGCAACACATAACATGGTTACACTTAGCACATTATTAAAGCGATAAACACCTTACGTTACCTCATTTTACCTTTCCCATCTGAACAATAAGTTGTACAACGTGGGAGTGAAACTCCTCTCTTTGGTGAACTGCCTGCAGCACATTCACCGCTTATAGGACTCATACTCTAGAGATCCATATAAGAGAATCAGATACTAAATCAGAGTATCCAACAATAATACCGCTATCAGTAAAGCTTTTGGCTTAATATAGAAGCATTCCCCCTAATCACTAAATCGCAGCGGTCTGTAAGGCTTCGGGCTCAATACAGTCGCTAGCACACCCACTCTGTGGCCACAGAGGGGAGAGGTCACAGGTATAATGAACCTTCAATCACTTATAGAATAAATCAATAATTGATTGAATTCCATTATACCCCCTGATCACATGTAATATCCAAGCACATAATAGTTACTTGAATTAAATCCACAAAAGGATAATAATATAACAACATGGTAAATTATACTCATGTTAAATCAATACCATAGTGCAACATTCATTTAATACACTATGCATAATCCATCAATGAATATGAACTCAAGTAAGGTATCCATATAACCACATAATCCACACCGGGATACAATACAATCAACATGCCAGATAATCCACAACTGGGATACAATACAATCAACATGCCAGATAATCCACAACTGGGATACAATACAACCATATACCAAATAATCCACCATTGGAATACAATATATTGATGTAACACATATACATTCCTAGCCAACATAATAGTGTGATTATAGTCTCTACACTGTTCAACTAATCACCAATGTATGGGAGCAAGTAAGGCCACCCTAAACCATAAACCACTACAAGAAACTATGTTATTTACGGCGCCCATATACGGCGGTGGACACGCGTCCGCCGTTAATATTATATGTATACGGCGGTTTGAACATCCGCCGTATATAATAAATATATACGGCGGCTAAGTCCGCCGTAAATAGGTAATGTACGTACATTTGGCATGTACGTATACGAGGTCGAAGTTTTATACGGCGGTATGTATATAGCCGCCGTATATAGGTACTTATTCTCGGCGGTTTGTACGCGTCCGCCGTATATAGTTACTTATTCTCGGCGGGTTATACGCGTCCGCCGTAAATGTTGTTAAATACCGGGAAACCAAATTTCCCTATTCAGTTTCGCGGTAATCTGAAGTAGAAGCTGAAGCTTTCTCTCCTCCATAGCTACCTAGGGCACGATTTTCCGACCGCCGGCGACCAAATCAACAGGTAGGTATACGTATTTACTTTTAATTTTTGATTTTTGTTGTTCTTGGTGTGGTTGAGCGTTGATTTCTTCGATCTCTGTATCTCAGCCTCTCTTTCTCTCCTCTAGTAGAAGCTGAAGCTTTCTCTCCTCCATAGCTACCTAGGGCACGATTTTCCGACCGCCGGCGACCAAATCAACAGGTAGGTATACGTATTTACTTTTAATTTTTGATTTTTGTTGTTCTTGTTGCGTTTTTTTCAATTTCTATGCTCTTCATGTGTTATAGGCAGTTGTTGCGGAAGTGTGCTATTTTATGAAATATAAATTTAAATTATTATGCATGTGATTTGTGCTTGTCAAATAGATGGTGGCTTTGGACATTAAGCTTTAATAATACTTAAGAGGGATTTATCAATTTTGTATTAGAGGCTAGTATTAGATATTGGATTCTTATTGGATGAACCATTGTATTGCTGCATTCATCTTGCTACCTTTATTAGTCATGTTTTGATTGGAGTTGATCACATTTACTTGGTCGAAACTGCTTGAACTTTGAAATGGTGTTGAACACTGTCTATATAGTCTATAAAAAAACAAAAAAAAGAAAACCAAACATTGGACCCCAATTTGTCATTTCCCTTATACTTTTAGTGTAATTTCATGAAAGTAAATTCAAGTAAACAATGAGTAGAAAATTAATAGAGTAAAAAGGAGACCAAGCTAATGAGTAGAAAATTAATGGTCAAAAAGTCTCAAAAAGTTGAATGCTGATTCTACATTGTTTTGGTTTATAGTATTTTGTAATGTAAATGTAAATAATATTGATACCAATGATTCCTTCTTGCCTTAGTACATGATCATGAATCTTGATACCAATGATTCCTTCTTGCTTTACTAAGATACTAAGTTGCCTCCAACAAATAGACAATACCTAGTCGTGGACTTCTTGTTTGAAGGCAAACCTTGTAAATTCCCTTAACTCTAGTGTGCCCGTAATCTCAATCTATTAGTCCATATGTTGGTGTTGCGCACTTCAAAAAATAATGTTGCGCACTTCAACCTAGTTCCTAAAAATAGTTTCAAATCTTTTGTTGCATGTGCATATTCTTTTGCACATCAACCTAGTTCCTTAAATTAGCTTCTCAATTAGGGGGGGGGGCTTGTGAGAGAGAACGAATGAATGTTGTCATAGGGTTATACTATATCATGGGCCCAAGTTCGACTAATAGGCTAGGCTCCAACAATGTATATTATCTATATCGAGCCAAAAGTTGTACATATTTAGACTATGTTTGTTTATGAGTTTATTTTTATTCTAAACTTTGTGTCTCTCGGTCTTATATATAGGTTGTATTTTAACGTTAAAAATATCAAGTCAAGTCATATATGGACAAAAGTTGGATTGATTTGGATAATCGAATTTCAAATGAGTATTTGTCTGGGGTTGACAACTTTCTCGATTTTGCATTCTCAAAAAAGTCTGTTGGTGTTAAAGAAATATATTGTCCTTGTAAAAAATGCGCAAATCGTTACCAAGAAGACCGTGCAACCGTGAGATCACATTGTATTGCAGTGGGATTTCAAAAAGATTACAAGAATTGGATTAGGCACGGGGAAGGGTACATTTCGGCGCGTAAGAATGATAATAATGATAGGACAACTGAAGATGGCATTGAAATTGAATTGGGCGTGCAAGATTGTATGAGGCGAATGGTACATGAAGGGATGGGTATGCCGGATAGTAACCAGCCAGGAATTGAAGAAATCGTACAATCAGATGCATCCACCGCAAAGTTTCTTAGACTTTTGAGAGATGCTGATCAAGCCTTGTGGGAAGGGTGTGATAAGTTTACAGTACTCTCATTTATTGTAGAACTTATGCACTGGAAGGCTAATTATCGAGTGACCGATAAGGGATTTACTTCTTTATTAAAAATTTTCATTAGGGCATTGCCTCAGTCAGCGAAAGTGCCAAGTTCCTATCGTGAGGCGTACAAGATGACTGCGGATTTGGGTTTTAGTTATAAAACGTGGGACGCGTGCATTAATCATTGTATGTTGTTTCGAAATGAAACTGAAAAACTTACTAAATGTGAAATTTGTGGAGCCTCTAGATATAAGCAACAAGAAGAAGGGGGTAGCGGTGAAGGTGCGGAAACAAGTGGCAAGAATAAACTTCCCAAGCAGGTAGCGATGAAGAAAGTATGGTATTTTCCCTTAAAGCCAAGGTTGCAAAGGTTGTATTGGTCATCTAAGACCGCGACACTCATGAGATGGCATGTCGAGAAAAGAATAGACGATGGTGTGCTGAGGCATCCTGCAGACTCTCGTGCGTGGAAGAAATTCGATGAACGTTATCCATTATTTTCAAGTGAAATTCGAAATGTTAGATTGGGATTAGCATCTCGACGGATTTAATCCTTTCGTAACAATGACTATATCTCACAAGTACTTGGCCGGTTGTGCTTATGCCATACAATCTTCCACCTTGGTTATGCATGAAAATGACCATATTTCTTCTTGTCGGTGCTTACTCAAGGCCCAAAAGGGCCGGGCAACAAGATAGATGTGTATCTCCAACCGTTAATTGATGAGTTGAAGGAATTGTGGGAAGATGGTATATCAACTTATGATGCATCAAGGAACGAGTTGTTTACTTTACGAGCTTCACTATTGTGGACAATAAATGACTTTCCTGCATATGGAATGTTGTCTGGATGGAGCACTAAAGGTGAATATGCTTGCCCTTGTTGCAATGTGAGACCTCAAGCACGATGGTTGAATCATGGTGGCAAGTATTGTTATATTGGTCATCGACGCTTCTTGCCTAGGAGTCATGCTTTTCGTAAGGATAAAGGCTCTTTTGATGGTACTCATGAAGTGAGAGATAAGCCCAAGTTATTGTTTGGAACAAAATTGCTTAAACAAGTTGAAAATATGGAAACAGAGTATAAAATAGAAGATGTTATTAAAAAGAGGAAAAGAGAAGAGGGTGAGAAGCAACAAGCCAAGTTGGAGAAAAGAAAGGTTCCTAAGTTGTGTCACAATTGGAAAAAGAGGAGTATCTTCTTTGAGTTGCCTTATTGGGCAAATAATCATGTTCGTCATAATCTTGATGTTATGCACATTGAAAAAAATGTGTGTGATAATGTGCTACATACTCTGTTAGGTGCTCGCGGGAAATCAAAAGATAATGATAAAGCAAGAAAAGACCTAAAAGTGATGAACATTCGGAAACCATTGCATCTACAAAAGCTTCCATCTGGCAAAGATATTATGCCTCCGGCTCAGTTTACAATGAGTAAGAAGCATAAAGACACATTCTTGAAAGTTCTAAAGGGAGTCAAAGTCCCTGATGGCTACTCGTCAAACATATCTCGTTGTGTACATCTAGAGGAAAGAGCTATTTGGGGTCTTAAGAGCCATGATAGTCATATTTTGCTCCAACAACTACTCCCTTTAGCTGTTCGAAAAGTGTTGCCTACTTCTTTATTACCAGGTCAGGGCTCTAACCCTAAAGGAAGAGGGTTGGCAAAACCAACCGCCAAATGGGGTAAAGAGAGGTTGATCATAATATGGAATAATTATGGTCAACCAGTTGGTGGGGAAATGGCACAATTAGCTACTCAGATAGGAATTTTTGCTAAAAATGGGGAACATTTCCCATTAACTAATGAGTGGTCTCAGATGAATCACGAGTGCATACATAACGTATGGAATGACGTTCTGGTAAGTTGTAATCCATATTTCTTACATATATCTCTAGTACGTAGTCAAAAGTCTTATGCTTCTCTAACAATTGATTTTTTTTTCTTTGTTGAATTGTGTATATAGGAAAATACAAATGCTCCTCCGGAGTATTTCCCGGTTATGGCTCTTTCTCTCGCTAAAGCGTGGCGTGACTGGAAATACAATGTGAGACAAGCATATAATAAGTATTATATAGTTATGAATATTACTCAGTTATGACTTTGTTATGAATATTGACTCAGTTATGAATATTATTACTCAGTTGAAACAGCATTATAAGATGTATCAATCTGACGAAGACGCATTGGCTCACCCACCCCGTGGGTGCGTTGCGGATCAATGGGCTGCACTTGTTGCGATGTGGGGTACGCCCAAGGCTCGGGTATATTTCAAATTAATCTCAATCTATTATCGTGAATGTCTTATATAAGTAGTCAAATTAATACTAATATTATCTTTTTTTTTTTTCCAGGAAATATCAGAAACAAATAAATTGAATCGAGAAAAACAATCGTGCCTGAATAGGACCGGAAAAACGTCCCATCCCAAAGTCATCAAAGAGGTTTGTCATCGTTCAATTTAGTTCTCAGTTGTCAATTCAATTAATGTTTCTTTTTGTATCGTATATAAATATTTTTTTTTTTTGTCAAATGATTCTATTATAAATTGTAGAGAGGCGACAAGGGATTACCAACTGATCGCGTAAGCGTTTTCATACATACGCGCACGGGCAAAACACCCGCAGATCAAGCCACCACTCAAATGATTGTAAGTTAAAGTTTCAACCTTTTCTGTTTCAGTTTTGTTATTCTATAGAATATTTTTTTCATTTCTAACTTCATTTTCATAATATTAATTAAAGTTAAAACATTTATATTGAACATGTTGTTTTTGTTACAGCAAACGCTTAATGATGCAGTTGAGGAGCTGCCAGAGGACTCTCCCGCGGCGCGTGAAGATGTTTTTGTTGGTATGTTTGCTCTGATGACCATGGGAGAGTTCGATGTATGGGAGGCGGTCTGAACAAGACTAAGGTGTTTGGTAAATCCCAACCTTCTCAGCGGTGTAGCGGAGGCGGTGGCGGGGGTCAAAGCAGATTTTGAAAGACAACTTGAGGAGGAACGCCGAAAAATGAGGATGAACGCCTTAAGTTACAACAACAAATTGATGAATTGAAACGTTGGATGGAACGACGTGGAAATGACGGTAATGAATAGGTGTTCGTGGATTTTAGACATTGTATATTTTGGATACATTCAACAACTAACAACTTTTTTGTATAATGGTTATTATGTATGGATACATTCAACATTAATTGTGTTAATATGTAGATTGTAAATATTGATTGCATTTGTGTATTTTTTGTTATATTGTGTGTGTACAAAGTTGAATTTGGTTTTTGTGAACGTATTTTTGGGGAAAATGAATTATACAAAGCTGGGGAAAAAAAAAAAAATAGGATTATTTACGGCGGTGACCAAATCCGCCGTATAAACCTAGGGACGACTCGTGCCCAAAGGGGGACGAGGGAACCGAGGGGGTGTAAATGGGACGACTCGTGCCATGTTGGACGAGTCGTCCCTATTTAGTTATTTACGGCGGATATAGTGACCGCCGTATAAAAGTCCCATGGACGACTCGTTTGGACGAGGGAACACAGTGGGGGTGCAACCTGGGACGACTCGTCACGGAGAGGACGACTCGTCTCTTATTTACGGCGGTTACACATTCCGCCGTATAAAGATCACTCAAATACGCCATTTTATACGTATGTATTCCATTTATATACGGCGGTGGTATATCCGCCGTATATAGTATATACGGCGGTTCCCCCGCCGTATATAGTATATACGGCGATAATTTATACGGGGATCTATTTACGGCGGCTAGTCCGCCGTAAATACTATATACGGCGGGGCGCGTATTAATTACGGCGGATTTTAACCGCCGTAAATAAGCCTGTTTCTTGTAGTGAACCATTATTACGAAGTCATTACTCAACCTTGAATAATATTAATAAAAGTGCAAGACCTACTTCCCAAGTTCGAACTATTTTGGTGAAGTCACAAATCAACTTATCCACCATTTTCTAATTAATATTTAACTATTCCCAATATTCCATTTTGACCAAATAAGACATCATGGCCTAGCCAAGGTATTCTACTTTAACCTAAGTTAAAGGAAATTAATTCATATCTTAGGTAGATTAGGTTACTACTAATTTATAATGATTAGAAATCATTCCCCGAGGTTTTAGGTGAAATCAATAAGAAAGGAAACCGGAGAGATTCTGGTGACATGGGCGACCGCCCAAGTCACCATGGGCGACCGCCCAAGCAAGGGTAAAAGGAGGTTGAAGTTGCTGTGCTGATGGGCGGCCGCTCAAGCCACCATGGGCGACCGCCCAAGAGGGAAAATTGAAGGCTCAAAGGCTGAGGTGATGGGCGACCGCCCAGGGCACATGGGCGACCGCCCAAGAGGGTTTTTCTCAGATTTCTCAGCTGAACCAAAACACTAAACCAAAATTCCTCATTAACAATAACCATTTATTCCTAATCCTTTCATACCTTTTTCAAATAATTAAGAGGAACCCAACTCTTTTTTACTTACTTAATTAATTCTTCACATTTCACTATCCCATTTCACATATAACCTTTTTATTTCTACTTAACCCACAACCCTTTTCTCTTTATCAATTTCCATAGACAATAACATCACATTTAGGTCTTTACCCCATTTTCAACTCCAAGGAAGTGCTCTAAATTCACAAACAACAATTATAGTAACATCCTAACACAATCAACATTTCATGATCTAGTTTGAAGGAAAATCATAATAACTCACATTATTAAAAGCATATTAAATCCTTCTCTACCTCTTCCAACCTAAATGAGATATACTCCTTACAACTTCCAAATCAAAGTAAGATGAACATAACCACATACAAGAACTCCATTAAAGTCATTAACCTTTTATATTCTTTATACCCTCCTTCTTCCAACTTAAACCCCCATTTCATACTAAAAATCAATTCATCCTTAATTAACCCATTTTATTCAAATAACTTTATTCAAAAATATCATAATCATTTTCTTTTCACAAAATGTTCATTAACACATAAAGTGGCAATATTTAGAAGGAAGTCATAATAACTTACTTAGTAAATATGGGATGAAATGAAGATTTTCTTAGCTTGATGTGCTCCTCTCTTTACCCCGAACACGAAAGTACCCTTGGATTGGAAAATGGAGAAGAATTGACTCCTCTAGGAACTTGGAAGTGAAGGTCTTCAAGAAGTAGTTTCCATGGGGAATTATGGGAGGAGTAAGAAGAAGATGATGGAGGGAGTATGGGGGTTGCTTGACTAAATGGAGGAGGGGATGAGGGAAATAGGGAGGGATATGGCCCCCCATCCCTTTATTAAATGAAAACTTTCAAAGATATGCCCCTAAGCCCCTAAGGTTTTAAGAGAAAGCAACTATACCACCACTTCAATTATTTACACTACCCACTTTTTATTTATTTATCCATTTCTATTATTATACTTCTCCCAAGAACATTATTTTATTTCTCAATCATTTCACCCTAATATAAGAAATCAAATATATAAAATGAACACATAATACTAATCAATAATATTAAAAGCATATAATATTATACTAAACTAGTGCCTAGGGTTAGGGTCGTTACATTCACTCCCCCTTAAAGAAAATTCGTCCCGAATTTTTAAAAAGGCTTACCTTAATGATCAATTAACAAAGGTTACTTCCCACTCATTTCAAATTACAACTTTCGGATAGTTTCCTCAATGGCATGATTCTTCTATACATTCTCGCAACCCCAAATATTCCAGAATTTAATCCCGGAATTTCAATTCTAATAACTCTCAACGTTTTCCCCACATAAGTCAAATCCGTCAAATCATCATTAACTGAAGAACTCCATACGTACGAAGGATAATACAAATAAATTTTCCATACCAAGCTTTATACAGTACCCATTCAATGCTAAACTAAAACTGCTATTATCCACTACTCGCGAAGGTTAATTAAAATTCCCGAGTTTGAGAGGAGATCCATCACACACACATTCTATTCCATCAAAAATCTGAATAGTATTCTAATCTCTTCCTTTCGACTAACTAAATCCTCCAACTCTTAGGATCGGTAACAAATCCCCAAAAGGAAGCTTCAAAAAAATAAGGTTCCCTTTAAATAACGAAAAACAATTGCAACCACTCTCGGGTAGGGGTGTAAGAAAATTCCGCTTTATCTAAGTTAACTTCCTCGAAGCATACGCTATTACTTTCCCATTTCTCATAATATCACAACCTAATTTTCCTTTAATACGCACTTAAAATTCACAAAGTTCTCACATACATTAGGTAAGGTAAGGATCGGATCTATAGCCAATCTATTCTCCATCTCTATCAATATGGTTCATCCTTCTTACATCTTACACCATTTATATCTTCTTTAGAGTTAACTAAATCAATGATTTTATAATTCTCAAGAATTCCTTAAAAATTTCTTCGGTAGCACTTACCAACCCAAAGATCACGGTCTAAATCCTCATAAGATCCATGGTAACATCCGAGTTTAAGACTATAGAACCCAAAATTTGGAATCCTCTCGATCCAACTCACACTAGCTACAATTTGCATACAAGGACTCCTCACAAGGAATCATTAAACCAACTCTCAAATGATTTTCATGATCTTCCCGGAACTTTAATTAATAAAGAGACCTTCAATCCTAATTACCACAAAGCCATCAAACTAAAGATTGAAACTCGGATTATCATACTTAGAATCAACACATGAGATACCTTGATGGAACACAATTACCATCTACTCACAACTAGCACGAAAAATTTCCGGAAGGACTTCTTATGCAAGTCTAACACATACTAATTACCCTTCACATCTTTAACCAAAACTTTCCGCCTTTAATGCTTATATAACAAGAGTACCCTATAAAGGTTTATCTATATCAAATACCAATGTAATCAAATTAGGTATAGAAAAGGAGACTCGCTTCTTATGATAGTCTACCAATGCATGCCAATTACTTACCCAACCAGGTCAAGTATACCTAAAAATCATAAATTGGTAATCATACCAAATCAACTGGCAATACATGACCAGCTATAACCACATCACCACCGTGGTAAACCAAAGGAGATTCGAGGTATTCTCTCATAAGAGCAGAATCCTCTAACAATAAAACAAATTCTCAAGTAATGTATGCCACATAGAAGCAACATGTGATGTTAAACATAAATGATATGAAACAGGATTTATAAAATGTGACCCCTAACTTCTGAGACAGGGAATATACCTCTAAGGACCGCTGAGGGATATATCCCTCCAAGACTTCAAAACAAGGATTCAACTTTACACATGCACTTTTGGATTCCCTTCATTGTCCCTTTTCGTTCCACCTCTTTGCCCCTTTTTACCGGCACCCGAAGCTAACCTCTGATGAAATACAGGACAATTTTTCCTGTAGTGCCCCATTTCTCCACAATTCAAGCATTTCCCTTGCTTACTCCAACACTTGTCTTCAGAATGACCCATCTTCTTGCAATATTTACAAATCATCCCATACTGTTTGGATATTGGCCTAGACGAAGAAGCTACCACAAGTTCCCCTCTCACACTTCCTGAAGTTAAAGCCCTTGGCTGTCCTCTAATGATTTTGGATCCTTGTCCTAGATACTTTGGCTTATTTCCAATTTCACCTTCCGATTTTCCACTATTTTCCTCAATGCTATTCTCGATCTTATATGCTTTCTCTATGACTGTCCGATAATTGGTGAAGTTATCAATTACTAATTTCTTCCTAAACTCACTCCTCAAACCTGTTACAAACCTCTGAACCCTTCTCGCTTCATGCGATACCAAATGAGGGCAACACCTAGCTAATTCCTCAAACCGGACTGAATACTGATTCACCGTCATGTTCCCTTGTTTTAGTCTTAAGAATTCAATCTCCTTCTTATCCCTTGTAACCATTGAAATGAAATAATCCTCGAACTGTTGAGTGAAATTATCCCAAGTCTGGGGCGTATGATCCCGCTCCCAACTTCCCTTCAAATTCTGCCACCACTGATCAGCTGGACCTTCAAGTTTGAAAACGGCATGCCTAACTTTCTCTTCGTTGCGACTCTCCATAACCTCAAAGATTTTATTAATTTTCTCTAACCATTTTTCTGCCTTTAACGGATCCGGATATCCATTAAAACTCGATGGATTCATCTTCACAAACCTTTCCCATCCATCACTTTGACATCCCTCAGGTTGATTCGAAAATGATCCTCTAGTCTCCTTATTCTGTACAAACATCTTGAATAATTTCATCATCTCTTCATTCTGAATTCCACCTATACCCATATCTCCTTCATTTCCTAGAACCTTTCGCTGATCATCATTGCTTCCGGCCATTAGAACGAACTCCTGCATTAAACACTCGGCGTCAATTACCACACATTCCCCCTTAGTTTAGACATCTACCCTTGACCTCTAAACTAAGCTCTGATACCAACTGTGAGCACCCCAACCCGGGACCTAACGCGTGTCCCGAGCTTGAGAAGCTCAAACTAAGAAAACCCATCTTATTTTTTAAAAACATTTATTTGCCTTTACCAGAAAACCAATTCTCAATTTTCCCATAAACAAAATCAAATAATAATATCTCCACTTGGAGGAATTTAAACAAATACTTTAATAACCATACTTGATTAATTACATTGAAAACCCTAGTTAACATAGCTTAACAAAAGAGTTTTCCTTACAACTTATAAAAGAGTAATACTTAAATATGACTCCCGACAACCCACTCATATACCTATCCTGACAAGTCCCAAAAGCAAGAGTCCAAACTCTTTCCCCGGCCTCACTGGTTCAGGTCACCTGTCTCAGCACAATCTAAAACAGTAAAAGGGAAGGGGTGAGAATAAATCTCAATAAGCTATTATGAATGCAGCAAGATGCCAAACAAGATGCAACACATAGCATGGTTACACTTAGCACATTATTAAAGCGGTAAACACCTTACGTTACCTCATTTTACCTTTCCCGTCTGAACAATAAGTCGTACAACGTGGGAGTGAAACTCCTCTCTTTGGTGAACTGCCTCCAGCACATTCACCGCTTATAGGACTCATACTCCAGAGATCCATATAAGAGAATCAGATACTAAATCAGAGTATCCAACAATAATACCGCTATCTGTAAAGCTTTTGGCTTAATACAGAAGCATTCCCCCTAATCACCAAATCGCAGCGGTCTGTAAGGCTTCTGGCTCAATACAGTCGCTAGCACACCCACTCTGTGGCCACAGAGGGGAGAGGTCACAGGTATAATGAACCTTCAATCACTTATAGAACAAATCAATAATTGATTGAATTCCATTATACCCCCTGATCACATGTAATATCCAAGCACATAATAGTTACTTGAATTAAATCCACAAAAGGATAATAATATAACAACATGGTAAATTATACTCATGTTAAATCAATACCATAGTGCAACATTCATTTAATACACTATGCATAATCCATCAATGAATATGAACTCAAGTAAGGTATCCATATAACCACATAATCCACACCGGGATACAATACAATCAACATGCCAGATAATCCACAACTGGGATACAATACAATCAACATCACTATTAATCCACAACTGGGATACAATACAACCATATACCAAATAATCCACCATTGGAATACAATATATTGATGTAACACATATACATTCCTAGCCAACATAATAGTGTGATTATAGTCTCTACACTGTTCAACTAATCACCAATGTATGGGAGCAAGTAAGGCCACCCTAAACCATAAACCATTATTACGAAGTCATTACTCAACCTTGAATAATATTAATAAAAGTGCAAGACCTACTTCCCAAGTTCGAACTATTTTGGTGAAGTCACAAATCAACTTATCCACCATTTTCTAATTAATATTTAACTATTCCCAATATTCCATTTTGACCAAATAAGACATCATGGCCTAGCCAAGGTATTCTACTTTAACCTAAGTTAAAGGAAATTAATTCATATCTTAGGTAGATTAGGTTACTACTAATTTATAATGATTAGAAATCATTCCCCGAGGTTTTAGGTGAAATCAGTAAGAAAGGAAATCGGAGAGATTCTGGTGACATGGGCGACCGCCCAAGTCACCATGGGCGACCGCCCAAGCAAGGGTAAAAGGAGGTTGAAGTTGCTGTGCTGATGGGCGGCCGCTCAAGCCACCATGGGCGACCGCCCAAGAGGGAAAATTGAAGGCTCAAAGGCTGAGGTGATGGGCGACCGCCAGGGCACATGGGCGACCGCCCAAGAGGGTTTTTCTCAGATTTCTCAGCTGAACCAAAACACTAAACCAAAATTTCTCATTAACAATAACCATTTATTCCTAATCCTTTCATTCATTTTTCAAATAATTAAGAGGAACCCAACTCTTTTTACTTACTTAATTAATTCTTCACATTTCACTATCCCATTTCACATATAACCTTTTTATTTCTACTTAACCCACAACCCTTTTCTCTTTATCAATTTCCATAGACAATAACATCACATTTAGGTCTTTACCCCATTTTCAACTCCAAGGAAGTGCTCTAAATTCACAAACAACAATTATAGTAACATCCTAACACAATCAACATTTCATGATCTAGTTTGAAGGAAAATCATAATAACTCACATTATTAAAAGCATATTAAATCCTTCTCTACCTCTTCCAACCTAAATGAGATATACTCCTTACAACTTCCAAATCAAAGTAAGATGAACATAACCACATACAAGAACTCCATTAAAGTCATTAACCTTTTATATTCTTTATACCCTCCTTCTTCCAACTTAAACCCCCATTTCATACTAAAAATCAATTCATCCTTAATTAACCCATTTTATTCAAATAACTTTATTCAAAAATATCATAATCATTTTCTTTTCACAAAATGTTCATTAACACATAAAGTGGCAATATTTAGAAGGAAGTCATAATAACTTACTTAGTAAATATGGGATGAAATGAAGATTTTCTTAGCTTGATGTGCTCCTCTCTTTACCCCGAACACGAAAGTACCCTTGGATTGGAAAATGGAGAAGAATTGACTCCTCTAGAAACTTGGAAGTGAAGGTCTTCAAGAAGTAGTTTCCATGGGGAATTATGGGAGGAGTAAGAAGAAGATGATGGAGGGAGTATGGGGGTTGCGTGACTAAATGGAGAAGGGGATGAGGGAAATAGGGAGGGATATGGCCCCCCATCCCTTTATTAAATGAAAACTTTCAAAGATATGCCCCTAAGCCCCTAAGGTTTTAAGAGAAATCAACTATACCACCACTTCAATTATTTACACTACCCACTTTTTATTTATTTATCCATTTCTATTATTATACTTCTCCCAAGAACATTATTTTATTTCTCAATCATTTCACCCTAATATAAGAAATCAAATATATAAAATGAACACATAATACTAATCAATAATATTAAAAGCATATAATATTATACTAAACTAGTGCCTAGGGTTAGGGTCGTTACAGTATGTATGAGTCCTAATAAGTCGCCCGCCCTTTCACCGGTTTTGGTAAATGGGTCCTTGGTCATCTTGCCAAGTAAACAGGATTCGCATGTCTCATAAGATTCATAATCATGTGAGTCTAAAAATCCATCTTTGTGGAGTTTAGAAATGCGTTTCTCGTTTATATGGTCAAGATGACAATGCCATAAGTAAGTGTGGTTTACATCATTGGGTTTAGATCTCTTGTTAATGTTATAGACATCATTATCACGATTTTCAACATCAAGAATATAAAGGCCATTGAATGAAACAGCAGTACAATAATGCATATCACTCTTGTAAATGGAAAATTTCTTATCACATATAAGAAAATTAAAACCTTCATTATCCAAACATGAAATCGAAATAATATTCCTACTTAAAGCTGGAACGTAATAACAATTGTTCAAAACAAGTATTAGTCCACTAGGTAAAGTAACTTCATAAGTTCATACGGCTAATGCAGCAACTCTTTCTCCATTCCCCACACGTAGGTCCACTTCACCTTCTTTAAGTATCCTTCTGTTCTTTAGACCCTGCACATTTAAACAAATGTGAGTTCCACATCCAGTATCCAATACCCAAGAACTAGAAGTAGATAGGAATATATCTATAACAAAGATACCTGAAGTCGAAGCAACTCCTTTGCTCTTCTTCAGTGCTTTCTTGTATTTTGCGCAGTTTCTCCTCCAATGTCCAATCTCATTGCAATGGAAGCAGACTGTGTCCTCTTGGGACTTGGGCTTAGCCTCTTTAGGCTTGGAAGCCTCTTTGGGTTTGGCAACTTTTGCCTTAGGATTAGCAACCTTTGCTTTTCCTTTACCCTTGAAACCCTTCCCCTTGTTAACCATCAGCACTTGGTCGGTTTTCTTCTCGACAATATTGGTTTCCGCAGTGTTCAACATTTGAACTAACTCGGAAAGGTTTGTATTCATTCCACCCATGTTATAGTACATTATGAAATTACTAAAACTTTTGGGTAATGAATTCAATATTATGTCGGTAGCCAACTCTTGGCTAATTGGAAAACCGAGCCTTTCAAGATGCTCAATGTGGCCCTTCAACTTAAGAGCATGGGGACCAACAGCTTGTCCTTCAATCATCTTGCATGAGGTCAAGACCGTAACTGTGTTGTACCTTTCTTGCCTAGCTTGTACTTGGAACATTTCCATCAGTCAATTGTTTAGATCAACTGTCCCCAAGTGCTCAAGATCCTTCTGAAGGTTCTTGCACATGGCAGAGAGCATGAGGCAACCAACATCTGTAGAGTCACGCTTGTGCTTCAGATATTGATCCCTCATTGCCCTAGTAGCATTGGCAGCAGGTTCAGGTGGAATAGGTTCCTCGAGAACGTACAGTTTTTCTTCTTGCTTGAGAACAATTCTCAAACTACGGATCCAATCCATATAGTTTGTACCATTCTCTTCCAACTTTTCCTTCTCAAGGACGGATCGATGAAAAGTGATTATTGTTTGATGCCATTTATTCTACAAAAAGATATACATAAAATATGAACACATATAAGTAAACATATCATATGAGAAGTATAATGCATTTATATAAAATGCTCCCACTAAATTATACACCTTCAAATGCAAATAAGCATAATATACATTTAATGGGCTAAGATCCAACTTTAATTCAATTTCAAGTTTGCTATGGCAAACCGCTCAAAATTAAATTAATTAGGTAGAAAACATCAATCATATCACATATATGACTCTTAGATCTTTTATGAGATTTATTCAAGACATCATATGTCTAGGTATATTTTAATCTCATCTTATGCCTTGGGTCCAAAACCATTTTGATAACCCAATTAAGTTCATTCACTTTAAACGTATAGGAACCACCATTTCCTCATCTCGCTCGCATTCGAATAGGATCAAAGCACCTTGCTATGGCAAGCCCACCCAAAACTATCCGAATGGTCTCAAGTGTTTTAATCATGAATTAGCATAAAGAACTTAAAAGTTAAATGAAGGTTCTTTAAGGTAGATTATAAGCATATCAGCAAAGATAGTCATAATCGCGCACCAGGTAAGTTCCCAGGAAGATAGGTGAGCCACCAGGACTACTTAAGTACCAACTCTTCCTTAAACAGAACTCTCCTAGACATGCACAATCAGAAATCAGCTCTGATTTGGCAACATAATCATTACCTTTTATAAATAATTAGTTTCCTTTTAAATTTCGCGTAATTATGACTTGTTTCCATAAACAATCATAAAATCCAAAATTTTAATGTCTAAATCTAAACATAATAGGAAACTACGATGCAATGTTTCAACTAAACATAAAATTTCTTAGCACGTAAGAACAAGTAAAACATGCATCGCAATAATTATTAAAATTATATTTTAATCAACTAAGCATGCATAAACAATGAATTAATCTAGCATAGCCCTATAAACTATATTTTATAGCATCCTCTTAACACATAAACATATCAGATTGTAAACACATTCATAGATTGACCAGATTGTTCATCAACCTGATACTGCCCAGATTGGACTAGAAGTGTCGCGTGACAGAAGCAAGTTCTGTCCCATGACAGAAGCTAGTTCTGTCGCGTGACATAGGATGACAGTTTTCCAGATTTCCAGAATTCAATCAATTCTAAATCACATAGCAATTAAATCATGCAAACGACTTTTAACAGATTTAATTCAATATCATTAGAACACGAATTAGGCATATTGTTTCAAAAACAATTAATCTATCGCATACAAAACATGCAAAAGAACATATAAATAATTTTATATTACTTTTCTAGCATGTTAATTCAAACTTAATCATACGAACGGGGTCCATGCGCAGGGGAATTAAGCATTAAAAACATAAAACCCAAGAAGCCCTAGGATTCGTTCTATACAATTAACTTGAAAACTTATGAGATAGATGTAACCAACCTTGAACGCTTTCCGTTCTTGAGCTATCGAACGATTTGATTATGTGATCTTGAATCACAAACTTCGTTCTTCAACTTGCTTGAACTCTAGGTCTTGATCGATGAACGAGCGAAGACCCTCTTTCGGTATCCACACCTTTGAATGAATTCAAGAACAATTTCTTGAAGATTGCTAGATCCTATAAACCCTTGGAAATAATATTGAGAATATGTTTGTGAATTTCTATTGAGAATTTCGGCTAGCTTTTTAGGGTTGACAGACGTTCATATTTATAGTACATTAGTATAGAATATGAATCCTAATCAAATTAGGAAAGGATTCTGTCAAACCGCCTCAGTGGCTTGTTGTGTCGCACGACGGACACGGCCACATGGCTGTTCTGTCGCACGGCCTAACAAGCCCAGTGAGGAGTTTTCTCAATCATTCTTCCAATGGTTTAATCAATTCATTCTAGTTGTGTGTGACCCAATAGAATTACATTATGTTGGCAATGAGTTCGATCATATCGACCCTCATAAGATATAAGCGGACTCTAGCAAGCCATTATGTCTATCCAAATAATGTAACGTAAGAGTTCACGTTTCCAACGGTGCACTTCCATTTCTCCCTTTGTCTCGCGATGTTATATTGAACACAAGTCATGGTCCTCGTCAACTTGTCTTTGTTCAATGCTTTCTCGATTCTTGATTATAATGATAATTCCAAACATATTGGGGTACGGCCATACACTTTCATCATTATCACTCATCGAGGGGCCCAAGCAAAACATCTCTCTTCCGAGGGACAAATTCCATCTTGACTTATCATCCTTCCCATCATGAATCTGATCATGCCAAAGATAGCCTTTATAGATATCGTTTGACTAAAATCAAACATGACTTTTATCATATGTAAGGTCATGATAATCTCAGGTCTAGAGACTAAATGAAGTAACCTTATGAGATTTAATTATGACATTTGACAATGACATAAATCTCATACGGGTCAAGTCCAGTCACTTGTTCTCTAACAAGTACCCATAATTTCAATGTGCATCTCTATGCATATAATCATCGTATGATTATCCATTGACAATTATACTAATTATTCTCTTAATAATTAGGGACGGAGATTATTATAAACAAATATACAAAACATATAATAATCAAATGATAAACATCTCATATAATAATAAATAATGTCAACACATAAGTCTATCAATCGTAGGCCTAGGGCATAACACTAACACTTGGATCCTCCATTTCTTCAGTGTCTGATTGATGATCAACTGAGAATCTCCATACACCTCGAGTACAGTCACATTGCCTTCTATGGCTGCTTCGAGTCCTGCTATACAAGTTTCGTATTCGGTAGTGTTATTAGTGCCGTCAAAGTCGAGGCATATTGCTAGCGGAGTATAGATGTCGTCGAGATCTACCAATAACATTCTGATGCCATAACCTTTCTTATTGGTTGCGCCATCGAAAAATAATTGCCACTTATTTTGTCCTCTATATTCATATGTCTTCATCAGGGAATCGCGGGTCTTCCCCCTGTGAGTACCCCAATCCAATTCGCGACCCTTTATAAGTGCCTTTTAATATAATAAAATTGCACTAGGGGCATTTTGGTAAATTTTCGATCCATTCCGAGACATTCGGAATCTTTTTATAAGTTTTTTATGAAGAATGTACCTTTAAGTATTTTTTCCATGCAAAAGGATCTATAGAGAATTATTCATTTTGGACCTAGGAGGAATTATCTTGGAATGTTCCAGAACAGGTTGTTGCCGCCAGAAACGGTTATTGGCTCGTCAAGTCGTGCGACACAACGAGCCACAGAAAGCACAAGCGTTAAGTCGTGCAACACAAGTTGCCACTCTCCAGCAGGTTATAAATAAGACCCTCCCCCTCTCATTTCTGGATCCCTTCCAGCCTCCCTAAGGTCACTCTGCCAAAATCTCTCCAGAAGCTCGTCCTTCTCCTCAAACACACACCAATTCCCTTAAATCATTCTCTCTCTCATATACAATTCACCCACACTTCACACACATTGGAGATCCAAATCTCCTATCCTCTCTGGTTTTTAAACCCCTATCTACAGCTGAATCGAAGGTCCCTACAAATAACTAGGTGTAGAGATTGGGGATCTACAAGGGTAATGAACTCCCTCCCTCCTTATCTCTCTTCTATTTGCACTTTTACACAATTCACATGCAATTTCTATTCATGATCTGATAATTAGGCTCCATCTGCTCTAATTATCAAGTTTCAATCGCAATCTCTCTGTTTAAATTACATTGTTCCATATCATTTCATGCTTATGGCTTAATTTGGATGTAATTGTGACTTATTCATCAAGGGAGTGTGGATTCCCCCATATCCACACCCACTTGAATGATTGACTGCTGATTCGTTTGTTTTTTGAAGTGAATCTCGGGTGCAATTTGATCTGTATTGTCCTTTGTTCCTTCTGCAATTCAGTTATGTAAGGTTTCTGCACATGGCAACCTATGTCGCGCGACACAACCTGCCAGGCTGAGTCCTGTGTCATGCGACACTACTAGCCAGGCAGATTCTGTGTCATGCGACACAGTTTGCCATTCTGTAGAAGCCACTTTTTCAATTGTAATCTGTTTATAGTTTTGTAACTGGGATGTGGCCCCCCGCACCAAGTGGTTCACAAGATGTAATTCTCTCATTTTGATCAATAAAGTAAAGCATTAAAATGCATTTTATCACATATTGTCTCACACAATTTGCACACACGTTTGAATGAATTGGATGTTGAATATTGAAAGACTCATTCGCGAGGCATTGTTGGGTGAACTCTCAGTTCTTTCCAACACGTAATCTAACCCCTGAACCCATTTTCTCTTTTCAAAAAGTTTTTCAAAGTTCCTTTAAAACGGCGTGGCGACTCTCATTAATTTTCTAAATTTTTAGCGAGCGTACATTTACCCCCTTCACTTCGTCACAAGAAAATTTGGCTAACTGATCTGCGAATACACTCCCCCTAACGGATTTCTGAGTGACGTAAGTGATATCATATCCTGTGAGCATGAAATACCATTTGGCCAGGGGTGAAGACAGGTCGAATTTATCAAGGATGTATTTCAAAGGATCCATTCGTGCGATGAGGCAAACTGGAAAAGATTCCATATAGTGTTTTAACCTCTGCTTTACCCAGATGAGCACAGCACAAGACTTATCGAGTGGAGAGTAGTTGACTTCACTGACCTGGAATCGACGGCTGACTAAGTAAATTGCATTCTCTGTGTGGGAATCTAGTTATTCTTGAGCAAGCATAGCCCCAGTGCATTGTCAGTAATCGTGAGATAGAGTTTCAAAGGTTTCTCCTTGTGCGGTGGAACTAGGATGGGTGGGGAAGTTAAGTAGTGTTTTACTTCCTCGAATGCTTCTTGACGTTCCTCGGTCCATTCTTGTGGTATGTTTTTTCTTAAGTAGCTTGAAGATAGGATCGCACATTGTAGTCAGTTGATTGATGAATCGACTGATGTATTGGAGTCTGCCCATGAATCCTTTCACCTATTTATGTGTTCTTGGCGATGGCATGTCTATGATAGCCTTTATCTTGGCGGGGTCTACTTCTATCCCACGTTCGGTGACCATGTACCCCAAGACTTTCCCTTTTACCACCCCAAATGAGCATTTTGCAGGATTGAGCCTCATCTTGTGGTGCCTCAGTCTATTGAAGAATTTCCTGAGATCTATGAAGTGCTAACCATCTATCCCTCTGGAGTTAATAATCATGTCGTCTACGTATACCTCTATTTCTTTGTTGATCATATCATGGAATAGTGATGTGACTGCCCTCTGATATGTAGCCCCTGCATTCTTTAGACCAAACGGCATGACCGTATAACAAAATATTCCCCAAGGTGTGGTGAATGCTGTTTTGTATCGGTCGTCTTCTGTTATGAGAATTTGGTTGTATCCTGCAAAACCATCCATGAATGAGCGAACTTCATAAGTTGCGGTAGCATCGACAAACATGTCTATGTTTGGCAATGGAAAGACATCTTTAGGGGATGCCTTGCTCAGGTCTCTAAAGTCAACACAAACTCGTATCTTCCCATTTTCTTTGGCCACCTGCGCTGTATTGCCATTCTGGGTATTCGATTACCTTGATAAATCCTACATTCAGGAGCTTCATTATCTCTTCTTTCACCTGCATCAACCATTCGGGCTTAATCTTGCACAGTTTTTGTTTGACTGGTTTGGCGTTAGGTAGCAGCGGTATTTTGTGTTCCACGATCGATTGATTTAACCCTGGCATATCTTTGTAGGACCAAGCGAAGATGTCGACATATTCCCTGAGGAGCTGTATTAGGGTTTCTCTGTCTTCCCCTTTGAAGAAGTTGCCAATTTTGGTTTCTCTGGGGCTATTGTCCCTAGGTTAACCGTTTGCATTTCCTCATTGTCAACAGGGCCATTCTTTCCACAATGACCTACTTGCTTTACTAATTCTTTCAAGATTTTTTCATTTTCTTGATCTATCTCATCATATGATTCGTTATTAACTAGTTCGTTATATTTATTATTATTAGTTAATTCATCATTCACGATGTTAGCAATCTCAGGGTACTCGAAAAGATCAAAGTTTTCATTAAGGAAGTAGGGGAATACATGCTCTGCCACCGCCTCAATTTCCTCTTGAGTGAGTTCATCAGAGGCGGAGCCTGACTCTAAAGTGAAAGTTATAGGGCCTATCTTCCTGTGGGGATGGGGAGTACAACCAAGCTCATTGATCATGAAATCTTCATCAACAACTGGTCCCCCGGTGATGTGCCAGTTTAGAATTGGCTTATCACACTTCCGGATTAGCTTCGTGTAATCAATAATTGGAGCGTCCCCCTTGGATATTGCATGGATATGGCTATCTTCTAGTCGGCACAAATTCTCGAATTGTCGTAGCATGTCCTCTCCCAACACAAAGTCCCATTCGTTGGTCACTTCAGCTTTCGTACCCCACAAATCATTAAGGTTTAGTGGGACGGGTTCTGTTTCATCTGAGGAAGAGTCGCAGTCGTTGAAATTTCGAAACCTGGATGGTGCTTTCCTTCGTCGTCAGTCCATGGCTCTGGAAAGATGAAATATGGGATGTCTTCCCTTTCTCGAATGAAATAGCCATTGAGCGTTTTCCGGTACGGTTCGAGGTTGTGGCCCTTGGTCCTTGGGTTATAGTGACCTTTGTATGCAGTTCCTTCCCACTTGATTTGAGTAAGGGTACACTCTTCTTTTTCACTTTCATCATGAATGGTAAGGATATATCCTAGGCCATGTTTCGCGTGTGGTGGGGGACAGGCGGTGGCTCTATTACCCCCTGCAAGTATTTGCCAAGTCCCAAACCAGGAAAGTACCCCTTTGCTTGCATCATTCTTAAAACAGGAAGGTTTCCAGAAAACCAAAGTGCTTTGGAGTAGTCATTCTCGTTGCGAGTCTTGATGACGTTTATGGTGCTATCCTTCTCAATTTTGAAACCACTGAATAAGTAGTCGGAAGTGCTATGTTGTGGACAAAAAGAAATACTAACTAAACTATTATTATGAAAAGAAAGTATTCTTTAAACTGATACTCTTGTCCAAAAAATGGGGATCTTTAGACAAGTAGTATCTCTATTAACTAAATTGAAACTAAAATACTATTTGTCTTTCTTGCAAGTAAAAGTAAAATAACTGAAAAAGAAAAACTCTCATTATCCTAATTCTTCCAGACTATGCCGCTGTTAGTGGAAACTTTGATGGTGCCGTTGTCAATCAAATCCTGGACTGCATTCTTCAAATTTAAGCAATCATCGGTGTGGTGGCCATGGCACAGATGATAATAGCAATAAAAGACGAAGATGTGCCTGCTCTCTCAGCTTCTCAGAATTACCAGCAAGTCCCACCTTCACAAAGCCACGAAAACCTAGCAATGCAAGGCAATTCCCGCTCAAAGCTCCATTCGAGCCTCAGTATGAGCCCCAAAGCTACACCGTGAAGTCACAATGCCTGCCAGGGACAGACATATCGAGCAGATACCCAAACATTTCAAACCTGCCACCTACCAGACTGTCTCTCGGGGCTAATGAAACCTTCATTCAGTTTCCAAACACGGTCCAGCATGGCCTAGATAATCGTGCCCCGACACCAGTTTTGTCAATCATAGGTATGGACGGTCACACACCCACTTGCCTCCCCAGGATTCCCGAATGGTGATTCCATCAACGAATCCGCCTCCATCTCTGGGAACTAAAAACCTAACCCCGCCTAATGACCCCCATGTGGCTTGGTTGGTAGAACATTTAAAAGAAATGCAAGGGAAGAGTGTCCTTAAGCAAAAGGAAAGAGGTTACCAAACACCTCCAAACAAGAGAAGCGCTTCCAGCCCCTTGATGATCTCAGGATGTCCTTGAGCCAAGTCTTCGAGACACTAGTAAAGCGGAACATGCTCAAGCCCCTTAAGAATGATCAACCAAAGAAATCCAACCTTACTCGGGATATGAGCAAATGGTGTGCTTTTTATAACTACCTCGTCCATACCACCGATAATTGCTTCATGCTAAAACAAATGGTCCAAGGGCTAATCGAAGAAGGAAAGTTGGAACGCCCCCGCGGTCCCAACACAGTCGAAAATCCATTCCCCATAAACGATAAGGTGAACATGGTGACATTCAGCGAAATCTCATCCATGAACGAATCCTCTGCCCTTTCAGCAAGTAACCAAAGCGAGATGGACGAAAAGAACAATGTTATCTTCTGGAAAGGATCGGCTCGAAATTACGACCACTTCTGCTCCATGATAAGTTGGAACGAGCTCCGCACAGCCACCAACGATCTAAATGTTTTGATGCCCCAGCTTTTATCTTGGGAGGACATTAAGGCAGCACCAAGCCCCCAGCAGAAACGATAACAGTAAACGAGCTAAGATGTGATGTATGGTCGTACGCTAACCAAGGCCTGCCCATAATAGAATTGGGAGAAGCGAGCAAAGGAAGAGCAAAGCTGAAAGTAAATGTGTTGATCCGTTCCGGCCAAATCCCGATAAATCCTCCAAGAACAGATAAAAGACCAGCAATGCCTGAGCCTCGAACCGAGAAGGGCTCCTACGCCAAAAAAACTGAAGTGCTTGACCCAAAGGTAGAAGACCCGAACTTGACCCAACTCAAGCGCACTCAAGCCAACATATCCCTTTGGTCTTTGCTCACTTCCTCCTATCCTCACAAGCTTAAATTGGAGGAAATCCTAGCTTGGACCATGGTTCCAATAAATGTCACCCCAGACGAAGCGGTATAAATGATTGGCAATGTTCATTATGGTAACATCATCACCTTCACCGAGCTTGACTTACCAAAATTTGGGGCTAACCATAACGAGCCTCTCTGGATTACCATTCAGCTCGATGAGTGTCGCCTTCCTCGGGTGTTGGTGGATGGAGGATCGGCCATGAATGTCCTCCCTGCCAAAATGATGGACTTGTTAGGGATCAAGCCGACCGATTTGAAGCCTTCATTTCAGACAATCAAAGCCTACGACTCAACATCTCGCTCAGTTTTGGGGGTAGCTACTTTGAATCTTTGGTTCAGAAAACAGATGATGCCAATGGACTTCCATGTTATTGACATCCCAATCACCTTTACCGCCATCTTGGGCCGACCTGGGTTGCACCAAATTAATGGGGTGGCATCCACTCTGCACCAATGCGTGACATTCATTCAAGGAAGCGATCTCACCACAATTTACGAGGACAGTGTAACCATAGAAGGGACAAACATAAATGGCATCCCGATCCTAGAAATTAAGCATGACGATGAGGGCATGATGTTCACGGGATTCACGGTTGAAAGCCTAAAAGTACAAGTATGATGCATAGACCTCCCTCTATCTTGGGACCAGATTCCTCCCCTCATGAAAATAATGAAGCTCATGAATTATGTTTCGGGGCTTGGTTTGGGCAAATGCCATCAAGGCACTCATAAGATCATTGAAGTCAAAGAACAAACCACCCGTCGTGGCCTAGGGTATGTTCCTACTCCCAAAGATGTTGAAGAGGATAGAAAGACTACACGCGGAAAGCGCTTGATTGTTGACAAAATAGGCCCGTACACAACCTCCAATCTTCGTCCCTACAGCTTTGACATGGCCAAATACTTTACAAAGAAAACCCATAACTTGAACAAGGACATAGAGAAGAAGGCAGGGATCATCAACACGAGATAAGGTTTGTCCGCAACAATGGACAAATGGGAGAAATTCTAACAAAACCATGAGAAGTTTAGAGGCCTCGATCCAAACCCCGTTAGGAGAGCATTCCTCGACGCACCAACCCTGCCGAGACCCACCACCACCACTATTCACAATGAATTTTGGTTTGGGGAAACCCCCGATTTGGTAGAGGAGTTTGAGAAATTTTCTGTCACCGCCCCTACCACAAATAAATGGGACGAATTAGTGTTTGAGCTAACAGTGCCCAAAGCAAGAAAAGAAGACTCCGAAGAAGATGTCTGGGATGAGCCTTCGCTACAACAACTTTTCAGTGAAGAGACCGAGATGCCGAACTTAATCGATTTTGTTTCTGATAACTCGATGATAGCCATGATCGAGGACAGCAGTGAGAAGCCTTTTGACCCTCGCACCCTCTCAAGCCCATCAAAAATGCCGCTGAAGAACTGGGTTACCTTTTCTAGACCCACAACCAGCAAAGAAGAGATGATCGAGAAGCTTGGTCTAACCCCTCGTTCCCTAGAGTCTAGCTTCGGAAAAAGTCCAGAGTCTGTTATATTTGAATTTGAGTCTCTCGAGTCATCTGATGGCCTTACACCTGAAGATTATGAATTCATAGCAGACACTGTATTCCCCTTCGCTTTATAAAAAATGAAAAGTTTGACCTTTTTGAGTATCCCCTCATTGCCACTTTAACAAATGATAAATGAACTAACAAACAAAGAACAGTTAATGATGATTCACTTGATAAAGACACGGACACATTAAATGAACATGACATTAAACAAATATTTAATCATGTTATCAAACGAGAGGAAAACCGGGCCCAAGCTGCCTAGGTGGTTTTGACCAAAGTGAATTTAGGGACTGCTGAAGAGCCTAAAGAGACGCAAATCAGAGAATTCTTCGTTGATGCCAAGCAAGAAGCACTGATCGCCTAGTCCTACCAAGACATGCCTGGTTTGGATCCCGCCATAGTAGAGCACCGGATTCCCATGAATCCCAACGCCAAGCCAAACAAAAGTTGCACAGGATCAAGCCCGAATGGTCCATACAAGTCAAGGAAGAGATCGAGAAGATGCTCCATGTCGGCTTCATAAGGGGGATTGAATACCCAACATGGCTCTCCAACATAGTCACGATCACCAAGGCCAATGGGAAGGTGCGCTGTTGCGTGGGTTTCCGGGATCTCAATAAAGTAAGTCCAAAGGACAATTTTCTGCTGCTAAATATAGATATATTGGTCGATACTACGGCCAATTTTGAAGTCAAGTCCTTCGTGGATGGTTTTGCCGGCTACAATCAGATCAAGATGGCTGAAGAAGATCAAGAGAAAACCGCTTTTACCACCCCTTGGGGAACTTACTGCTACACGGTGATGCCCTTCGGACTAAAGATCGCTGGGGCTACCTACCAACGGGCAACGACAACACTTTTTCACGACATGATCCACAAGGAAATCGAGGTATACGTCGACGACATGATCATCCACTCAATAGGATCAAACGGACAGCACCTTACCGACTTGAGGAAGTTCTTTGATCATCTCCAAAAGCATTCAATGAGGTTGAACCCTGCTAAATGCACGTTTGGAGTAATCCGGGGCAAAGTCTTGTGATACATAGTCACAGAGCGAGGCATAGAGGTCGATCCCCAAAAATCAAGGCCATAATCGAGATGAGACCGCCACAAACCCAGACAGAGGTAAAAAATTTCATGAGGCGCTTGCAATACATCAGTCGCTTCGTGAACCAATTAACTTCCATGTGCGAGCCCATTTTTTGGCTAATGAAAAAGAACGCCGACATCGAATGGAATCCAGCATGCCAAGACGCTTTCGAGAAAATAAAGGCGTACCTCGTGAATCCTACAATCCTCTGTCCTCCCCACAAAGAGAAGCCACTCTTGCTATACCTAACAGTAACCGACACTGTAGTAAGAGCCATGTTGGGCCAAGAAAAGAAAGAATCAAAAATTGAGAATGCCATCTATCTCGTGAGTCAAAAATTCCAAGGCAGCGAGCTCAACTACTCAGTCTTAGAGAAGACCTGCGCAGCTCTAGTATGGGTGGTTGAAAAATTACAAAACTACATGCAATCGCACACATTGCATATGGTCTCCAAGATGGATCCTGTCAAATATCTCTTTGACAAACCCTCACTCTCAATGAGACTAGCCAAATGGTCTTTCTTCCTTGCAGAGTTTGACATCAAATACGTGACCCAAAAGTCAACCAAAGGGCGCGTAATGGCTGAACAGTTGGCCGACTTCCCAAGTGATGAAGCCAAAGGTCCCGAACCACAATTCTCGGATGAAGGAATTTTCATGCTTGAAGTCGAGAATCGATGGCAGCTCTTCTACGATGGAGCGGCCAACAAGAGAGGTAATGGCATTGCAATGCTCTTGGTAGACCCTAAAGACGAGCACACCCCAATCGCCATAAAGCTAATTTTGAGGTTACCAACAACGCAGCCGAATATGAAGCATGCGTTGCCGGCTTGGAGGCCGCCCTCTAAAAGAACGTCCAAGAATTGGAAGTCTACCGGGACTCCACCTTGATCATTAACCAGGTTTCTAAAAAATGGAAAACAATAGACCCCGGTTTGCAAAAGTACCACGCATGTATAGAAGACCTCCTCACGCAATTCAGAGAGGTCACTTTTCACTACTTGCCGAGAGACCGAAACCGGTTCGCAGACGCTCTAGCCACTCTTGCCTCACTTGTGGAGATTCCCGAAGGAATGTCGATAAAACCATTCAAAGTGGGAAAGAAAGAAATTCTGGCCTACTGCTACGAAATCGAGGCAGAGCCCGAGTCGATCAATAAGCCCTGGTATGACCAAATTTACCAGTACCTCAAAGGCGGAGAGGCCCCTTTCATAAATGTGGAAGGAAAATACAAAGAAGGAGTCAAAACCAAAATCATGGTAGCCCTGAAATGACTTGCCTCTCATTTTGTCATTCTGGGAGATATGCTATACAAGAAATGCCACCAAGGGCCGCTCCTCCGCTGCATCAGCAAGGAAAAAGTGATTGAACTCATGAAAGAAGTCCAAAATGGGGCTTGCAGTCCCCACATGAATGCTCGAGACCTGATGCAAATTATCCTTCGAATAGGTTACTATTGGATCTCCATGGAGGCAGACTGTATCCATTTTATCAGAAGCTGCAACAAATGCCAGCGATTCTCCAACCTTAACCACCTTCCCCCTCATAACCTCCACTACCTTGCCTTTCTCCATTTGGGGGATCGACGTCATTAGGAAAATCACTCCGCCTGGTAGCAATGGCCACTAGTTCGTTTTGGTAGCCATCAATTACTTCACAAAATGGGTCGAAGCTAGGTCCTATAAAGTTTTGACTTCCAAAAAAGTTGCCCAGTTCGTCAAAGAAAACATCATATGTAGATACGGCATCCAGAATGAGTACATATCAGAAAACGGATCTCACTTTGAGGGAGACTGTGACAGGCTGTTGGCCGAATTCAAGATCACGCCCAATAAGTCCTCCCCTTATAGGCCACAAACCAATGGCACTGTGGAAGCAGCAAATAAAGCCCTTGAAAGGATCATTAGAAAGATGACAGTATGGGGTCGAGATTGGACAAAAAAGCTACATCTGGCACTTTGGGGCTATCGAACGTCAGTCAGGACTACCACAGGCGAAACCCCATTCGCTCTAACCTATGGGATAGAAGCAGTGTTGCCCATAGAATTGGAAATCCCATCGCTACGAGTCCTGCTAGAGAACGAAGTCAACGAAGTGGAATGGCTCCGAAGCCATCAGGATGAATTGGCCCTACTGGATGAACGCCGACTAAAGGCCATGGAGCACATTCGAGCCTATCAAGGCCAGATGGCTAGAGCCTTCGACAAGAAGGTCAAATCTCAAAACATCAGAGAAGGCGACTTGGTGCTCAAGGAAAAGCCGCCCACCCGAACCAACCCGCTTGGGAAATGGGAGTCAACATGGATCGGCCTGTTTGTGGTTCAGAAAATCTTCTCAGGAGGTGCAATGAAGCTGACAGATCTGGATGGGAATCCTTTCATGAACTCAGTCAATGGAAGCAAGCTCCGCCGATATTTCGCCTAAAGAATATCGAGCCTTCTTATCCCCCCTCTACACTCTAAAGAAAAAAAAAGAAAAACAAAAAAATAATATAAAGGTGTTAAAGAACATACCCAGCTAGATTGAAAACCCTAAAAGGGCAGTCTAGGCAAAATCAGGGTTGCACTATTCTCCCCCTTTTCTGTCTCCCCCTTCTCTCACAAAAGAAGGTTTAACTACGGAGACCTGAGCCCCTTAGTCTAAGGGGAACGTAGGCAACCATCACTGGTTCGATCTAAAGAATACACAAAATTCCAAAATTTGACGCCATCAAGGCTCAGACAAGAAACAAGCAAGAGATTTTGCGTCTCGATAAAACTCAAAAGTAAATCACAAATCATTATAGTTAAAACACTTATTGATGAGTTCAAAGACGGTCTACTCTCAACTCACAACATGCTAAGATAACATAAAACATCTAGTAATTAATGTGTCAGCAATGACAATGAATGGATACCCAGAGCTCAGAAGGTTATTCCATGCCGCTCGCGCTTGTCCCTTCTTCATTCTTTCCTTTCTTCCCTCGGCCCCGGCGAGTCTTCTTTCATTCCACAGGAACTATCTCTGTCTCCCTTTTTCCTAGATCAAGAGTCCTCCCAGTCATGTCAAGCAATCCAGTCGCTCTCGCAGCATCATTCGCCGGTGCCTCGGCTCGGATTTCCTCCCTATGAGTCTGTAAAAGGGAACCTCTCTCTGCTAGTATGTCAGCTCTAGTCTCATGGTCAAACAGAATATCCCATGTGATATCTTGAGGGTTAGTCCAGGCTTCTGCACTCCGAAGGTTGTAATCGGAATGGCAGCCCTACCCCAAAATGGCCTCACGCCGGCTCCCTAGAATCACTTGAGTCTACCCCAGATGCTGCTCATACCAATCCAAGTAATCAGTAGTCAGAACAACACTCTCCTGGCATCTGAGGAGTACCACAGGAGGAAGAGCAGAATACTTCCATACCCTCATAAAGAAAAGGAAAGCATTTGGGTCTGTCATAGAGAAAGAAGCTACCTCCATGGTGGCGATGTCACTCCAGCCCAGCAAAGGCTCCTGCCTCATCCTAAACTGTCAAGAAAAGAGCGAAGGGATGTAAAAAGAGGACTGAGATAGCCTCGGAACCCTCACAACATAGGAACCCTGTTGGGTTTTGGGGTTACATACGCAGCGGAAGTCTTTAACATATAACACAAAAACCTAGCCATGAATCCGTCTAACATGAATTGATTAAACTTATGAAATAGATTTACATACCTTAATAGAAATTTTGTTACTCGAAAATGAATCTTGAAAAAATGAATCTTTGAATCGTTGACGATCTTTTTGATCTTATCCTTGTTCTTCCTCGCGATTAATTTATCTTCAAGCATTAGGTGATAACGAAATCACCATCTATCGGTAATCCACACGCAAACGAACCAAGATCTTGTATCTTGTAGGATTGCTAGATGATCCCGATTGTTTAATCAACATTCAACAATCAATGGCTATTTTGGAATTGGTTTGGGGTGTTTTTGACCTTTGATTCTCAATCAAAATCAACATTTTAGTGTTTCCAAAACTCTAAAAAAACTTGTGTTTATGGCTGAGGAGAAGGGTTATATTTATACTTAATATAAATCCCTAACACTTAGGGAGAATCCTTGTCCAAGCCAGAAACCAATTAAAATAAGAAACAGATGCGTACGGACTCGTTTTAGCCGCAGGCACGAGTCGTGCTGGAGGGCACGAGTCATGCTTTTGGCCAAACAGTCGTGATACGAGTCATGCTAAAATTGTACTCGTGCTGATTGAAGGCACGAGTCGTGCCTGAGGGCACGAGTCATCCTCAATCCCAGAAGCACAATTATTTTCACAATTCATTCCTTTTTCATGCAGTCGTACTGCCCAAGGGCACGGGTCGTGACCCTAGGCACGAGTCGTGCCAAATCCCAAAATTCACATATTGAGCCATTTTTCCAATTTGTTCTTTGTGTGTGACCCTTTAGGAATTATATTTTATGTTAGTAGTGATTTGAAACATCAACCTCACAAGACGTAAGTGGTTTCTAGCAAGCCATTATGTCTACCCAATTATATATAACATCAAAGCTTGATTCCTTGATAGATCTAATGTCACAATCCCTTTGTCCACGATGTCATATTGAACATAAGTCATGGTCCACGCCAACTTACATTGTTTAATGCTTTCTCGATTCTGAATCGGTTGATAATCCAAGTGCATTGATCTCTATCAGATTTCTTGAGCGGGGCCACACATTTCATCAACACTATTCATCGAGGGTCCCAAGCAAACATCTCTCTCAAAGAGAGGGACAAATCCCATCTTGGCTTATCATTTTTCCCTACAAGAATCAAATCGTGCCAACATAGCCCTTATTGCTATCCTATTAATGATAGTGTTAGACTACATCAAACACAACGTTCATCATGTGGAAGATGATGATAATCTCAGGTACAAAGGATTCTAATGACACGACTATCATGAGATTTAATCATGACATATATGACCATAGACCATGTCATAAATCTCATAGGTAGGTCATGTCTAGTACCTTGTTCTCTAACAAGTACCCATAAGTGTAATGTGCATCACATGCATATAATCATCTCTATGATTATCCATTACCAACTTATACTAGTTATTCACAATAACTAGGGACTCAGGTTATTATAATAAATATGAAAAACATATAATAAACCAAATAAATATTCTCTATAATAAATGGTAAAGACGATTACATAGCGGTATTAAGTTATAAGTCAAACATAACTAAACGCCTAGGGCATTACACCAACAATCTCCCACTTGCACTAGGCTCTATCTGTTATATATCGTATACCCATGGACCTAACATGACCATCATGCTTTGCTTGTGTGAGGAGATTTGTAAGTGGATCCCCTATGTTATCATCGGTTGATACTTTGCATATCTTTACGTCTCCTCTATCAATAAATTCTCGAATGAGGTGGAAACGTCTAAGTATGTTTGGATCGCTGATGTGACCTTGGCTCCTTTGCTTTCGCAATGACACCATTATTATCACAACAAAGTTTCACCAGATTAGTGATACTTGGAACAACTTCCAGATCACTAATGAACTTCTTGATCCAAACTGCCTCCTTAGCTGCGTCGGATGCCGCTATATATTCGGCCTCAGTTGTAGAATCGGCTATAGTACTCTGCTTGGAACTCTTCCAATATATCGCACCTCCGTTAATCATAAACACAAATCCCGACTGCGATTGGAAATCATCTTTGTCAGTTTGGAAGCTTGCATCTGTGTAACCCTTTACAACAAGATCATCTTCCATCCCTCCAAAGACCAAGAACGCATCCTTAGTCCTTCTTAAGTACTTAAGGATCGTCTTAACTGCCATCCAATGGTTTTCACCAGGATCAGATTGGTATCTGGTCGTCATACATAAAGCATACGAGACATCGGGTCTAGTACAAATCATGGCATACATGATAGATCCAATAGCCGAAGCATACGGAATCTCATTCATTCTCTTTCGCTCACCAGTTGTCTTAGGACACTGAGTCTTGCTAAGAGTAACACCATGACCCATTGGCAAGTTACCTCTCTTAGAATTTTCCATCTTGAATCTTCTAAGAACTTTGTCAATGTAAGTGCTTTGACTCAAACCAATTATAATTTTAGATCTGTCTCTATAGATCTTGATGCCAAGGATGTAAGCGGCTTCACCCATATCTTTTATTGAGAAACATTTCCCTAACTAAGACATGAAAGTCTGAAGTGCAGGAATGTCGTTTCCAATGAGTAAGATATCATCTACATACAATAATAGAAATAATACTACGCTCCCACTAAATTTCATGTATACACAAGGTTCATCTTCGTTCTTGACATAACCAAACTCTTTGATTTTCTCATCAAAACGAAGATTCCAACTCCTAGAAGCTTGCTTCAATCCATAAATGGATCTCTGTAACTTGCACACCTTGTTAGAATTTCTTGGATCAACAAAACCTTCGGGTTGTGTCATATACACATCCTCAAGCAGTTTTCCGTTAAGGAAATCGGTTTTGACATCCATTTGCCATATCTCATAGTCATAATATGCGGCTATGGCAATCAAAATTCTAACAGACTTAAGCATGGCAACAGGCGAGAAGGTTTCATCATAGTCTACACCATGAGTTTGCCTATATCCCTTTGCTACAAGCCTACCCTTGTAAGTATGCACCTTCCCATCCATGTCAGACTTCTTCTTGAAGACCCACTTGCACACATTGATTTTTACACCTTCAGGCGGCTCAATCAAGTTCCAAACTTGATTATCCGATATGGATTATAATTCAAATTCCATGGCTTCTAACCATTTATCCCAATCAGGAGTGGACATCGCCTCTTGATAGGATGTAGGTTCATCATTCTCAATGACTTCCACTTCATTACTTTCCAAAACGAGAAATCCATATCTCTCGGGTTCGGATCGTACTCTATTCGATCTACGATGGACTTGTGGATCTTGATCCGTATCCACAATTTCTTGTAAACTTTGTTTCGTCTCTACTATTGGTTCCATGTTATTTTCGGGTTCTTGAATTTCTTCAAGATCAATTTTACTCCCGCTAGATGTTTTATTGAGAAACTGTTTTTTCAAGAAAAGTGCCATATTGAGCAACAAACACTTTGTTCTCATTGCGGTTGTAAAAGTTATATCCTTTGGTTTCCTTAGGATAACCTACGAAAATAACTTTGTTAGATTTAGGTGCTAACTTATCAGAGACAATTCTTTTCACATAAGCTTCGCAACCCCAAATCTTCATGAAAGACAAACTCGATTTTCTTCCATGCCACATCTCATGTGGAGTCTTAGGAGCCGATTTATTAGGGACTCTGTTCAGTGTGAACACAGCAGTCTCTAATGCATGTCCCAAAAAGGAAACAGGAAGGTCAACTTGACTCATCATCGAGCGAACCATGTCTAACAAGGTTCTATTCCTCCTCTCGGACACACCATTCCATTGTGGTGTTCCGGGTGTAGTCAACTCTGAAACAATTCCACAGTTTTTGAGATGATTGTCAAACTCTTGGCTTAAATATTCACCACCACGATCGGATCGAAGTGCTTTAATAGTTTTGCTAAGTTGATTTTGTACTTCATTTTGAAATGTTCTAAACATCTCAAAGGATTCACTTTTGGACTTCATCAGATAGACATAGCCATATCTAGATAAGTCATCAGTGAATGTGATGAAATACCGAAATCCTCTCCTAGCAATGATGCTCATTGTTCCACACACATCGGTATGTATTAGGGCCAATAAGTCACTAGCCCTTTCACTACTCTTAGTATAGGGTGGTTTGGTCATTTTTCCCAATAAACAAGATTTGCATACCTCATATGATTCATAATCATGTGAGTCTAAAAGTCCATCTTTATGGAGTTTAGATATGCGTTTCTTATTTATATGACCAAGCCGGCAATGCCACATGAACGTGTTGTTCACATCATTCTAAATATTTTCAACATCATTTTGTTTCTCAACATCAAGAACATAAAGGCCATTAAATGAATTTGCAATACAATAGAGCATATCATTTAAATAAATAGAAACTTCTTATTCTCAATAAGAAAACTAAATCCTTCATTATCCAAACAAGAAACAGAAATAATATTCCTACTCAAATCAGAAACATAATAACAATTGTTCAAAACAAGTGCTAGTCCACTAGGTAAAGTTACATCATATGTTCCTATGACTAATGCAACAACTCTTGCTCCATTCCCCACACGTAGGTCCACTTCACCTTCTTTGAGTAGCTTCCTATTCCTTAGTCCCGCACATTTAAACAAATGTGAGATCCACATCCGGTATCTAATACCCATGAACTAGAAATAGAAGGGAAAATATCTATCACATAGATACCTGAATCAGTAGCAATCGTATTGCCCTTCTTCGCCTTTAGGCCTTCCTTATAAACCTTGCAATTTTGCTTCCAATGACCAACCTCTTGTCAATGATAGCAAATCGCATCCTTTTGAGATACTTTTGGTGTTGCCTATCCGGCATTGAAAACTTTTACCTTAGGCTTAGCAACAATTGCTTTACCTTTGCCATCCTTTTTGAACCCTTTTCCTTTGTTAACCATTAACACATTTGCCGTACCAGGCTTCTTGATATTCTTCTCTGCAGTCTTTAGCATCGCATGCAATTCTGACAGATTCTTATCCATGCCACTCATGTGATAGTGCATAATGAAATGACCATAACTTTCAGGTAATGAATTCAATATCATATCCGTAGTGAGTTCCAAACTCATAGGATTTCCAAGCCTTTCTAGACGCTCAATATGTCCTTTCATCTTAAGGACATGAGCACCAATCGACTGCCCCTCTTGCATCTTGCATACATTCAGGCTTTCACCACATCATACCTCTCTTGCCTAGCTTGCACTTGAAACATTTCCTTTAAGCGCTCAGCTAGATCAAAAGCAGCTTCCATGTGTTCAAGGTCCTTCTGAAGAGCCTTACACATAGTGGCAAGGATAAGGCATGCAACATCATTAGAATCATCAACATGTTTCTTATGTGCATCCTTATCTGCCCTTACAGCATTGGCAGCAGGTGGAGGTGGAATGGGTTTGTCAAGAACATACAGTTTATTCTCTTGCCTTAGAACAATTCTTAGGCTTCTGATCCAATCAGAATAGTTTGTACCGTTCTCTTCGAGCTTGTCCTTCTCAAAGACGGATCGCATTGACAGGGGTTGATTATTGTGAGTTGCCATTACTACAATAAGATATACAAACAATAAAACGTAAAAGTATCAACACATTTACCATCTAAGAGCAAATAATGTATTTCATAAATACTCCCACTAAATTATACACCTTCAAATGCAAGCATGTATCATATAATCATAATGGGCTAAGATCCATATTTCACTTAATTTTGGTTTAACTGAGTCAATGCCCGAAATCAACCTATTTAGTAGATAACATCAATCATATCATATATGACTCTTAGATCTTTTATGAGATTCTAGACATCTAATGTCAACACATGTTTTAATCTCATCTATGTCTTAGGTCAAATCTCATTTGAAAGAACCAGTTAAGTTAAACCTCTTTTAAACGTATGAGATACGGAACGATGCACCTAACTGAGTCAAAACTACATCAACCGTTATCTCATCTTGATCACAAATTAAGATATAATGATGCACCCAACTGAGTCAAAACTACATCAAAATACCCTAAAATTTCACAAGTGTTCTAATCAAGGGGTGGCATAAAACTTAAACATTTAGAAGGTTTTACATATAGCAATAAACATTGCATGGTTGTATATGAAAATTATGTGTACATAATCATGAACATAGGACTTCACAAAATTTCTTAAACAAACAATTTTTTTCAAATCAGAGAATTTACTAATCTAATTAATCAAATTAAACAGATCAATAACCCATGTAGAAGATTAATCATATCAATCAACTATTAATCATAATCATGTTATATAGCATATAATTGTTTTCTCAAAACAACACACATAAAATCATAGATCTATTTCATTCAGCATGTAAAACATTTAATCAAATTAAATCTAGCATGTCAATTTTAACCTAATCATGATAAAACGCGGCTCTGATACCACTGTTAGGTTTTGGGATTACATACGCAGCGGAAGTCTTTAACATATAACTCAAAACCCTAGCCATGAATCAATCTAAAATGAATAGATTAAACTTATGAAATAGATTTACATAACTTAATAGCGATTTTGTTGCTCAAAAACGAATCTTGAAAAATCGAATCTTTGAACTGTTGACGAACTTTTTTATCTTCTCCTTGTTCTTCCTTGCGATGAATTTATCTTCAAGCTTTAGGTGATAACGAAATCACCCTCTATCGATAATCCACACGCGAACGAACCAAGATCTTGTATCTTGTAAGATTGTTAGATGATCCCGATTGTAGATTCGATATTCAACAATCAATGGCTATTTTTGAATTGGTTTGGGGTGTTTTTGATCTTTGATTCTCAATCAAAATCAATATTTTAGTGTTTCCAAAAATCTAAAAAACCTATGTCTATGGCTGAGGAGAAGGGTTATATTTATACTTAATATAAATCCCTAACACTTAGGGAGAATCCTTGTCCAAGCCAGAAACCAATTCAAATAAGGAACAGACGCGTACGGACTCGTTTTAGCTGCAGGCACGAGTCGTGCTTTTGGCAAAACAGTCGTGATACGAGTCGTGCTAAAAATTGTACTCGTGCTGATTGAAGGCACGAGTTGTTCCTTAGGGCACGAGTCGTCCTCAATCCCAGAAGCACAATTTTTTTCACGATTAGTTCCTTTTTCAAGCAGTCGTACTGCCCAAGGGCACGAGTCGTGACCCTAGCCACGAGTCATGCCAAATCCCAAAATTCACATATTTAGCCATTTTTCCAATTCATTCTTTGTGTGTGACCCTTTAGGAATTATATTTTATATTGGTAGTGAGTTGAAACATCAACCTCACAAGACATAAGTGGTTTCTAGCAAGCCATTATGTCTACCCAATTAAATATAACATCAAAGCATGATTCCTTGATAGATCAAATGTCACAATCCCTTTGTCCATGATGTCATATTGAACATAAGACATGGTCCACGTCAACTTACATTGTTCAATGCTTTCACGATTCTGAATAGGTTGATAATCCAAGTGCATTTGATCTCTATCAAATTTCTTGAGTGTGGCCACACATTTCATCAACACTATTTATCGAGGGTCCCAATCGAACATCTCTCTCAACGAGAGGGACAAATCCCATCTTGGCTTATCGTTCTTCCCTACAAGAATCCAATCGTGCCAACATAACCCTTATTTCTATGCTATTAAAGATAGTGTTAGACTACATCAAACATAACGTTCATCATGTGGAAGATGATGATAATCTCAGGTATAAAGGATTATAATGACACGACTATCATGAGATTTAATCATGACATATACGACCATAGTCCATGTCATAAATCACATAGGTAGGTCATGTCTAGTACCTTGTTTGTCTAACAAGTACCCATAAGTGTAATGTGCATCACATACATATAATCATCTCTATGATTATCCATTACCAACTTATACTAGTTATTCACAATAACTAGGGACTCAGGTTATTATAATAAACATGCAAAACATATTATAAACCAAACAAATATTTTCTATAATAAATGGTAAAGACGATTACATAGCAGTATTAAGTTATAAGTCAAACATAACTAAACGCCTAGAGCATTACACCAATACCTTCCTCAAAGGCCCTCCTGGTCTCAATCTTCCAATGAGGAACCCAGCAACGGCGTGCCAAGCCTGGCCATCGACCTCTCCCACTCAGATTGATCAGTCTCCAAAACCAGAGGTCGCTGAGCAAAGGTCCACGGACTGAAAGATATCGGAGGCACCATCATAGCTTGAAGCCTCTCTCGCAACCACAAGGTGAGCAAAGTGGGACTTCCCCCATGCATGAACCGATCCCCATCGTCAAGCGATCTATGACATGGAATGTTTTCCCCAAAACCAAAGGAACATTGTCCTCACCGGCTCGGCAATGGCCTACCACATCTAGCAAGGCACTGTCACATATCTCGAGGGAGCTAACCATGAAGAGAGTGGCTATCAAGCACAAAGCAAATACGTTCCACGAGACATCACTCTCGCGATCACCCGTAAATCTTTCGGGTAGTACAAAAATATTAATATGCCCAAAATCAAGTATCATACCTTGTGCTTCCTCCGACAAAACTTGAAGAAAGTACGCGAGCTTCACGCTCACGGTCGCACCCCCGACCAAATGAAGAGAGATGACTTCCACTTCCGGTCCCCCGAGTAAGGCCCTAAAATATTCAAAAGTGGGTGTAACCTCGTTATAAGAGAAGCTATACATGTGCCTCCTCGTGTCCCAGAATCTCGCAGCTAGCCATAACAACTCCTAATCGGGAGCCAACTCTTTGAGAGAACACACAGACATGATTTGAAATCGTACCTCAAAGGCCCATTTGTTGTGCTTCAAATGGTGTCTCATCCACGCCTTGAGCCTCTCGAGAAAAGCGTTTGCTTCTCCTTTGGAAGCTTTGGAAATGGTACCTCCAGAGCAAAATCAAAACATCCCAGAGAGTTGGTCGCGCCCCTACTAAACTTGTCCATGGAAAAGTAGAGCTCAGCCAAACCTGCCTCTCCCCAGGCGATGTCGCATACCCTCTCCAGATCCACCAAGGACTCAAGCAGAGGAAAGAGAGCCGCGATAGCGTACGGTTACTCCCCTATGATCCCTCCGATACCTCCCGATGTTGATCCCAATCTTTGCCTCTACCTCAGAGTACAACATGCCTAAACCCTTATGAGGCACAGGCTCAAACCCCAACAACTCAATCAGATACTCATTGGACATCCGATCCCTCCACTTCACCGACTCCCCCTTAAAGGAAAGGCCGGTGATAGCAGTAAAATCCGTGGGAGTCACCATCACCTCCCCCTAGCCAAAGTGGAACGAATGAGTGGTGTCCCACTGATACTCAGACAAGGCTATGAAGATGCCCTTGTTCTTCTTGGTCGTCATGACCCCCACCAGGTTCTCCACGAAGGCATTCAGCCCGGAATCAATAACCAGCCTCCGAGGACTCGGTCTCCCCTCCCAGGAGTTATCCGGCATGCTCTTCCAGACCTCTACCATGGTCTCAAGAGACCCCCACATCTTTATCCTTTTGGCCTTTCCCGACAAAGGAGCCTCCTCCTGCACGTAAACACATCAAAGGTATGTCAATACAAGACTTGACGGTAATAAAAGCTACATAAAAAATAATATCACATATTATTCCTCAAAAAGACTGTTACAAAACACGACACATTTCACAAAAGTCCGTCACAAAACACAGCACATTTCAAAAGACCATCACAAAATACGGCACACATTTCAAAATTCTGTTCCAACATAGCACATTTTATTTCAAAAATTCCATCCCAACACGACATGTTTTATTTCAAAAACCGTTTTCACACGGTACATCTTATCCCAATATCCATTCCATACAAAAAACACCATCAAAGTACAAGTCATCCAAGCATGCAAAAAGCCCATTTTAAAGGAGAAACTTTATTTTCTCAAATCAAAGTTAAACTCCATATTTTTCAACAAAAATTACTTACCCATGATCCATACACATTCAATTTCAACAATCAATCATCAATTTCACAAAATAAGCATGGCAATAAAAAAATCTCCAAAATGACAAGAACCAAAACCTAGTTCTATCATGTCATCAATCAAAGCAAAAATCAAAGACAAAATTTGATTCTTACCTCCATTTTCGCTTTCCCCTTCGAATTGTGCGTGTGCACATCCGGGTAATTCATCCGGATTGATCGTAGAAGGTTTAAAGATGGAGGAGTTCCTTTGCAAATCCATTCTCCTCTCCATGGCTTCTTGGCCCCTTTGGTGATGATATCGCCTATATCCCTTGTCCATGGTGAAAGTCTAGCTAAAGGGAAGGATTTCTTGGGAGAAATTTGGCCCAAAACAATGGCAGTTTCTCTCTCCGCGGTAGAAGCTGAAAATATTTGGGTAAAGTGATGACCTGTTCGACCTGAATCTGTTTTAAAAACACCAGGTTTGCACTTCGGTCCTTGTGGACCTCTTTGCAGCCCCAGTCAATTTGTCTTTTTTGCCCCTACAATCTTTGCCCTTGGCTGTCCAAAAGCCATTTTCTGCAAATTCATGCACTTTGGTCCCCAAAATACTTTCGGCCGTCATTGTAAGCCCGAATACCTTTTCCCCAGTAGGACAAAAGTCAAACCACAGTCATTTTAAGCCCGTACAACGAATCCTTTCCCCGGCAGCCATCGTAAGCTCGAATTTTTCCCCAGCTAAGCGACAAAACATTTCCAACCAAGGAATCGCGAACGCTCCCGAGACCATCAAGTCTCGACACATACACAAAACAAAATAGTCAAACTCAGGCCGAGATGCCTTAGAATAGTCTCAACATAGGTACAAACGCCTTCAAAAAACAAACTCAGGGCGAGACGCCTCAGAATAGTCTCAACTTAGGTATAAACGCCTTTCAAAAACAAACTCAGGCCGAGATGCCTCAGAATAGTCTCAACTTAGGCATAAATGCCTTCCAAAACAACTCAGGCCGAGATGCCTCAGAATAGTCTCAACTTAGGCACAAACGCCTTCCAAAAATAAATCAGGCAGAGACACCTCAAAATAGTCTGAACTTAGGTACAAACGCCTTCCAAAACAAATCAGGCCGAGATGCCTCAGAATAGTCTCAACTTAGGCACAGACGCCTTCCAAAAACAAACTTAGACACAAATGCCTTCCAAAACAAATCGAGGTACAAACACCTCTATCTCAACTCGAGGTATAAACGCCTCCATCTCAACTTAAGGTACAAATGCCTCCATCCCAATTCGAGGTATAAACGCCTCCATCTCAACTCAAGGTACAAATGCCTCAATCTCAACTCAAGGTACAAATGCCTCCATCTCAACTCGAGGTACAAACGCCTCCATCTCAACTTAAGGTACAAACGCCTCCATCCCAACTCGAGGTACAAATGCCTCCATCTCAACTCGAGGTACAAACTCCTCCATCTCAACTTAAGGAACAAACGCCTCCATCCCAACTCGAGGTAAAAATGCCTCCATCTCAACTCGAGGTACAAATGCCTCCATCTCAACTTAAGGTACAAATGCCTCCATCCCAGCTCGAGGTACAAATGCCTCCATCCAAACTTGAATGTACGATCGCCGAAAAATTATGAAATTTTAGGAGTCGCCACGCCGTTTTAAAGGAAACATTGAAAACCTTTTAAAATGAGAAAATGGGTCGGGGGTCAGGTTACGTGTTGGGAAGAACCGAGAGTTCACTCAACATGCCTCATTCGCAGACGAGTCTTTCTATGTTCAACATTCAAAACATTCAAGAGTGTGTGCGAAATGTGTGAGACAATATGTGTATAAATGCATATTAATGCTTTGCTTTATTGATAAAAATGAGAGAATTACATCTTGTGAGTCATTTGATTCAGGAGACCACCACCTGATTACATTGGAATGAAACAACTTACACTTGAAAATGAACCTTCTGCAGGTGGCTAGTTGTGTCGCATGACACAGGACCTGGGAGGCCAGTTGTGTCGCGTGACACAACATGCCCTCTGCAGAGGTTTTACAATCGATGGATTACAGAGACAATAAATGACAATCCGAGATTAACGAAGATAGAAACCAGGTCCCAACGACCTCAGAGAGATCAATTTGCAGATGAGTGTGGATATGGAATAATCCACACTCACCTTAGCAATTCATGCCCAACGCACGACATCAATACAAGAGCATGTATAATCACTACGATAAATGTATGAAACAGGTCCCTACGACCTCAGAGAGATCAGTGCTCAGATGAATGTGGATATAGAATGATCCACACTCACCTTAGCAAATCACGCACAACGCATATAATCACTAAACAAAACAAGCACCATCACCACGATAAATGCAACAATAAGAACATCCAAACGAATAAAAGCATACTACATGCTAATTGAAATTGTAACAAGGATAATATACTCAGATTCTGCCACAAGCATATTAAACAAGGAAATTGCACTACGCCATGAAAATAGAGAGAGAGAAAAGGAATCAGGATGTTACCCTTGTAATGTCCACACTCTCTATACCACGTCGGTATAGAGGGTCTTCCAATCAGCTTCAAAACATGAGATTCGAACTCTCAGATGGATCGAAGAACTAAGGTCTTAAACCTCGGAAGATCCCTTTGTCCACAGGCAGCTGCAATCGGACGTGAACACCGTTGATTGTTAGTGAAACTAGATCGGACTGGAGTTGTGTAGACGGCCAGAATTAATGGAATTAGGGACTGATGGACGGAATTAAGGTCTGGAACAGAGGAATGAGGCGTTGACAGTTTTGGGTATAGAGAGAGATGGAACCAGGTGAGGGAGGGTGTTTGGCGTTGTTGTAGGGCGATGCAAATGGTAAGTGTGATGATCGGAATTGGTTGACGAGGCGGCGGTGATGAACGAAGAGTGACGGAATGCTGATTTGGGGAGAGCAGAGGACGGTAATAGGCGATTGTAGTGGGAGGTAGAGAGAACGGTGAGGAAGATTGAGGAACGATTGAGAGGGGGTTGGGTTAGGTTTCCGGTGAGGAAGGCGATCGTCGGTGAACGGGTTTAGAGAGAGAGGAAGGTTTTTGCTGTGGTTGGGTAGAGAGGGAGATGACTGGTGAAGAACGATTCGAGAGAGAAAGCCCTTTTGCATTTAGAGAGAGAGAGAGAGTGAGCGTCCTCCTTTACAAAATGAGAAAAATCCTTATTTAACGTTGCCTTGGAATTGGTTTATTATGTCGCACGACCAAACAAGCATAACCGCTTTCCTTCTAGAAACGTGCCAGGTGGCGGAATCTGGACCCTTCCTGAGTTAATTCCCAACAGGTCCAACTAGAATAATTCCCTGTAGGTCCTTCCTTAGCGAGAAACTTATAAAAACCTTCCGAAAGTCTCAGAATGGACCGGAAATTTACCAAAACACTCCCTAGTGCACTTTTATTGAGTAAAAGGCACTTTTATTGGGTCGCGAATTGGATTGGGGTACTTACAGAGCCCCTCGGCAACGACACTTATGGAAGAAGTGAGGTTGTCGATAAAAAACGGATCCCAATCTCAATGAGCGGCTGGGGATATGGCAGATGGAGAAAAATGATTAATGAGATCAGAAGGCTAGACCTTTTGAGAAAGGATTCCTACGTATCCCTAGGAGGGAATCAAGCCGATCGTAGTTCGAAGACGAAACTGTTGGGTGAAGGAAACCAGGGCAAAAGGCTAGAAATATGCTTTCATACCTTTGCTGTGCTTACCTGACTGATGATGATTGGTCGTCTGATAAGGGCATTTGCTGATGATCAATCTCCGTCCAACACGGGCTCTTGATGATCTTCCGTCCAACACGGGCTTTCGGTGATGATCTTCCGTCCGACACGGGAATTTGATGATGACCTTCCGTCCAACACGGGAATTTGACGATGAATTTCCGGGATATTGATGATGAAATCTCCGTCCAACACGGGATATTGATGGTGAGACCTCCGTCCAACACGGGCGTTCAACGATGATCGGGAGTTTGTTGAAGAATCTCCGTCCGACACAGGATATTGATGATGAAATTTCCATCCAACACGGGAATTGATGATAATCCTCCATCCAACACGGGCAATTTATGATAATCCTCCGTCCAACACGGGAAATGATAATCCTCCGTCCAACACGGGCAATTTATGATAACCCTCCGTCCAACACGGGAATCTAATGATTTGCTTCCGCCCAACACGGGAATCTGATGATTTGCTTCCATCCAACACGGGAAACTGATGATTTGCTTCCGTCTAACACGGGAAATTGATGATTTGCTTCCATCCAACACGGGAAACTGATGATAAGCATCCGTCCAACACGGGCATTGATGATAAGCATCCATCCAACATGGGCGTTGATGATAAGCATCCGTCCAACACGGGAAATGATGATGAAACCTCCGTCCAACATGGGAATTGATAATGAAACCTCCGTCTGACACAGGCATTTGCTGTGGAACCTCCGTCCAACACGGGATATTGATCAGAAACCTCCGTCCAACACAGGAATTGATGATGAATCACCATCCAACATGGGTATTTGATGATGAATCGCCGTCCGACATGGGATATTTATGATAGGCATCCGTCCAACATGGGAATTGATAATAAACTTCCGTCCAACACGGGAACTGATGGTGGTTCACCGTCCAACACGGGATATTGATGATAATCCTCCGTCCAACACGGGAACTTGATAATGACTCACCGTCTAACACGGGATTTTGATGATGAAACCTCTGTCCAACACGGGAAATGATAATGAACTTCCGACCAACATGGGAATTTGGTGATTGACATACCAGATGAACTTTGTTGTCACTGAGACTGATGAGCATTATTGCTTGGAGATTGAGGCAAGCTCTTTTGATAATGCTAATGAGTCCGAAGATGATAAGACTGATGAAGATGATAAAGGCGGGATATGCCACCTGCAGGATTTGAAATCTTTGTCCAGATTGTGATTCGAGGAGCAGTCCTCATGATCAGATCATGATCACTCTGATTATTGTGCCCTATGGGGGGAAACACAACACTCTAGGCGATTTGCATTTTTATTTGACTTGAATTTTTGCTTATGCATTATTAATCTTGATTGCACGAGTCCATCTCAGTTGGGGATGGAAAAGAAATGAGGATTTTGCACGTCTTGACGAGTAGATATGTATGTAGCAGTTGTGCTATGATGGATTGTGTATGGAACGAATGTGTATATATGATGATGTATGGGTTGAACCCTCTCCCATGAGGTGAGAAAATGTATGAGTGATTGATGATATGGTGCAGCCTAAGCAAGTCAGGGATGCTCCCGGGAGTGCAGATTGCAGCGGATTGATTCGTTGTTGATATGATGAGGTGTGTCGAGCACCCGAGACAGCAAGCAGCAGCGAAAGTGCAAAGAATGCCCTGGTTTTGGGGATGACTAGGCGAAGTCCCAATTGATAATGCAAGGCAAACCCGGAGGGAATCTGGTAATGAGAGCCTGAGAGAAAAACTTGTCAAAGCCCCAGTTTGATGAGATTCAATGCAGCCTTATTGCAGACAGAGTCATTTTGTGGCCGAGGAGCCAACCCATCATTTCAAACTGCAGTCAATCAGTCACTGGACAAGACTCAAAAATGTTTACGTGCAAGGGCACATTTTTCGAAGGTGGGAATGGATCCCGATTCTGTGACACACTCGCTTTTGGGTTTGACTCTTTTGGGAGAGTATAAGAATTGTAAGGTGTGGAAAAGTGTATGGAAGCCCCTGCTTGACAGAAAGCAAGTGTTTAGCTCTATATTCCTAAGATGTAGAAAAGAAGACTTGTCGAGACACTTGAAAACTTGTCTTATTCGTGATGATCATAAGGTTGCTTAAAACCCTTTATTGATGTTCGGGTTATTCAACCACTAATCCAGATATGAACAAATATTTTGATTAATCACAAGGAGGAAACCAATTGATATCGAGAATCAAACTTGAAAAGATGGAACGAAGGATCTGTGTATGAGGACGGCCCTTGAGGAGACCGGATTTTCTGAGATTTGTTTGTGATTTCGACCCGACCATTTTTGGTTGCCTACGTTCCCCTCCTTAGGAGGAGCTCAGGTCTCCGTAGTTCGGGCTTATCCTGATTTGAAAAGAGGAGGAATGTGAAAATTTGAGATTTTGAGGACCTTCAAGGATTTTGAGGATGGGAGAGTTGAAAAACATGTCCTCCTAGAGTGTCGATGAGAGACACGAATGCGAAGCCCCAGTGGGACATCCACGGTAAGTGTTTGCAGAGGAGAAATGAAATATTCTCACATGAAGTGTCGAATGAACGGATTGAATTTGCACAATCTTTGATGGATGATCTTTTGAAGCGAGATGGGTTAGGTTCCAATCTAATCAAACAATGAAGCATTAATCTGATTTAGATCTCGAAGAAATTAGAGTGAACTGCTATCCGGTAGGAACTGTAGCTGGGTTTCAGGGCTCCGATCGGCCATCGGGTGATTCGAAATGTCATGACCTCTTAAGATGAGAGGTCGGCTATCGGGGATGTGTTTAGGATTTCTAAGGCGAGGAAATCTGTGGTTGCATCTTTATTGCTTTTGAGGATGAGAAGTCAATCTTGGCTTTGGTTAAAGGCAAGGGTAACGGTAATGGGAATATCCTCTAAAAATTGAGAGGACGGCTTGGAATTGATTTCGGTGATAGGAATATCCTCTAAAATCGAGAGGATGGTTTGGGATTGGTTGGAAGGTATTGGTGAGAGGAAGTCCAAGCTATTGATAACTTTTGCGAACTTGAGAGGATTCGGGCTCCTTTTGAACATTGGAGAGCTTCTTGAGAAGTCGGGGACTCTTGCTGAGTTGCGAGGATCTGAAGTCCTTCTTTTGAAAAGCCTTTTGAGGAGTTGAGGATTCTTGCTGAATTGTGAGGATTTAAAATCCTTCTTTTGATAACTTGGAAGGCTTCTTGAGGATTATCTTTATTCTTCCTTCATGGCTTGAGTATTTTACGCACCGCCGACTCTCGGAGCTAACTTCTTGGCATTGCTTGGACTTCTCTTAGCACGGAGCAAAGGTGATGGCTAAACGGGGTTTCAAAACACGCCAATCTTGAAATGAAAGGGTATTTGTTTAGTGAGGGTGAGGTAATGGCTTCCCTATGGGTGAAAGGTTTCAACCTCAATCCCTACCGGATCATCTGAACGAGATTAAGTCTTCATTGCTTGCTTAAGCTTACTTGAGAAAGATCCATGCAAATTCATCGAGCAACGAGATGGTGAGGATGATGGAAGATATGTGAGCATATGAGATGCAAGATAGGGAGTTGGTGAGCCCCAATTTGAGAAAGATAGCAGTCGATTTTCTCACTCCGATCAATTTAAGTATTAATCATTTCAATGGATTAGTGGATGAGCAGCACAAGCGATCATATAGAATAGGACCATTTCAATTGAGTGTAATGTGGGTGTGCAAGTGATGCCTCGAGTCTAGCAAGAAAAGAAATAGAGAATTTTATTACTGTAAACTCATAACATGGACTTGACAAACTCATGACAATGTAAAGGACACTCTAGAACCTATGACGCTGACTGACTGACTTCTCCATCTTCGGATGGGAAACCCTTGAAATCATGGAAGGAGATTGGTAACCGCGTCGGGGCAAGCTTTCTCAATTTTACCCTCGTCCACAAGCTTTTGGATGAGCACTTTCAGGGGAGTGCAATCATTGGTGTCATGGCCTGGATACTGGTGATATTGGCAATACTTGCTGTGATCCAAATCTGGATTGGGTTTGGCAAGGTTGTAATTCTCGAGGGGTTTGATCATCCTAGTCTTAACCAAGCCAATAAATGCCTCCTCAGTGGTCATACCTAGATCATCGTACTTCATCTTTTCACAGAATCTCCCGCTACTTGGACCAGTGCTTCCTCTCTGGAGGTTGTTGATACTAGTGTCTCTTGGGACCCGGGAAACTGGACTGATCATCTTGGAACCATAACCACTAACATTATCGGCCTTGGCTTCTGGGGTAATGTTGAAGAGGCGATTCTCGCTACGAGCTCCCATGCCTACCATCTTCCTTAAATCGGGGTACCAACCACTCCCAATAGCTTCACTGAGAACAGGCTTTACACATGACAAAAAGATGTCCTTTTGATCCTGCAACGGGATTGGTTCAGACAGCTCATTAAGATTAGCATTCCACCTCTTGTAGAACTCGGTGATTGACTCATCCTGCTTCTCAATTGTACTGACCAAGTCGTCCCTGGTTGTGAACCATTCAAGGTTCCCGTGGTACTTTTCAAGAAAAGCTTCAGTGGTCTGACTCCAAGTAGCTCGAGCTTCTGGCTTGAGACTTAGAAACCATGTCAAAGAAGTTCCTTTGAGTGTGAGATGAAAGTGTTGAGCCATAAACTCGGGAGTACAACTCATTGCTCCCATAGTCATCACATATGTGTCCACATGAGTTTTTGGGCATGCTGAGCCATCAAATTGTATTTTGGGCATCTTGAACTTGTAAGGAAGAGGCTTTACTTGTTCTGGATCAACAACTTTAAGTCCACTTGACCCTACAGTCAACTTGTCAATTTGCTGCTGCATCTGTTTTAACAACGTAGTCACCTCTGGGGTCATCCCTGGAAGCTGAGGGATAGAGGGAGCAGCGGCTGAATAAGGCTCAAAGCTAGTTGATTGGAAGAAAGGCGGCTGAACTGACCCAGATGCTGGAGCTGGCAAATGATTAAACTGACCGGTCGGGGAATTCTGATTCTGCGAAAAAGCACCGGCATACATGTAAGGAGTTGACCCCGGATGTTGCATAGATGATGAGCCAAATCCAAAAGCTGAATCCATCAAAGGCTGAGACTGATATCCCTGAGACTGAGGCTGGTTAGCAGGAAATTGCGGAAATCCATCTTGGCTGAACTGATTCTGGGAATAAGGGTGCTGATTCGGATACAGGGCGTTACCCTAGAAGTGAGGACCATGAAACTGACCCTGCTGATACTGAGAGTTCGGAAATAACAATCCTTGACTGTTCGGCAGCTGGGACCTAAACTGGCTTAGAGGCACGGAAGCATTGGGAATGGGTGAGGAGGTCAAATCATGGAAGATCGGCTGTGGTCCTCCTACTAAACCAAAACTCATCTGAGGGTTTGAATGCACACCATGGATCGGAACTTGAATTGGATGAGATGTTGGAGCGAAGGAAGGAAGGGAGACATTCTTGGTCTCGACATCAAACTCGTTGGCATCAGTAACCTCCTCATAAGTCCCATCAGCACGTTGGATCACGGCAATACCACGGCTTCTCATTGCTTCCACCAATGTAGAATGTGCTACCTCTTCTCTAGCTTTAGCGGCTTGAGCGAGTAACTGGGCCTCACGCTCTCTAATTAGAGCAGCTTCCAAATTAGCCCTCATCTCTTCCATGGACAGTTCATGCATGCCTTGCTGACCCCTGGCAGATAAACCCTCAAATTGAGTAGTCATACCCTTTTCCGCACTAGACATCTCTGAAATTGAATCAGATGCAAGCTCTACTGACACTGCAACTGCCTCAAGACGCGAGCTAACGAGCATCGGGAGTCGAAGCACACACCCAGCCTTTCCGAGCCATTCCGAGCCATCCCGAGGCATCCCGAGCCATCCTGTGGCATCCCTTTCATTTATCATCAACAAACATCTTAACAAACATCTTAACAATCCATCCCTTTCATTGCAAGCTCTACTGACACTGCAACTCCCTTTCATTTATCATCAACAAACATCTTAACAATCCATCCCTTTCATCTCCCAGCCATTCCGAGCCATTCCGAGCCATCCTGAGGCGTCCCGAGCCATCCTGTGGCATCCCGATCCATCCCGATCGACCTCCCAACGTCATATAACCCTCATCCATCCTCAACCAACCCTCGTCAACCTATACCCACTCATCAAACTCCAAACACCGACTCAAAAAGCGGTCAGAATCCGCGAGTATAGCGAGTGTAAACAAGAGTTAATTAGGGGAGGTTATGCCCGAGTGAGAGCATAATTTCTGTTCTCTTTAAACCACCACAAATCAAACACATTCCCCCAAGGAAGATAGAAAGAAACCAACATTGGTAAGATCTCCTTCCGAACCCCTAAGCAACTGTTTTAATTTCCAAGTCTTTAAACATTATTGTTTTAAATACATCGTTTACAATGTAGACATTATTTATTTTCAAATGCATTTTATTTCTTAAAAACACACAAGCACATACACACAATTTTCAAAGAAAGGTTTAGAAAGACTCATGTATATGAGGCATTTTGGGTGAGCTCAAAATTCTCTTCCCGAGGCGTAACCTGACCTCCGAACTCAAAAATCTCAACACACAACAAAAAACCTTTTTTCAATGTTTTGGGCATGATAAAAATGGCGTGGCAACTCTCTTTTCAATAAAAACCATCCGCACTGGATCGGGTAATTTCAGAGACAAAGGCAAATGTGACATGAATGGGTCAAGCGAAATGGAGCAGGCATCGCATGGCCATATGTTTTTTGGGAACACGACTGTGTTTAACAAGACGAGGGGTATGTCGATTCACACGGAGTTGCACGGGCATGCGGAGGATTGGGACATGGCCGTGTAAAACTTTTTTTGAAGAATGGCACATTCTGCGTATTTTGCACGGCAGTGCAATGTTGGATGACACGGCCGTGCCACATTTTTAGAAACAGCCGTGCGTGGGTTTTACTTATTTGGTTTTGATTTGGTTTTAGTCTCGTATTATTATTATCATTATTTCTTTTCCTTTATTTATTCGGTTATTTAGAAGTACCAAACTCTGATTATTATTATTCAATTGCAATTTTGCAAACTTTGCACTTTGGTGTAAAATCCTAAGCCATTGTTGACTTGTTTGAAGGTCCTATTCGGTAGGATTTCTTCATGGGAATCCCTTTGGTGGATTTCTCTTTATTTTGTTCTATTTCGCTAAGTCAATTGGTTCTAGAAAAGGTAAGATCCTTGGACGATGGCCGGTAATAATGGAGGCAACAACGACAATCAAGTTGGTATCATTGCAATCCTCGATTGTATGGAACGTCAGGATACAGAACGGGAAGCAGAACAAGAACGTTTGGTCGGAGAAAGTCTGCACAACTCATAAAGGCTTTGCAAGTTTTACAGGTTGGTGTCAACCCGAGGCAACAGGCAGGGGATCGCGTAGAACCTGTAGGATGCATCGAAAACCCACTCCACCATCATCCGCCGACCAGAGGAGCAGATTCAGATTTGGAAGCAGATATTGATTTCGAAGTTGCCCCTGTAGAGCAGTTTCCAAAGATTAAAGCAGATTTACCTTTTTTCATGGGTGAGTTGGATATGGAAGAGTTTTCTAATTGTCTTTCGGAGGTTGAAATGTATTTTGAGTTAATGAATATTGGGGATGAGAGAAAAGTGCCTTATGTCGCTTACAAATTGCATGGTGGTTATTGAGCATGTTGGACATAATTAAACAATCAGAGGGTATACAACCGAAAAGGTCCAATTCGTTCTTGGCAATGCATGAAATCCTCTTTGAAACAACGCTTTCTATCTGCTGATATTGAGCAGTTAATTTATCAAAAGTTTCTGGAATGCAAATAGGGTAGTCAAATCGTTGCTTCTTATACACACGACATGCATTCGCTATCTTTGTGCAATGATTTATATGAAACATGCGCACAACAAACTGCGAGGTACGTGCTAGGTCTTAGGACTAACATTAGAAATCAGGTTGAGTTGTATACTGTTCGCACTCTTGATGAGGCAATATCCATGCTAAGACCATCGAGCGACAACAACCCATACCGTTTTGGGCACAATCTACTTTCTGGAAGTATGGGATTCATCAGTATCGGGTAGTAAAGGCCAGTACTCGGGGCATACATCAGCGGCGAGTCACGAGACCACACAAATTTTGGGTCCTAAGGTTGTTGATGTGGATAATGAGCCTACTACCACTGTTCCGAATCCACATGTACGATGAAACACCAACACCGCTAATAATAGGCATCAGAATTCTAACCCTTACGCCAAGAACTATGGTGACAAGTGCTATCGTTAGGGTCAGGAGGGGAATATTTCGAATTAATGTCCTACTTTTAGGGATTAATATGACTAAAAAGGATGAATTTGAGGAGGAAGGTATGGATGGTGCTTATGAGAAGTATTAGGAGGATCCTAACGATGTTGAGGAGGAAGTAAAAGAGCATGGGTCGTTTTTGGTTCGCAGGCTAATGCTAACAACTCCTGCTAAAGCGGAGAATCATGAGATATATAATATTTTTCGCATGAGGGGAAAATTTATGATCAGGATGTGACCATGACTGTTGATAGTGGGAGTAGCAAAAACTTGGTATCCCATAGTTTGGTGGAGAAACTGATATTGAGCGTATTGAAACATCCGACTCCTTACACTGGTGGTTGGATCAATTCGGTAGGCAATATTAAGGTACATGAGCAAAGTTTAGTTCCTTTTTCTATAGGTAGATATAAGGATGTGGTTTTATGTGATATTGTTGATATAACTGCATGCCATTTATTGTTGGGTAGAGCTTGGGAATTTGATAATAATGTTGTACATAAGGGGAGGGAGACTTTTATTACTTTTATGAAAGATGGTGTGCGATTTCATTTGTGCCCATTGAGAGATAAACCATCTTGAGCCAAGGAGAAAAAAAAAGTCTATTGTCTCTCTATGTAATAGCTCAGGAGTTTGTTGCGGATATTATTGATGCTCCTGTTATGTTTGCGATAGTGAGAAAAAGGTTCGTGGGGAAGGTTAGTTTGGTTCCCAAATCTTTGCAGACAGTTTTGGAAGAATATCATGACATTATGCCCGAGGATCTTCCTGCAGGATTACCTCCCTTGCTTGATATTCAACATAATATTGATCTAGTTCCTAGCGTATCTCTTCTTAATCTCCCACATTACCGAATGAGTCTCGCGGAACATGATATTTTGAGAGAACGGGTTGAAGACTTATTGAAGAGGGTATATATTCAGGACAGTATAAGCCCTTGTGCAGTTCTGACTCTTCTTGTTCCTAAGAAGGATGAGACTTGGCGTATGTGTGTCGACAATAGGGCTATTTAATAAGATTACAGTGAAATGCATGTTTCCTATTTCCCGCCTCGATGATATGTTAGATATGCTTCGTGGTGCCCAATTAATTTCCAAAATTGATTTAAAGAGTGGATACCATTATGTTCGAGTCCGGCCTGGTGACGAATGGAAGATTGCATTCAATACCTAGGAGGGGCTTTATGAGTGGTTGGTGATGCCTTTTGGGTTGTCCAATGCACCTATTACTTTTATGCATCTCATGAACCAGGTTCTAAAATAGTGACGATAATTTTTTGATTCTGTATTTTGATGACGTCCTGATCTATAGTAAAAGTGAGGAGAAGCATATTGAGCATGTACAGTTAGTTCGACATGCATTGAAGGAGAATGAGTTATACATCAATTTCAAGAATTGCAGTTTTATGCTTGATAAATTGTTATTGTTGGGTTTACATTTTTCTTGCCTATGGAACTCAAGTGGACGAGGATAAAGTTTGTGCAATTCGAGATTAGCCTACACCAAATACAGTTAGTGAGGTATGCAGTTTTCATGGGCTTTCAACTTTTTATTGTCGTTTCATCCGAAATATTAGACCATTATATCCCCAATTACTGAATGAATGAAAAAAGGAAAATTTTATTGGAGTGACAAGGCAGCCGCTAGTTTCACTTTAATCAAAGAGAAACTAACTATTGCTACGATTCTTGTTTTACAAAATTTTACTAAGTCTTTTTCAAGCTAGAGACGGATGCATATGTAGTTGGTATAGGGGTTATACTTATTCAAGGAAAGAACCCGATTGCTTTCATGAGTCAGAAATTGGAGGAGGCAAAACAGAAGTGGACTACTTATGAGCTTGAGTTTTATGCAGTGGTACAAGCTATTAAGCATTGAGAGTAGTATATAATACATCGTGTGTTCATTCTTCATACTGATCATGAGGCCTTGTAATACATGAATTGTCAAAAATCCCTTAATCGTATGCATGCTCGATTGGTGGCTTATTTGCAACAATTCACTTTTGTTATCCAACACAAAAGTGGACAACATAATAAGGAAGCGGACACCTTGAGTTATCGGGCTAGTTTGTTGGTGACCATGCAGAGCACCGTTATGGGGTTTGATTGCTTAAAGGAGTTGTATGAGACTGATGCATATATTTGCAGATGAATGGGCAAAGTGTAGAGACGGTGATCATGTTGGGTTCAGTGCATGTCGAGTTGGTTTCACAAAGGTATTACTGGCCCCAGATTAGAAGGGACACGTATAAGTATGTGCATAAGTTTATGGTTTGTTAGGTCAACAAGGAGTAATCGCCAAATACAGGGTTGTATACACCATTATCAGTTCCCGAGGCTCCATGAAAGGATATTTATATGGATTTTGTGCTTGGGTTATCTCGTACACAACGGTCTAATGATTCTCTTTTTTTGGTGGTGGATCGTTTTTCGAAGATGGCTCATTTTATTCCATGTCGGAAAAATTCTGATGTCGTTCATATTTAGGACCGAGTAGCACTTTATTAGTGATTTTCACCTGCATACTGATGGGAAAACGGAGGTGGTTAATAGGACCTTGGGTTCTATGGTTCGTTGTTTGTATAGTGATAGTCCGAAGAAGTTGGATTTAAGTTAGAGACAATTAAATTTACATTCAACAACATGGTTGACAGGACTACAAAGAAGACTCCGTTTGAGATTATGTACCAAAGACCGCCTATTCATACACTTGATTTTGTACCTTTACCAAAGTTATTCGGTTATAGTGTTGCGGCTGAACATATGGCAGAGAAGTTTGAGGCAATACAGGCGGAGGTACAAAAAAATATTTAGGCATCAAATGCTAAGTATAAAGCGGATGATGACAAGCGACACCGGGAAAAGCTATTTTCTGTTGGGGATTTGGTTATGGTTCATTTGCGTAAGGAACGTTTTTCGGTGGGTACATACAGCAAGGTACATCCAAAGAAAATTGATCCCTGCACAATTTTGCGGAAGATTAATGATAATACTTATATTGTGGATTCGTCGGTTGGGTAGAACATCTCTCCTACATTTAATGTTGCCGATTTGGTTGCTTTTTACCCAGATGATCCCCCTTACGTGGATGAGGACTCGGGGGCGAGTCCTTTTCAAGTAGGGGAGCATGATGTAGAGCGAGTTGATGCTGCGCGAGACAGTGGCAAATGTGACACAAATGGGCCAAGCAACATGGAGCAGGCATCGCACAACCATGTATTGTTTGGGAACACAGTCATGCTTAATAAGACGAGGGGTACGTCGATTGGCACGGAGTTGTATGGGCGTGTGGAGGATTGGGATGTGGGCGTGCGAAGCAATTGATGAAGGATGGCACGTTCGACGTATTTTGCATGACAGTGTAATGTTGGGTGCACGGCCGTGCCACATTTTTGGAAATAGCCGTGCGTGGGTTTTCCTTATTTGGTTTTGATTTGATTTTCATCTCGTATTATTACTATCATTATTTTATTTCCTTTATTTATTTGGTTATTTGGAAGTATAAATACTATTGTATGGTTTTTGGAAAACGAAACTTTGATTATTATTATTCAATTGCAATTTTACAACTTTGCACTTTGGTGTAAAACCTTAAGCCATTGTTGGCTTGTTTAAAGGTCCTATTTGGTAGGAATTCTTCGTGGGAATTCCCTTCGTTGGATATCTCTTTCTTTTATTGTATTTAGCTGCGTTAGATAAACAAATACAATTGCAAATTACTCATCCCACCAAATTTAGCAGAAACATCGAACATTATAGCAATAACCGCATCATCTTTAATAAAAAAAGGAAAGTACTCACTAATCCCGCTATCAAATTAATTGAGATATCTACAAACAATTTCCAACTCATATTGTGTCTGATCTACACCCATCACTTTATATAACTTACCAATCAATTGATTATATCTCTATCTACAATGAACACTAATCGCACATTTTGGCCCTTTCAAAAAATGAGTACCATCAAATTGTTGTTAATAATTACCTTCCCAATATCACATGAAAATGAGTGAAACCCCGTTAATCTTTAACCCTATATTACCAAATCAGAGTGTTAAAATCATCAAAACCCTAATTTTAACTTTAATATCTATAATGTACTTACACACAATAAAAAACTTAAATTTATATACCTAAACATAAATAAAAACAATGATTGACATGTTGATAATTTACCTAGATTCTTAGTTTTCACCAATTCTAAAGTTAAAATATGTGAAAATTGAGTTTTTTTGTCAACTATTTTGTGATGGTTTGGATATGACACAACATTTTGCCCCAATCTGAAATTTTATCTAAACTCGCTTAAACTTGTTACAAAATGTGGCGAATTCTTTGTTTTTCGCTTAACATCGCTACGCCAAATGTCGATTCCAGTTAATCCCTAATTATGTAATTAGGGAATAAGACCATCTACAATGGAAATAACAAAAATTTCCTCTCAACACCCACTTTAACACTCCACATCATCTTCTCTCTCTTCCACCTAACCATTCAACACCCTATTCAACAAAAGTCCCTACAATGGTTTGTTTAAACAAAATTCAACACTCTTCCAACTCATCATCCTATACCCCCACTTTATATTCTTTATTTTGATAATTAGTAATATAGTAATTATTATTATCATTTATAATTAAAAAATATTTAACACTTAATTAATTTTTTTAATTGCAATTAAATAAATACATAAAATGACGATAATTATTATTAAAGTAGTACATCATTAAAGCTAGAAAACACACATTAAAGTAGTACATCATTGCAAATAACACACATTAAAGCAGAAAATTATTCTCCAAATAGTTCCAGACTCAACATATCAAAAAATTGTTTGCTCCGATCATCAAGATGCTCCTTCTCATTTAACTTCATCCACAATTTCATCTTTTTAGCCAAAGTCTTGTCTCCCTCGACTTTGATTAGCTTTTCTTGTTGTGTGGCTATCGTTTACCACTTCCAAGCCTACTCCATTACCTTTTTTTTTTCCTTTTTCTTAGCTACCTCCCTTCCCATAGGACGAGGAATAGATCCGATGGAATTTGAATTATATCCATCACTTTCACGTGATCTCTTAGATCCACTGCTACCAGATCCCGCATTTCCTCCTAGATTACTTACGTAGCGTGGTTGATCTCGGAGAGATTCCCACTCCTTCATCAAAGAAAGAGGGGCATTGTTATCACATTTGTATAGTTCCTGAGCTTTTGCCAATACATCACTCCCCGACCACCCACTTTGCTCCATACGCTTAGCCTTATCATAAGCTCCTATCCATTTGCCAATTAATTTGTTCATATAGTTACAATAATTTCTGAAGGCAACCCCATCACGGGGAGAGTCATGTGAACAATGCTCGTTACAGTATTCCGCAATTTTATTCCAAAATGTTTCGCCTTTCTGATTTCTCCCGACAACAATGTATGTTCCAAATTTAATCCACCCACTAAGTAGCAATAAATTTTCATTAGTGCTCCATTTGGCATTTTTTTTGCGAGAACTGCCTGAACCCTCTGTAGTTGGAGTGGCTTTGTTAGCACTGATCATGCTATCAAGACTCATTTGTGTTGAAAATTCAGGAAATTTTGATGTTTCAGGAAGAGAAACATTTTCATTTCTCATAGGCATATAATAAGGATTAGGAGGGGGTGCTTGAAATTGCATCCCATGATATGGATAATAATTTGGCACAGCTGAAGGCATGTTGAAATTTGGTTGAAAGCCAAAATTTGGTTTATTTTGAGGACGTTGTTGGTTGGAAGATTGATTTTCAAACTGAAAATTAGGATTGTTGTAGTTGAAAGGAAAATTTCTTGAAATTTGAGTGTTGAAAGGGTTGTTATTACGATTCATTTCACTAAAAAGGGGTGTTGAAAAATTAAAAACGAGAGATAAAGAAGGATAATTTATAAGTTGAGTGGTTGATGTAGGAACCTTCATCAATTGGGTGTTATATTTATAACAAGTTGAACGGACGAAATTGACGGGCTCCAAATAAAATTCAATCGAGTTAATTAAAGTTGAGTGGACGAAATTGACGGACTCCAAATAAAATTCAATCGAGTTAATTAAAGTTGAGCGGACGAAATTGACGGATAATTGAGAAATTTATATTGAAAGGAAAATTTATATTGAAAAAAGGGGTGTTGAAAAATAAAAGATGAGAGATAAAGAAGGATAATTGAGAAATTTATATTGAAAAAAGAGGGTTTTTTTCTGTGTCCAAATCAAATGAAAAAAGTTTTATTTATAGAGGAATTTTTTTTATGAATTTTGGTGACAAAAAAAATTTATTATGAAATAATTGAGCTCAAATAATTGGAGATAAAATTAAAAGAAAAAAAAAAGGAAAAAGTTGAACGAAATTGACGCCAAACACAACTCACCAGTCCCTCCATTTCCACGTGGCCCAATCAAAATCCCCTCCTTCCCTCTCAACAATGTTTAAAACTCCCAACAACCTCCCACTTTCAACACCCTTTTAAACAACCATTGTTAAAGAAAAACAAAAAATTTTTGTTACCAACACCCTTTTAAACAACCATTGTAAATGGTCTAAGTATAACATTTAAATTATTAAACTCGCTACAATAAGTAGCGAATTCAAGCGACTCAAATATTAAACTCGCTAAGTCGTGTATCGAATTTCAAAAATATGGTTATTCCTAATAATAGTTTTAAAGGTTTGTTATTTTGAAAACTAGTGAGTAACCCGTCGGTCCCCGACGGGGGATAAAACACTGAGGTAAAAGTTAAATGTAAATATAATTCAAAAAATTAATGAGATAATTTTATATAATATATTACAACTTGTCAAAACCTTCTTTGTACACAACATTTGTAGTTATGTCATCTGACTGTTCATGACTATTAATATAAGCACTTTAAGTCATTTCCTTGTAGTTACTCTAGAAAAAACAACATATAATTGTCCATGACTAAATACTGATCTTGGAAGAAAAAGGCCAACATGAGCGAGCGACTGACCCTGACTTTTATTTATCGTCATTGCAAACGACCTGATATCCTCAACATCCGAAGAAGATGAACCACCCTACATAAAATATTATATTTTAGTCTTATTATAACTTTTAAAACATAGATACGTATACATAATGTTAAACAAAATGTATTTGAAAATCACCTGTAATCTCATATTTTGTGTTAACCTTAGTACTTTGCATTCATTTACATATTGCAAGGGAGTCATAATAATTTTGGATGGTCCACCTTTTCTCTCAAGTGTACGATGAGGGTAGTATTATTCTTCTCCCCGTATCTGAACCGCTAACTCCGGTGTTGGCTGCAACTTTTAGTCCCGTGTATGATTCAGCTCGTAGTTTAGGCTGGTGGTGACGAATCTAATTGAAATTTTTTGGACATTCATTTTAGGACGGAGGTAGTATTATACATAACAGAACAATATTCACAAATCAGCAAAGGGACAGTAAAAATTAGCAGTATGCCTCGTCGATACTCGACGGGGCATCGTGAAATTAATTAAATTAACGTAATAGTTAGCATTAATTGAATGTTTAATTTATATTATTATAGTAAAATAAAAAAAAATTATTTGTGCTTCAATTCATTTTCATTTTTAACTAAAATTTGAAATTTGAAAATTAAATTTCTAATTTAACATTTATTAATTTTCGAATTAACAATTAATAAATGCAAATTTAAGAATTTCACAAATAAATCATAAATCAAATCTAAATGGTGATTATACGTATACGACTTTAATTTATGTTTGATAATATGTGATCTACTTAGTTATATATACAATACGATAAATCTTAATTCTTTTAAAGATTAAAAATAAAAATAAAAGTAGTATTGCATAATTAAATGGTACAGCTTAAAATAAATAATCAGTTTTTTTTTTTATTTTTGCTACTGTTTAAGAGCAATTTTTTTATAATTCACTTTGGAGACTAATGGGATTAATTTTAAAAATCAATCCCTATAAATTTTAAAAGTTACTAATTGAATTTCAAATGGATGATTGTGATTGGTGGATGATGAAAAGATTGGCCAATGATATTGTGCCACTTGGAGTTTTTTAGGAGCTTGAAAAACTTTTGCTATTATATACTTCTTCCGTCCCTGCCGAGTGGATACTTATTTTCTTTTTGGTTCGTCCCAGCTCAATGAAGACTGCCCAAAATGGAAGGAAATCTTTACTATTTTTCCCACTCATTCTCTCTCCTATTTAATTTTTCATACTCACAACATTTCCTTCCATTTTTTATCTCTCTTACTTTTCCTTAATCTGTGTGCCCAAATTTTTGGTACCCACTCGGCTGTGACGGAGGGAGTATAGTAGATTTGAAACAAAAATTTGAAAATTGAAAATTGAAAATTAAATTTTTAATTTTACATTTATTAATTTTCGAATTAAGAATTAATAAATGCAAATTTAAGAATTTCACAAATAAATCATAAATCAAATCTAAATGGTGATTATACATATACGACTTTTATTTATGTTTGATAATATGTGATCTACTTAGTTATATATACAGTACTATAAATCTTTATTCTTTTAAAGGTTAGAAATAAAAAATAAAAGTAGTATTGCATAATTAAATGCTACGATTTAAAATAAATAATCAAGTTTTTTTTTATTTTTGCTACTGTTTAAGAGCATTTTTTTTTATAATTCACTGTGGAGACTAATGGGGTTATTTTAAAAATCAACCCCTACAAATTTTAAAAGTTACTAATTGAATTTCAAATGGATGATTGTGATTGGTGGATGATGGAAAGATTGACCAATGATATTGTGCCACTTGGAGTTTTCTAAGAGCTTGAAAAACTTTTGCTATTATATATAGTAGATTTGAAACAAAAATTTGAAAATCGAAAATTTAATTTCTAATTTTACATTTATTAATTTTCAAATTAACAATAAACAAATGCAAATTTAAGAATTTCACAAATAAATCATAAATCAAATCTAAATGGTGATTATACATATACGACTTTAATTTATGTTTGATAATATGTGATCTACTTAGTTATATGTACAATACTATAAATCTTTATTCTTTTAAAGATTAAAAATAAAAAATAATAGTAGTATTGCATAATTAATTGGTACGATTTAAAATAAATAATCAAGTTTTTTTTTTTTTTTTGCTAATGTTTAAGAGATTTTTTTAATAATTCACTTTGGAGACTAATGGGGTTAATTTTAAAAATCAACCCCTATAAATTTTAAAAGTTACTAATTGAATTTCAAATGGATGATTGTGATTGGTGGATGATGGAAAGATTGGCCAATGATATTGTGCCTCTTGAAGTTTTCTAGGAGCTTGAAAAACTTTTGCTATTATATACTCTCTCCGTCCCAAGAAAAGTGACGCCATTTTAGGCTCGACACGCAAAATAAGGAAAAAAGTGGAAAGAAAAAATGTTGTGAGTGTAATTTGAAAAGAGGAGAGAGAATTAGTGAATGAAATAGTAAATTTAAAAAGTGTTGTGAGTGTAATAGTGTTTTAGGAGAGAGAATGGGTGGAGGGAATAGTGAGTGGGTGTAATAGAATATTAATAAAATATTTCCATTTTAGGAAATGTGACGCTTTAAATGGGACGACATTTTGAGTAAAAAGTGACGGATTTTCTGTGACGGAGGGAGTATAGTAGATTATTAATTTAAATGATTTATTCGAAAAAAAATCCCTAAGAACCAAATCCGGGATCGGAAATAACGGGTTAGGTTACTGTTCCGGGTAGAACGGAACGGGAACCTGAGGAACTGTCTACCTATGGCAACTTCTTTCCGTAGCAACTTCAAATTCAAAATGCGACCGCCGCCATCGCCATCGCCATCGCCATCGCCCTTCTCTTCTTCCCATAGCAACTTCTTCTCATCTCTCAAGCATGTGGAGAAGCGATTGAAACTAGATTCAACCATTCCTTCTGCACCTCAACAATCCTCCTTGCCCCCAATTCCGCCTCCACCACACTCACCCTCACCGCCACCGCCATTATCTTCTTCCCGTAGCGACTTCTTCTCTTCTCTTAAGCAGGTAGAGAAACGATTGAAACTAGATTCAACCCTTCCTTCTACATCCCAACAATCCTACTGGCCCCCAATTCCGCCACCTCCACCGCCACCGGCAGATAGCATCTATACGGCAACACAGTCACTCGGCTCTACAATTTACCTCAACTTTGACCAACCCACTACCAACTGTTCCACCCTTCAAGACAGTGAGCCCCCTCCCGAATTCCTATCAAACAATTCCCTTGATTTCCCTCCAACTCCTCCAGACCCGCATCAATCCAACTATCTCAAACACCCACAAACAACCAATTTTGATGTAAACACCGGAATTGATGACATCGATATGCTAATGGGGCTTCTGGGTTTATCAAATTCCGGCCACCAAGAGCCTGGAAGTACCTGTTCGGGCCTAAATTGCATTGGTGATGGTGGCAGCAGCCGAGATTGTGATGATGGGTTTTATACTAAGATTGTTGGAGCAAAGGGGCCCAAATGTGACAAAGAATTGGAGAGATTGAATGGATGGATTAAACACTTTTTGGATCGTGGTAGTGACAATGAGAGGAGTGAGCCCTTTAGATTGGCACATTTGCTTTTGGCGAAAGCTGCTTTCCTATCAAAGGAGAGTGGTGAGTTCGAATGCTTTGATTCACCCTCTACTGTTGAGGACTTTTTGCGGATTAATCCTCCGGCAGAAGTGGAATAGGACTTTCCAAACAGAATATAATCTCAAAGACCCTCAAATCTCTGTCAATTGTACATTATGGAACAGTGATGCCTCACTCTTTGGTAAGTTCAAGAATTATTTTTCACTAGGATTGAAATCTATAGTCATGTTTATTGCGAAATCTGATTATATGCACAAAACTCGGGTTTTATTTTCGAAACAAGTTTTATAGTTAGATTCTTTTTTCTTTCCCAATAAAGTTTGTGTTGGAGGTAGGTATCAATGAGTTCATTCTTGTTGTTTTTATGCCAATTACAACTAAATAATACCCTGGTAGGCTCTATTCACATGGGACCAATGAAGATGGAGAATTATGAATTATTGAACAGAATGGAAGTGAAGGTTTTATGATAAAGAAGCTATGTTCTGGTGGTGGTATGATATTTGATGTTAGAAAAAGCAGGTTTTTGGCTGCTGTAGATGGCCATTCAGTTCAAGTTTGGGATATAGACAACATTGGACTTTTGACAGCTATTGATGCAGACGGAGACTTACCTGTGTGTGATTTTTATCCTTTTCAATTTTCTTTCAATTGCTAGTTGTATTTTCCCGTGAAGTTTGGTCAATATTGAATAAGACCCATAGTTTTCTTTTCCGAACCCTCTCAAGCTCTTGTTCAAGGAAATGCCAAATTTCTCCTTCAACAAGGAATGTACCTCCTTGGCTGTTGCAGAAACTTAAGGAAAGGTAAGATTATAAAGCTTCCTGCATTTACTTGGGAATAGATCATTCAATATATCCCCCCAATTCATCATATTCCAGTTGTCAGTGTTTCCACAAAGGAGGTTTTTCTAAGTGGACAGGCTTGTTCTCTGTTGCATCATTAGTTTAAAATTTTAAAAGTAAATATTGCTTAAATGTTTTAAAGGCTATTGCATCAATGTATTAATATGTAATTGTAAGGGTCGAATTCACAGATACCTGTGAACGAACAAGTATATTTTAATAGTCGAAGAAGTAACCAAAGCAGGGTTTTTATTTGTTTGATTGATTATTAACCTAAAAAAAGCAATAATTAAATCAAGATAACAAGGGAGTCATGTATTGAGATTCATAACAATTATCACTTTATGCTTTATTTTCAAGGGGATGAAACAGATCGATCTCATTCAAGGGTTCGTTCACAAAATAATAGGGTTGATACTTTTGATGTACGGATTGCAACCCTAATGATTCCAGCACAGATCCTTCCTTTTCTACTCCTTTTTCATTCTAGCCCTTTTACTTACACAAACACTAGAAAGAAATCAAAACACTCAAAGTTGAGCATGAAATAGGTATAAAGATATATCATTTGGATAAGTGAAAACACATACATCAAATAACCCCATCTTTTGCTCGTACGAGTAAAACAACAAAACTAAAAACAAAATAATAAACTAATAACTAATTGAAATAAAAGTCCATATTTTTGGTATGTTCAAATCATATAATAGATTGTCGACCAATAAAGTCTTAGATCTTTATAACACAAATAATCTACAAGCATTATTATGAACATGGGGTTATATTTACATGGATTCATCTAACTTACAATTCTCCACCAAAGAATGATAATACGAATGAATAATGGGAGATCATTGTCAACAAAATAAGATATTTTATAGGGGCACTTGTGTCATGCGCATGTTTAAACACAACTGTCAACCCGACTACTATTTAGGGATAAAATATGGCTTTTATGGCTTGTAATTTATTGCGAAAATCGCGGGCTAGGTTAACGGTTACAACTGAAGATAAGGACATACGAAGTCAAACAAGTAAAACTAAAAAGTTTTAAACATACCTCACTTTGAGTTTATCTCTCCGCTCATCCATGCTAACCCATTTATTCAACCTTCAAACTTATAATTTTGCATACTTTCATATATGGGGTTGATCACATTTCTTTCCTTTGGTCACTTTCCATTTCAACATAAAAGAGGGTAAGACTTTTCAGATTTTTCTTTTCTTTTGCTTTCCATATATTTTTATATATCATGAAGAATACTATTCCTTTACATACTATGCTCAAGCCCCTCTTTTCAATACATAACATAACTCTTTTTCTTTCTTTCATTGACCTCCTCACTCAACCCTAGATTTTCCAAACATAATCCACTAATTTCCATTCATTCCCTAGTTTCACTTTCTTGAAAATGTGAGAAAATAGTGTATAAGTTTAAAAGGGTAGAATAATGTAGGTCCAAAATAATGTGAATGGTGGTCTAAGATAACCTCCCAATTTTTGAGAGATTCCATTTTTTTTTTAATCTCAAAATGGGTTCTAGCGAAAAAATTTATAAGTGGCGAGAAAGTTAAAAGCTCACAAATTTAGTTCAAAGAAATTAGCCGTATATCACTTCCCGAATAGTCTAATTGATGTGCTACTAACAGTCATGCAAACATGTTTTATGGACCCCGAGAATGCCAAATTGATCCTATAAATGTCTCCTAAATTGGTAACAATTATCATAAAAATAGCATGGAAGTGAAAGGTGAATTAATCATACTTTATATGTTTCAATGCAATTATATTCTCATATTGATAATAACACTTAAGATTTAAAATTAATGCCCCCTCAAATCATAATTGACTCTTGCAAACATCCCCAAATATGAAAAAGAACAAAAATTTTAAATTTTTTCTATTTTTTAGAGGGTAACACTATTTACACTCCTCTATAAATCCACAAACTCAGAGAGATATCTACCTCCAAACTCAAAATATGATATGTCCTCACAGCAAATAGAACTAAAACATGTCTTGGTTTCAAATGATGACATGACACATCAAACAAATAAAATAAAACATATCTAGTTGGGTTGCCTTGCAATAAACGTATTTGTTTAGAGTCGCTAGCCCGATTATAGCCCATATTTCTAGTTGGGGTTCGAGGTGGCCACATTGTATTTGGCCTTTGCTTTTCTTCCCTTGCCCACCTCATGCTTTCGCGGACACAAACGCCCACAACTTTCCAAACATAAGTTTTATTCTTTATTAGCTCACGTGGTGCCCAAGGAACTTTAGAGGCCTTTCTCTTAGACTTTTTGTTTTTCTTCTTCTTGGGGGCCTTTCCACCAAACTCATTTGGTGCTTTGCTCTCCAGACCCTTAGGAACATCTTACTCAACAAAAATTTTAGAGCAGCTTTCTTGATCATTTATGTTAGCAAAGAAAGAATAAAAAATATTAAGAAAATAACATTCCTCTACTTGAGCACATGAATAAATTGTTTTAGATTTTAGAGGGAAGAAATTTTTAATGGGGAGATCGACTCCTTGTGAGAGCGATCTAGGGGGTGATACAGTCCGTCACTCCATGCGTGTTTGTCGGCCTTATTGTTACTAGCCATAGCATAGACGTCCGCATTATCCCTAGAATTCTCACCGTCACTTAGCATACTTTCTAATAGAGCACAATCACTCTCCTCCCACAGCCTCTCTTGCACACATGCCTCTACATCATCTATAAACTTACAAGAATCCCCCTCATCATTCATGGGGCTTTTCAACATGTCATCTATCGGTATCTCAACCCTCTCATACGCCAACGACATGGACAACTTTCCATTCCCCACATTTATTATAGTATTAGTTGCCATGAACGGGCGTACTAACAAAATATGTGACTTTCCACACTTCTCCACTCCATTTACCATGTCTAAAACAACAAAGTCAATCGGGTCAATCAAAGTCCCCACTTGAACTAACACATCCTCCACAATGTCCATAGGTCGACGAATAGAATGGAGCTAGATGGAGGGTCATTGTGGTGGGCTTAAACTCAGACAAGCCCAATTTCAAATACATGGAGTATTGCAATAAATTGATGTTAGCACCAAGGTACAATATCGCCTTCACCTCACTAGAATCCCCCCAACTTAATAGAATTTGTGAAACTTCCGGGGTACTTATGTTTAGGTGGGAGGTCTTGTCGAACTATGGCACTATCACTCTCTCCAAAGATCAAATTTTCATCTTTTCCAAACCTATGCTTTTTAGAATTAATTTCCTTGAATTTTTTTGCAGAGACAAAAATATTTTTAATCACTTTAAGGAATGCGAGATTTATACTAACGTTGGAAAACATGTCCATTAACTCCTTTATTTGTTGCTCAATCTTGAGTCTAATTAACCGATCGGGAAATGGCACCGATTGTATATATGGCTAGAATGGTATATAAATATCTTTAAGATTTTCTCCCAATCCATTTGTACTCTTTTTTGACTTCCTTTTCAGCATCCTGAGGAGGAGATGGAGAAGATGAAGGAAAAATTACTTCATTACCTACCACTTTGTCATTCCGGAGGGTGGATATGGCCATAGCTTGTTGCCCTTGACTTGGGAAAGTCCCAGGTTTGTGGCTTTGAAGGGCTTCAGCAAGTTGCCCTGGGTGCTGAAAATCGTACTACTAACCTGCCTCCCCATCTACCTGGATTCCCCACAAGGAGGGCCACTCGATCCAATAGTGTGGCAGATGGGATATGAATACAAAACATGAGGAAGGAGAAGAGGCCCATAGTCACCCAAGGGAATGGCTAGCAAGCCAAGAAAATCCAAACAGGTCGAATATCTACTTGCGACATGGTTGGTCCCTCAGCTTCTCACCCTAGTAGGAAGGAGATACTGCTGGAACGAGCACGAGTATTGCAGAGCTTGCTCGAGGTACAAGATGGATTACTTGAGCTACAAGAGTCTCCTAAAAAGGACAACCGAAGATCACAAATGGTGGCTCCATCCTTAATCTTATATAGACGTGCTAATGAGGCCCTTAGGCCATCAGGAGGAGAAGGGAGGAATGACAGCCCTCCCCCCACCCACGTCTCAGTTGACCGTACTGGAGACTTGAGGGATAGACTTAATAGTCAACGGGAACGGAAAGTTGACTTAACACAGAGAAGACAACTTGAAGCTGACCGAGCTCGAGGTAAGTCGCCGCCACGAGGAGGTCGATCACCTCCAAGGAGAAATAGGAAAGAAAGGGCTCCTCCTAGATATGAACAAAAAGGACTCCTTCAAGAAGGGAGCATCATAGGGTGGAACGACAGAAGTCCAATTGTGTATCCCACCCAAGAGGCGACCTCGATGATAGGGAGCTTTTGAACCTGAAAAGATGGTTAGACGATATGGAAGCTGATCGACAGGCACCAGGCGGCAAGGGCGAACGAAATTATAGTACTCTTCGACCCTTGGCCCAAAGTATGCTAGATAAAGGCCCACCTGCAGTATTCAAGCTGCCCATGCTAGAAAAATATTCTGAAACGACTAACACTCTGAATCACATGCAATAATTTGAGGCCACCATGTGCTTGGTCTCTTCAGAGGATGATATGCTATGCAAGGCACTAACCATCACCTTCACAAGTACAACATTGACTTGGTTTCGTGGTCATTCGGCTGTATCACCTCATGGAGATATATGAGGAGAAAGTTTCTGGAAAGGTTCTCGATGGCTCGTAAAAAAATAGTCACCGACCTGAACAACATTGCCCAAGGGAAAACGGAAAGCACCATGAGCTACTTTACTCGGTTCAAGAAGTTGGTCGACCAGATAGAGGAGGACCTAACTGACAGAGAGGTCATCAATTGTTTCAGGAACGGGGTGTCCTCACCTGATTTGGATTACAAACTACAAGTCGGGAGAGACACTACGAGAAAGAAGTTGTTTGAAAGGGCCTATGATGTGGATGTTGCTGAGGAACGTAAGGAAAGGAAGAAGGAGAGAAGCTTAAAGCACTCTGAGGCTGGAGAGTCGACCAAAGGGGTATCAGCTAGGACTGACAATAGCAACAAAGGGAAAAACAGAACTAGGGCAACTGAAAGAGTCCCCGACCCCGCTCATAGTCAGCCGGACTGAGATAATAAACACGGTCGACATGGCCCCTCCAGTCCCCATGAACCCCCAAAATATGTTCAAGCGGGACAACAACAAGTATTGTGAGTATCACAAGGATACTGTCCACAATACAAAAGAATGTATGAGTTTGAAGAGGATCATCCAAAAGTGGGTGAATGAAGGAAGATTGGACAGATTCGTGAAGGGAGATCTTCCCCCAGCTGGGATTGACCAGCTAGAGGGGTACCGGAACCAAGGCAACCTAAGGCTGACACTTGGAGTGATAGCTGAGGAGACAAGAAACACAGCCATCAAGTATAAAATTTTCCAACTAAATAAATCTCCCCACGTCCCACCTAGGAGTTGTGTACAAGATGAGGTCATTAGCTTCTATCCCTACGAGCTAGAAACCAGTGTGGCGACGAAGGGAGCAGTCATTCCACGACTTATTGACAACTGCACCTATAGCAGGATTCCTCTACTACAAAACTTTCCTAGAAATGGGCCTTACAGATGTCAGATTGTCACCTTACTAAGGTTGACTGGAGGGTTTCACCAACCACAGGGTCGACGCCAACGGACAAATAGAGCTGGAGGTCGATGTCGGACAACACCCTCTAAGTACCACAACCAAGGTAACATTTATAGTTATTGATGTAATAAGTGACTACCATGCTATATCTTGGGAATTCATGGACAGTCGCACGCAGGAATGGTTCCCTCAATTCCCCACAAAAGGGTCAAGTTTCCCCACCTCTGGGAGTTGGATGTGTGTTGAGTACAGCCACAGACTACCTTGATCACGTGTTGAGGTCCAAAAAGAAGAGAGAACTTGAGGTAGAAACTCCAGTGGCTAGCTGGAAATTTTCAAAGTCTGACACTACAACCTCAAGGTTGGCACCAATTCAGTGTGTGGAAGAAGAGATGGAACTGATGCAAGATGAGGCGACCTATCCCTCACATAATAACTTAGTCATGACTTAGCCGACACATCCCTCAGAGAGCACAGAGCCCACAGGTAATATAGTTTTGATTGACCAGGTCGTCATAGAAGACATATGCATCACAGTCAAACAAAACTCGGGGGCCACCAGTAAGGAAATGGTTGTCGAGCTAGATGGCATGATTGAAGTAAAGGCTCCACACCTGGGGCAGAGAAAAGAAAGAAAGTTAGGGAGATCATCATTGAGACCCTGCAGTTCAGGGATGGCCCAGAGCTAGAACCAGTGGACAAGCTGGAAGATATAGAGACCAATTCGGCCTACCCCGAACAGAACATCAAGTTAGGTAGACAGTTATCACCTTAGGAAAAGGTTGAAATAATAGCCTTGTCGAAAGAAAGTACATATGTCTTTTGATGGAAAGTGGAAGCTATAAAGGGAATTAAGGAAGAGGTAGCAGTACACCGGCTTGAAGTCAACCATATGATGAAATTCAAGAGCCAAAAACTGAGGATTTTTGCTCAAGATAAGGAAATTGCCATTAAGCAGGAAGTCGAAAAGATGCTCAGTGCAGGCATTATCAAGGAGGCATCCTACACCACCTTGCTGGAAAATGTGGTGATGGTTAAGAAAGCTAACGAGAATTGGAGAATGTGTGTCGACTTCACTGACTTGAACTTAGCCTGCCCAAAAGACAGTTATCCCCTTCCTCGAATAGACAAACTGGTCGACTCTATTGCTGTTCATGCCACCCTCAGCTTTCTAGATGCTTATTCAGGCTACCACTAGATCAAAATGCATGAGGATGACATAGAGAAGACGGTTCCAGGCAGCAGGAAAGGTATATTGGTACACCAAGATGCCATTTGGACTAAAGAATGCTGGGGCGACCTATCAATGAATGGTGAATAAATTCTTTGCTAGTCTGATTGGCCGAAACATGGAGGCTTACATCGAAGACATGGTCATCAAAACCAAGTCTGGTCGTCATGTAGTCGACCTAAGCAAAACATTAGCCAACCTACGAGCAAACGACATGAAGGTGAACCCCAACAAATGTGTGTTTGGAGTAGCTGCAGGGAAATTCTTGGGCTTCATGGTGTCACAAAGCGGTATAGAGGCCAACCCAAAGAAGATCAAAGTCTTGATTTAAATGCAGGAGCCAAATTGCATTAAGAAAATCATACGCCTGAACGGTCAAGTTTCTGCTTTGGGTTGTTTAATAGCCAAGTCAGCTGGGGAGAGCAGCTGAGAGATCTCTCCCCTTCTTTAAAACTCTGAGGGGGACCAACGCCTTTAAGTGGATGGCTGAATGCTCATCGTCATTCCAACAAATCAAAGAGTATCTCGCTTCTCCCCCTGCTTAGTAGCCCGATCCAGGGTGAAAGTTTGTATGTATATCTGCCAGCAGGGGATCGAGCAGTGGCTGCAATATTGGTTCGAGAAGAGAATGGAGTCCAAAAGTCAGTTTACTATATCAGCAAGGCCCTATCTGATGTGGAAGGAAGGTATTTTAATGCAGAAAAGGTAGCCTACTCCTTTGTGATAGCAGCAAGGAAGCTACCAGCTTACTTCTCCGCCCATCCTATAATTGTGTTGACCAATGCTCCTTTCAAGAAGATCCTACACAAGCCAAAAAGTTCAAGTCGACTATTCAATTGGGCAATAGAATTGACATAATTCGATATTGAGTATAGGCCTCAAAAGACACTACAAGCACAACCTCCAGTAGATTTTTTGGTCGAGCTAATGTTCACCAAAGAAGATAACTCTGAGAAACCTAGCGGAAAGCATCCAAAGGGAAGGAATCATCGAGTTAACAATCATCCAGTTTGCCTGACGACTGCTCTAAAGTATATTCAGATGGATCGTCCACAAAGAATGTTAGTGGGGATGGAATCGTCTTGGTATAACCAGAAAATGGCAAGGTGTTCGAGGAAGCATTGAGGTTTAAGTTTCAAGCCTCCAACAACTAGGCAGAGTATGAGGCCTTGATCGCAGTTATTGAGTATGCCAAGTGTTTTGGGGTGACCAAGATAGTGGCTTATTGTGATTCACAGTTGATTGTACATCAAGTCAAGGGTGGGTACGAGGTACTCAATCCAGTTCTGGTTAAATACTGCGAGCTGGTCAAGAGGTTAATCCGAGATTTGGAGATTTGGGAAATCAAGAGGATAACCCGTGAAGACAATGAATTGTCCGACCTACTCTCAAAGTTGGCTACTTCAGACGAGCAACATGGCCAACCAATTTCATACTTAGAGCAACCAGCATACGAAAGAGTGCAGGTTCTATTCTCGGTAAACAGCCCTAAGTGTTGTATTGACGAGTTAAAAGCCTATATTGAGACAGGCGAGCTACCAGAAGATGAGCAAAAAGCCAGAGTAATAAGGAAAAAATCCCCCAGGTTCACTATACACGGGGAAGCTTTGTTCTGAAGGTCTTTCATCAAGCCATTGTTGAGGTGTGTCCATCTTCAAGAAGTCCCACACCTTTTATTTAAAGTCCACAATGGAATATGTGAAGGACACTCGTGGGCCAGGACATTGGCGGAGAAAATAATAGCATTGGGGTATTATTGGCCTCACCTAAGGGAGGATGCTCGTGAGTTTGTACGAAAGTGTGACAAATGTCAGAGATATGCTGACCTACCAAAGCTACCAACCTTTGAGCAAACTCCTGTAATTGTTGCTTGGCCGTTCGACAAGTGGGGGGTAGATTTAATCGGACCTTTCCCACCCGCCCATGGATATTGCAAGTATGTGATCGTGGCTATTGACTACTTCACCAAGTGGACAGAAGCAAAGCCTCTGGCCAAGATAACAGAAGAAAATGCCATCAACTTTATCCACAATTACATTTGGTGTTGTTTTGGGGTGCCACATTCGATCGTATCTGACTACGGGCTACAGTTCTCAACAACCTTTGAGACAGAAATGAACAGGTTGAGAGTCAAACACTAGAAATCATTAGTGGCCTATTCCCAAGGCAACAAGCAAGAAGAAGAAGCCAAAAAGCTAGTTTTAAAGGCCCTAAGTAAGAATCTAGATGGGCGAGCAGGCAGATGGTTGGACGAACTCCCCCTTGCTCTATGGGAAGTTCGCACAACCACTCGGGGGCCTACTGGGGAAACCCCATTTGCTCTTACTTTTGGGTCGGAGGCCATGTCACTTGCCGAGCTATAGATTCCAACATCAAGGGTTGCATTGTTTGATCAGAATCAGAATGACTCCAACAGGTTGATCGACTTGGACCTACTCGAGGAAAGACGAATGACAGCCCAGCTCAGAATGGTCAACTACAAGCAAAAAACCAAGGGGTACCACTACAAGAAGGTCAAGAAAAGATCATTCAATGTTGGAGACTATGTCTTGAGGAAAATCGAAGTGTCAGGGCACAAAGCCGAGCAAAACAAGTTGTCACCTAATTGGGATGGTCCTTACGTTATCACACAAGGGTAGTCAAAGAAGGGACCTACATGATTGGCAATCCTGGGGGCAACGAGTTAAAACATCCTTGGCATGCTAGCCACTTAATTAGATATTATTTCTGAAGTTAGTCTCTATGTAATGACCTACGTCTTCAATAAAAAGGGTTTACCCCTAAGAAGTTCTATTCACATTACTGCCACATGATTACAATGCATTCAATTCAGATCCGACTCTTAGTCGATCTCGAACTCTTAAACAAGTTCGACTAAAATCTTAGTCAACTTCGTTCTTAAAAACGTTCGACTAAAACCTTAGTCAACTTCGTTCTCAAACAAGTTCGAATAAAACCTTATTCAACTTCGTTCTTAAACAAGTTTGACTGAAACCTTAGTCAGCTTCGTTCTTAAACAAGTTCGAGTAAAACCTTAGTCAACTTCATTCTTAAACAAGTTCGACTAAAACCTTAGTCAACTTTTTTTTTAAACAGGTTCGACCAAAGCCTTGGTCAATCTAGTTAATTAAGATGATCCGACTAATACTTTGGTCGATCTCTTTATCATGCTAGTTCGACAATAAAGTAAAAACATTCAGATCAACAAAAATGATTCTAATCAACTAGCATAAAAAGTTAATCCCCCAAAAGCGGGACAGGATTAACAAAATATAAAGAGTTATGAGGTAAAATACCTCCCAAACCAGGCCAAGCCATAAGTAACTAGAAACAATAAACATAAAATTGTTTGACATTTGTTCGACATAAAAACAAAGGAAAATCATTCATGCTGGTCCTCCTGCTCCTGCCCGTGCTCCGGCTGCTGCTGTTAATGTTGCTCTGCCTCTTCAAATACTTGGTCCTGGGTGACCTCTTCTTCTTCTTCTTCTTCAGCTTCATCCTCATCATTGAGCTCTTGAAGAATGGAGTTGATGTTTCTAGGTTCAACGGCATGGGTTACCCACCTAAGGCTCCAGCCCATCCTCAGCATCCTGCTTGGCTATGACAACAAAGTCATTATCATTGTATGGCATTAGGGAGTGGCCAGTGTGAATAAAGAGGTGCACCACAACAACAAGGGGGCGCTCCCATGGATGGTGAGAGGTGAACCATTAATAGATAGGGGTGCTCCAAAGTACTTCTTATCAAAAGGTGGGGCTCCTTTGATGCTCTGACTTTATAAGGAACTCTCAAGAACTAAGTGCAGATCCAATTCTAAAGCCTATTATATGAAATGGACTATCTAAAAAATGAAGTATAAATAATTCTTACATAGGGTCCTAAAGTACATAAAAAAACTAATGTGATGGTATCAATCAAATCTAACATAGTTTTAAGAGTGTATAGGCCAGCATACTTAATATTTGGCACCTCAACGGCAACACGACCTAGAGGCCAGAACAAGCTCCCTCTCAGTTCAAACAATGTCCAGGCACGTTTGCCTCCAAAAGTAGCACAACATAAATCTTCTCAGCAAATGCAAACACTTTTGGGCATGCATCTTACAAAGAGAGTCTAGGTGTTGATTAAAACACTATAAAACAAATGTGCTTATTTTATCTATCTCTCTCTCTCTCTCTCTCTCTCTCTCTTTCTCTCTCTCTATTTCTCTCTTTTTCTCGCTCTCTCTCTCTCTCTCTCACACACACACACATAAAGATAAGGAAGTACGAGTCTTCTAAGCATCTGTAGAAGTAAATCCGCATTCCTTATTCTCAATAAGACGGCAGTGTGAGTCCTCTAGATAACTGCAACTCTTTCTGAAATGTTGCAACGGTAGTATGAGTCCTCTTGGCAACTACAACTCTCTCTTACTGCAACATCAATGTGAGTCTTTCGGGCATCTCCTTCAACAACAGCAGTATGAGTCCTATGGGAATCAACAACATTAAATCTGCAATCTTCTCAATATGGTATAAGCATGAATCTTATGGGCATCTGCAACTCTTCTCATCTACAACAATAGCGGTGTGAGTCCTCGAGCATCTGCGACACTCTTCTCTACTAGAACAACAGTAATGCGAGTCCTAGAGAATCTGCGACACCCTTTTCTCCTACAGCATCAACAGTGTTAGTCCTAGAATCTGCGACACCCTTCTCTACTACAGGAAGAATAGTGTGAGTCCTCGGGCATCTGTGACACTCTTGTCTACTACAACAATAGCATGAGTCCAAGAGCATCTGCGACACCCTCCTCCTCCTACAACAACAGTGTAAGTCCTCGGGCATCTGACAAACTCTTTTCTACTGTTACAGCAGTGTGAGTCCTCCGTGCATCTACAACGGTTATCCGCACTCTTTATCTATGACGGACATTATTACGTGGCAATAACACAACCGATTTTCTCGTGGAATGCCTTGGTGACCCATATCCCGCTATGACATACATTATTCCGTAACGAAAAAGAAACTGCATTTCTCGTGGTATTCCATGGTACCCCACACCCTGCTTTGATGGACAATATTATGTAGCAATAACACAACTGCATTTCTCGTGGCATGCCTTGGTGCCCCCGTAAACCACTATGTCGGACATTATTCTGTATCGAAAATGCAGTCACAGTTCTCGTGGCATACCTCGGTACCCCACACCCCGCTACGACGGACATTATTATGTAGCAAAAATACAACCGCATTTCTCGTGGCATGACTTGGCATCCTATAACCCACTATGCGGACATTATTTTGTAGCAAAAACGCAACTGCATTTCTTGTTGTATGCCTTAGTGCCCAACAATCTGCTATGACGGACATTATTCTGTAGCGAAAACGGAACCACATTTCTCATGGCATACCTCGATACCCCACACCCAACAATCTGCTATGACGGACATTATTCTGTAGCGAAAACGGAACCACATTTCTCATGGCATACCTCGATACCCCACACCCCACTATGACAGACATAATTCATTAGCGAAAACGCAACCGTATTTCTCGTGGCATGCCTTGTGCCCCAAAACCCGCTATGACAGAAATTATTCTGTAGCGAAAATGCAACCACATTTCTCTTGTCGTACCTCGGTACCCCATGTCCCGCTATGACGAACATTATTCCGTAGTAAAAACCCACCGCATTTCTCGTAGCATGCCTTGGTTCCCCACAATCCACTATGACAGACATTATTCCATAGCAAAAATGCAATCGACTTTCTCGTGGCATACCTCGATACCCCCACACCCCGCTATGACAGACATTATTCAGTTGCAAAAACATAAACGCATATTCCGTGGCTTACCTCAGTATGCCTCATCCCGCTATGACGTGCATTATTCTGTAGCAAAAATGCAACCGCGTTTCTCGTGGCGTACCTCGGTCCTCTATACTCCGCTATGACATACTTATTTTGTAGCATAAATGCAATCGCATTTCTTGTGGCATGCCTCGGTGCCCCATAACCCGCTATGACAGACATTATTCCGTAGCGAAAACGCAACCGCACTCTCTCGTGGCGTACCTCAGTCCTCCACACACTCTTTATGATGGACGTTCAATAGTGGAAAACCACACCACATTCTCTTTCAACAAGATAACCGCACCAAAAAGCAAAATGGTGTGAGTTCTCCGGGCATCCATCGACCATTCAAGCAAAATCGCCTATATAAGGGGAATTCTCTCGACTTATTTCATCGTCTACACAGGGGGCGTTCTCTATACTCTTTTTCTTGTTTGTATTTTTTCTTTTCTCTTCTCTAAGTCTTTCTCTCTTGATGTCCAAGGCGGATGTATGTTATATCGTCTACGCATGTTGCTTCGAAATCCACGTCGCCAAGGGACTCTGTAGACACCCCGCCTTAAACCACTCACACCTGATTGCATTTATAGTCTTGCTTTTTATTCTTATTTATTGCTTTTCTTTAATTTCCGTTGAATTCCTTCAAGTTCCTGACTTAGTCTTTTAGTTTAGGGACTAAACTGAATAATATAGTTAACCTTTTGGGTCACTTCGGTCATTCTAATCTCATCCAAACATGGGTGAGTCACGCTATTGTAAGTACCCAAATCCGGATCGTCAAAATTCGTTAAAAGTTAACCGAAATCCGTTAACCGGCCCTTTCCAGGTTAACCGAAACCCGTTAAGCTCCCCGCTCTCGAGTCAACGAGACATCCCGGGACTGCCCCGTGCATCCCGACATCAAAGTGTACTCAACACACGTTATCACACGTAAAAGTACAACTTTCCTCAAAAAACGCACTTTCCGGCACTTTTCGGGGGCGTTTCGGATATTTTTCGGACAGTTATTTAAAAATCGGACAAAATCGGGAATAACGTGACAAAATCCCTAGCCTAGGTGAGTCACAGGGACACGTGGCACACATGCCAAGCCCCACAAATCAACATCAATCAAATTCGAGGGTGAAAAGACCAAAATGCCCTTTATTTTGAATGACTGGCCGTCCGGCTTGTTTTACACCATGGACCAGAATTCCCATCAAGTCCCTGGAATTTCCAAAATACCCAAAACCCCCCCAAATTGAACCTTAGGCCATCCGGCCTGTTTTGCATTTTCACCCTATAAATACAAGGGCTGTCATTTGTAAAAAAAAGAAAATATTAACCCTCTCCCTCAAAAGCTCATGGCCCTAGGCAGTTTCACCCCTCCCCGAGCCCCGTTTTGCCTCGATTTGCGTGAAACCTCATTTTCCGACCAAACAGGAATAAGAAAAACCTCGAAACACCTTTCAAAACACCAAAACCGTATCCCGTATACGTAAACCGAGTCAAAGAGTCAAACCCTAGCCATAGGTAAAACTCTCTCTCTAAAACTCGTTTCGTCTCAATTTACGCGTCAACCGCTATTATCGTGTCGGTCGAAACTTTCGAAATGTAGACGTAACGCCGTCTACGGGGTTCAATACGTTTTACCCCAAAATCATCTTCTCTCCCGTAAGAGAAGTAATTTCGGGTTAAAACAGCTTTCCGTCCCCCCTTTTTACGTTTATGTTATTTATGGTCCGGATCGAATGATCCGTCGATTCGCACATTTACCGTCCGAACCGTTTGGTTCGTGATCGTCATTTAATAAGTCCGGATCGTTTGATCCGTCGATATCGTCATTTAATTTATATGCAAAACGTCACATTTTCAAAGCCATTTTTCAAGTTTTGGCTCATAATACAAAACTCCACTTTTTCAAAGCCTTTTCCAAGTTTTGGCTACCAATTAAAACGACCCTCCACTTTTTTCAAACACAGCCATTCTCAACGTTTGGGCTCATAATACAAAACCACGTGGCGACTCCTCCCTCTCTTCGGAAGCGAGGTTCCAAGTTTTGCGAAATGGCCGCTTGCCGCGTCCCCCCGCGCGCGATCCGGGTAATTTCAGTTGGCGACTTCGTTGGGGACTAAACATGTTTTTCAAAACTGCCGTTGTTTTAAAAACATTCCGTGGGTCAAACTTTCGTTTACCCTTCCTCGTTTTTGTGTGCATGTGTTGATCAAAACATTGAACTGTTTTCAAAAAAAAAAAAAAAAAACAAAGAAGAAAAAAAGAAAAAAAAAAGACGTTGCATTTTCATCTCATCCAAAATCATAACATGTTCGTGCATTTTCGTTCATACTTGATTTTCATGCCATATTTTGAACTGCGCATAAATTCTTTAAAACGCATTCTGAAAATTTCTATTTTTCTCAGAAAAAAGAATTTAGTGACCGCACACTACTTGCAATGCTGCCTCGGTACACCGCACGCTACGCGCACTTGCTGCCTCAGTACACTGCACACTACGACCCTTAACCCGGGATGATTGTTCAATTGCAGCTTGATTGGTCTGCCAGACACCTTTCGAGCGCGCACGGGGTCGTCCCAAACAACCCATCCTAGCCCGTGTAAACCATGCAATCTTTGTGTCACACTTCGTCCAAGACCCCGGTTGGTTTTTGGCTTAGTACGTGTCATAAAGCCTAAGTGTATGTCTTTTACGCCGATCTCCCTCACAAGTCAAACTTAAAAGTTGAGATCGAAAGTCGTTCCCGATCCGAAGTCTTAGCTTTTCAGCCTTGACTTTGATGCGGAGTCACGCTAAAAACATACCCGAAGGTTCAATGAGACACCGTGTCATCAAACCCTCAACGTATGCACCATGCCATGCCACAACTTGGCCAACGCCAAAAGCTAAGGTCCCTCGCGCAAGCGAGTCAGGAGAGGTCATGCCGAAATTTCGGCACGATTTCTGCCTTAACTTGAGGACGTTGACTTCGACCGTGACCCGCATGTCACATACGTTGAAAGTTTACATGACCAGCTAGCCTTAAGTTCACTTTTTCATTTGTCGGTGGAACTCGCTAGCCTTATAGGACCCTCGCTCGGGATTGTCCATCCCGGGAAGACGATTTACAGGTGAAAAATGAGGGGTTTATAAACGTAGTGACGAGATCCACTGATTCGAGCCCTAGGTTAGTTGCGAAAAAGAAGACACGATCTTTTCCAACCGATTAGGACTCTGAGAAAATGCATTCTAAGTAAACATTAATCGGTAACTGCAGATTGCACAAGCCCGAAACCCTGAGCCAAATACCCTTTCCGAAGCCTAAACCCTACCTTTCGTTCCCTGAAGCGAGCAGAAAGTGGTTCAGAATTCCGGGTCACCGCCTCGCCAGAATCGCAGTTACGGCCGCATCAGACAGTTCTTCGGTTCCCTCAGTTCCTTCAGCCAGACTTTTCGACATGTCAAGCTCACCGAGAAATCGTGATGGGAATGGAACCCCGCCACCGGTAACAGATATGACACTGGAAGAAGCCATCCGGGCCTGTGAGGTTCACAAAAGGCAGAAAGAAGATCAGCAGAAATTCGTGGTACAACTTCTGAATAGCAGCTATCCCCCAGGCAGACGGTACTTTCGCCTGGTCGAGAACGACGAGCCCTCTCGATCAGCTCCTCAAACCTTCAACCAGGTTCCTCCCCCACTAAGTTACGGGATTCCATCGAACCAAGGAAACTGCCGACCGAGGCTCCATGTTGCCACCTCTCAAGGCACTCCCATCATATACGGCCAAGCCAGTACTGCTCCCATCACTCAGTACAACCAGCGCACCGCTGGACCATCTCAAATAGATATCAATGTCCTTCATTACCCTCCCGGGTTCAACCCATTGCCTATACACGAACCTCAAAACACCGGGGACAAACCCCGATACACTCCAGAAAATGCCCCCATATATCCTCATATATCAAGCCTCCCACCTCCAATTACTGCCTCTCATATGGCAGCACCACCACCGAGCCTCAAAGTCCACCACTGGACCCCGCCTTGACCTGGATGGTCGAACAAATGAAAGACCTGAAAGCCAGCATAGGCAGCTCAAAACAAGAAACACTCAAATCCACATATCCGGGAATGGTCACGCCTCTCCCTGCTAAGTTCAGAATGCCGGAAATGGACCGATTCGACGGAACCGAATGTCCACAGACGCATGTTTACACCTACGTTCTCGGCATGAGAGCAAAAGGAGCAACCCTCCAGCAAATGGCCGATCATTTCCAACATACTCTCAAGAGTTCTGCGCTACGGTGGTTCCTAAGGGTCAAGCCTGCAGATTGCCATACCTGGGATCAGATCAGTAATATCTTCCTAGAGCGGTACAGATCCAACCTGGAGTGGGAAACAAGTCGTGAGGACTTAATCACCACCAAGCAGAAAGCAGATGAAAGCGTCGGAGAATTCTACAAGAGGTGGAGCTGGAAGCTCTCCGAAATCATGGAGCCACTCTCCAAAGACGAACAGATGCGGATCTTCAAGTCCTGCTTGAGGCCGTCCATCAGAACGCTCATCAACCATCACTTCTTCCCATATCTCCGAGCCATGGTCAATGTCGGCTCACAATTTGAAAAGGATCTCAAGGAAGAGGCGGCTCAAGATGCTGCCCGTACGATCTGAGATCGCAGCCTACATTCAATCCTGCACTGGCCCCCGACAAAGGGAAAGATATGTCTGTCAATTACATCCATCAGGGTCAACAGTCAAGCAACAGAAACTCGGCCCCGCAGAGCAACAACTCCTCCATGAAGCAGCCCTCCGTACACTTCGACAAGTTGGATATGCCTCTGAGTAAGATGCTGGAAGGGTTGATCAAAGAAGGCCTCCTCAAGCCCGTTGAAAACTACAAACCCAGGAATCCCGTAGTCAACGCCGACAAAAGCAAATACTGCGCCTTCCACCAATATCACGGGCACACAACTGACAGCTGCCTGGGGTTACGGTATGAGATCCAGAACCTGATAGAGGAGGGAAAGTTGGAGCGTCCCCGTGGACCTAACACAGTCGGAAACCCTTTTCCAAACAACAACAACATAAACTCCATCGAGTGGGTACCAAAGAAGATTGCCGCAGAGCCAGTCTCACCGCCTCTTCCACCCAGGCCTTCATCAGATGTTCACATCAGTTACGATCTTTGTGACTGCTCCGAATGACTTGAGTACGAGTTCCAGGACCTGATTAGGGGCGATTCCCCCAGAAAGCAGAAGAGACAATCTTCTCAACAAAAATTGAAAGAAAGGTATGAAGCCGGAGATGCCAACGTGGGTACAATTGGAGAGCCATCCGGGAAGTTCGATTACTATGTACTCTACTCCAGCAAGTCCTCTCTCCCTTCAAGTAGCATAGCTTTAGAGCAGACAGGGGTGGGAAAATCGAAACATCTTGCTGACACCAAAGCTCAGGCTTCAGGACATCGGAATACCTCAAACCTTGGCAACCCTACTGCCAGTCAGAAGCCTAATCCCCCGCATGATCAGCCAAGATTAAACCCACCCAACTTCAGAGCACGGGCCGGCAAAGGAAAGTTAAAGTCAACTTGGCACTCGCACTCAATCAATGTGCTGACCAAGGGCGGCCACCGCCACAAGCTACCTCGACACAATTTCGAGGCACCACCAAAAGCTTTGCCTCTCAAGAGGAAGATAGGAAATGGATGGCTCGATGATTCTCCTTCTCCGAAAAGAGATCAGATCTACGATTCTAGACTGTATGGTAGCATGCTCACCTTCTGTGACGAAGACCTACCGAAAGGGGCCTCAGGGTACAACGAAGCTTTGTACATCACTATCCGGCTCAACACTGTCTCCCTCCCTGGGGTACTGGTAGACAATGGATCAGCAGTCAACGTCTTTCCCCTCAGCATGATGCGAACCTTATGCATTGATGAAGGCCACATGATCCCATCTGCCCGAACTATCAAAGCCTATGACATCACGTCTCATCCCATCCTAGGGACGCTGACTCTGGAGCTCTGGTTCGAAACCCAAATGGTGCCAGCAAAGTTCCACGTGATGGACATTCTGTCCGAATTTACAGCTCTGTTGGGATGCCCATGGTTACACCACATTAAGGCCATCGCCTCCACTCTCCATCAGTCTGTCAAGTTCATAAATAGATAAGGAGATCTCGAGGTCATCAGAGGGGACAGTTTCCTCATAGGGAATGAAGCCAAAATGCCAATCAAGCGTGCCCGCAGCCAGGCATCGGGGCTACCTCATGCAAGCCAACCAAAGGACTACCGGGGAAAATCTTATCAGAATCCCTCAGAGTCAGGAGGTGCTAACTTTGTCAACGTCCTCGAGCAGGAAGATCCCGAAGCAATCAGGTTCATCAAGTTCAACTGCCGTTTTGGAAACTTGGACGCAGTCTGGAAAGAAACCCTGAGCATCGCAATGATACGGGCACACAAACCCCCTGTCTTCGATAGAAGATTTGTCAGCATCCTTCGAGCAAACTCTCTGGCTCCGCCAGGCGAAGAAATCTTCACGATAAAGGTCAACAAGCACCGGCACACTCGTGATGAATGTATGTCAGTCGTTTGGGACGTCTTACATGCAGAATTGCCCTTCGAACCCCTTTTCTCAAATGAAGGGCATGAGGTCTTTCTAGCAGCACCAGCTTCGCGACAGGGCACGAGACATCCTTTCATCTGGGTTGAGCCATCAGACGGCGACGAATCAGGACTCTCCGGAGTGGAAGACGCGGAAGATCGGCGAGAGGACCCTTACATACACATGCTAATCTGTGATTATGTTGATAATCTGATATGTTACTGTCTTAGTCTAGATGCTATAAATTTCTGAAAATTGAATTTATAGGGCTATGCTAGATTAATTCATTGTTTATGCATGCTTAATTAATTTAAATGTGTTTTTATTAATTGTTGCGATGAATGAATTATGTGTGTTCTTATGTGATAAGAATTTTATTAGATGTTTAGTTCAAACATTGAATAATAATATGTTAAATGTTTAGTTGAAATATTAAATTTTGATTTTCTGATTGTTTATGAGAAACAAGTCAGTTTTCGCAAAATTTGAAGGAATCTAATTGTTTATGAGAAACAAGTCAGTTTATGAGTCTGATTGTTTAAGAGAAACAAATCAGTATACAAAGTATTGATTATGTTGCATTTAAATTGGTATTATAATTGTGCATGACTAGGAGAGTTCTGTCAAAGGAAGATTTGGTACTTAAGTAGTCCTTGTGGCTCACCTATTTTATTGGGAACTTACCTGGTGTACATTATGATTATCTTTGTTGATATGCTTATAATCTGCTTTAAAGAACCTTCATTTAACTTTTAAGTTCTTTATGCCAATCCATGATTAAAACACTTGAGACCACTCGGATAGTTTTGGGTGGGCTTGCCATAGCAATGTGCTTTGATTCTATTCCGTTTGCGAGCAAGATGAGGAAATGGTGGTTCCTATACGTTTAATGTGGATGAACTTAATTAGGTTATCAAAATGATTTTGGACCCAAGGCATAAGATGAGATTAAAATATGCTTAGACATATGATGTCTTAAATGAATCTCATAAAAGATCTAAGAATCATATACGATATGATTGATGTTTTCTACCTACTTAGTTTAATCTTGAGCGGTGCGCCATAGCGTACTTGAGATTAAATTGAAGTTGGATCTTAGCCCATTAAATGCATATTATGCTTATTTGCATTGGAAGGTGTATGATTTAGTGGAAGTATTTGTAAAATACATTATTTGCTCTTAGATGATAAATGTGTTGATATTGATATGTGTTCATATAATTTGTATATTTTGTTGTAGAAGTAGCATTACATAATGATAATTGCGATTCGTCCTTATGAAGGACAAAGTTCGAAAGGAACGATACAAATAATTCTGATTGGATCAGAAGCCTAAAGAATGGTTCTTGGGTAAATGTGTACGTTCTTGACGAATCCGTTCCCACTGAACCCACTGCAAATGTTGCAAAGGGCAAATAAGGAGCAACATTAGAAACATGTTGATGATTCTAATAGCATTGCTTGCCTTATACTTGCCACCATGTTTAAAGGCACTTATGAAGAACCTTGAACACATGGAAAAATGCTTTTGTTCTAGCACATCGCACAAAGGAAATGTTCCAAGTGCAAGCTAGGCAAAAGATGTATGTTGTGGTAAAGGCTCTTAATGCATGAGATGCAACAAGGAGCAATCCGCAATAGTGTTAATGGTTAACACAAGAAAGGGGTTCAAAAGGAAGGAAAAGAAGGTAAGGCAAAAGTTGCTAAACCTAGGACAAAAGTTGTCAAAGCCGAAGAGGCTAAACCCAAAGTGTCTCAAAAGGATGCAACTTGCTATCATTACAATAAGATTGTTCATTGGAAGCAAAGTTGCAAGGCTCATTAGGAAGGCCTAAAAGTGAAGAAAGGCAATATGTTTGCTACTACTTCAAGTATCTATATGATAGACATTTTCTTTTCGACTTCTTATTCTTGGGTATATGATACCGGATTGGATCCCACATTTGTTTAAATGTGCAAGGAATAAAGAATAGAAAGCTACTCAAAGAAGGTAAATTAAACCTATGTGTGGGAATGAAGCAATAGTTGCTACATTAGCCATAAGGACTTATGAAGTCACTTTACCTTGTGAAGTAGTACTTGTTTTAAATAAGTATGACTACGATCCGGTTTTGAGTAGGAGTATTATTTCGGTTTCTTAAATGGATGATGAAGGATATAATTTTCTTATTTTCAATAAGAAGTTTTATATTCATTTAATGATATGCCTTATTGTAATGCATATGTCATTGAATGGTCTTCAAATCCTTGAAGATAAGAAACAAAATAATGTTGAAGATATCTATAATATAAATGGAAATCTAAACCGAACAATATGAACAATGCGTTCATATGGCATTGTCGGATTGGTCAGATAAATAAGAAACATATATCTAAACTCCATTAACATGGACTTTTAGACTCATATGACTCTGAGTCATTTGAGGAATATGGATCTTGTTTATTGGAATTATTGACCAAACCACCCTACACTAAGAGTAGTGGGAGGGCTAGTGACTTATTGGTCATTATACATGAGATGTATGAGGACCATTAAGCAGCATTGCTAGGGGAGGATTTTGGTGTTTCATCACATTCACCGATGACTTATCTAGATATGACTATGTCTATCTGATGAAGTCTAAAAGTGAATCGTTTGAGATGTTTCGAACATTTCAAGATAAAGTACAAAACAACTTGGCAAAACTATTAAGTACTTCGATTAGATCGAGGTGATGGATATTTGAGCCAAGAGTTTGACAATCATCTCAAAACTATGTAATCGTTTCAAAGTTGACTCCACCCGGAACACCACATTGTATGGTGTATCTGAAAAAGGAGGAATTGAACCTTGTAGGACATGGTTCATTCGATGATGTGTCAATTAGACTTTCCTATTTCCTATTTCCTATTTCCTCTTGAGGATATGCATTAGAAATAATGCGGTTACACTGAATCGAGTCCCTACTAAATCGGTTCCTAAGGTCCCACATGAGATGTGGCATGGAAGAAAACTTAGTTTGTCTTTCATGAAGATTTGGGGTTGCGAATCTTATGTAAAGAGACTTGTCTCTTATAAGTTAGCACCAAATCTGACAAGGTTATTTTCGGATATTGATTTTACAACCGCAAGGAGAATAAAACGTTTGTTGCTCTACACGATTTGTTTCTTGAGAAATAGTTTCTCAATAAAGAATCTAGTGGGAGTAAAATTAATCTTGAAAAGGTTCAAGAACCTGAAAATGACATGGATCCAAGAGTAGAGACAGAACCAAGTTCACAAAGGAGTTGTGGAACCTGTTCAAGATGCAAAAGTCCATCGTAGATTGGATAGGTTACGATCCGAACTCAAGAAATATTGATTTCTTATTTTGGAAAGTAATAAAGTGGAAGTCATTGAGAATGACGATCCTACTTCCTATCTAAAAGCGATGTCCACTCCTAATTTGGATAAATGGTTAGGAACCATGGAGTCCGAATTGCAATCCATGTTTGATGATCATGTTTGGAACTTGATTGGGCTACCTGAAGGTGTAAAAACTAATGGGATACAAGAAGGTCTTCAAGACCGACATGGATGGGAAGGTGTGTACTTTCATGACTAAGGATTGTAGCAAAGGGATTTAGGTTAATTCATAGTATTGACTATGATGGGACCCTTTTTGCCAGTTACAATGCCAAAGTCTATTAGAATTTCAATTGCCATGATCGCATATTATGACTATGTGATATGACAAATGGATGTCAAACGACTTTCTTTAAACGGAAAGATTATTAAGGATGTGTATAGTACACAACCCGAATAGTTTGTCGATCCAAGGAACTCTAATAAAGTATGCATGTTCAAAGATCCATGAGATGGGTTGAAGCAAGCTTAAAGGAATTGGAATCTTCATTTTGATGAATCGATCAAAGAGTTTGATTTTATCAAGTACGAAGATGAATCTTGTGTATGCATGAAATTCAGTGGGAGCGTAGTATTATTTCTATTGTTTTATTACAATGATATCTTACTCATTGGAAAAACTGAAGTTTCGACACTTAAGACTGTAAAGTCTTGGTCAAGGAAAGGTTTCTCAATGAAAGATATGGGTAAAGCCTCTTACATCCTTGGCATCAAGATCTATAGAGATAGATCTAGAAGGATAAATTGGTTTGAGTCAAATTATTCACATTGACAAGGTTTTTAGAAGAGTCTAAGAAGAGTAGCTTGTCAATGGGTCATGGTGTTTCTCTTAGCAACACTCATTATCCTATGAAAATTATGAGCAAAGGGAATGAATGAAGTTCTGTATGCTTCGGCATTTGGATCTGTCATGTATGCCATGACTTGTACTAGACCCGACGTCTCATATGCTTTGAGCATGATGAGTCGATACCAATCTGATCCTGTTGAGAACCATTGGATGGAAGTCAAGATGATCCTTAAGTACTTAAGAAGAACTAAGGATATGTTCTTGGGATTTGAAAGATTGGAAGTTAATCTTGTTGTAAGAGTTACATAGATGCTAGCTTCCAATCTGACAAAGTTGATTTAAGATCGCAATTAGGATTTGTGTTTATGCTTATTGGAGGTACGGTTTTGTTGGAAGAGTTCCAAGCAGAAGAATCGTAGCCGATTCTACTACTAAGGCCAAATTTTAGCAACATATGATGTGGCTAAAAGAGGCAGTTTGGATCAAAAGTTCATTAGTATTTTGGAAATGTTCCAAGTATCACTAATCGGTGGAACTTTGTTGTGATAATTGTGGTGCCACTTGTGCAAACAATGGAACCAAGGTCACAACAGCGATCCAAACACTCACTTAGACGTTCTTCGAGGAATTCATAAAGAATGAGAAGACGTTAAGATATACAAAGTATCAACCGATGATGACATAAGGGATTCACTAACAAAGACCCTCGCACAGGCAGAAGCATGATGGTCATGTTAGATCCATGAGTATTCGATACATAAATGGAGCCTAGTGCAAGTGGGAGACTGTTGGTGTAATGCCCTAGGCTTTAGTTATGTTTAACTTAAAACCGTTATGTATCATCTTTATCATTAAGTATATTATTTGATTATTATATGTTTTGCATATTTATTGTAATAATCTCCGTCCCTAATTATTAAGAGAATAATTAGTATAATTGTCAATGGATAATCATATGATGATTATATGCATAGAGATGCACATTGAAATTATGGGTACTTGTTAGTAAACAAGTGAGTGGACTTGACCCGTAAGAGATTTATGTCATGGTCAAATGTCATAATTAAATCTCATATGGTCACTTCATTTAGTCCCTAGACCTGAGATTATCATGACCTTACATATAATGAAAGTCATGTTTGATTTTAGTCAAACGATATCTTAACACGATATTTATAAAGGCTATCTTTGGCATGATCAGATTCATGATGGGAAGGATGATAAGTCAAGATGGAATTTTTCCCTCAAAAAAGAGATGTTTTGCTTGGGCCCCTCGATGAGTGATAATGATGGAAAGTGTGTGACCACACCCCAATGCGATTGGATTATCATTATACTCATGATCGAGAAAGCATTGAACAAATACAAGTTGATGTGGACCATGACTTGATTTCAATATAACATCGTGAGACAAAGGGAGAAATGGAAGTGTACCATTGGAAACGTGAACTCTTACGTTATATTATTTGGGTAGACATAATGGCTTGCTAGAGTCCGCTTATGTCTTATGAGGGTCGATATGATCGAGCTCATTGCCAACATAATATAATCCTATTGGGTCACACACAACTAGAATGAATTGGTTAAACCAAAGGAAGAATGATTGAGAGTTTCTGATGTGGCATACCTTGGCGCGCGACAAAACTGGCCAAGTGGCTTGTTTTACCGCGCGACAGAACCTGCCAGATGCGGTTTTCAGACTAGTTTCCTAAATTGATTAGGAAACAAATACTTATATTAAGGTAATATAAATATGAGGTCTGCAACCCTAATCACTAGCCGAATTTTCTCAAGAAAATATAATAAAAGTTCTTTCAATATTCTTCCAAGGGTTTAAGGATCTAGCAATTCTCAAGAACCGTTCTTGGTTCATTCTTACGTGTGGATACAACAATAGAGGGTCTTCGCTCGTTTGACGATCAAGGCCTAGAGTTCCAATCCGAAGATTGAAAGGTTTTTGAAGATCGAAGATTGTGATTCAAAATCACACCGACAAATTGTTCGATAGCTCAAGACCGGAAAGCAATTAAGGTTGGTAAATTCTATCTCATAGGAATTCAATTTAATCGTATAGAACGGATTTTAGGGCTTGGGTTTTGTGTTATTTAGATGCTTATTCCGCTGCGCATGGACCCATAAAACCCAACAATAATTTAGCCAACAATGTATTCCCGTTCGTATTAAATGAAAAGTTCGACCTTTTGGATTATCCCCTCATTGCCACTTTAACAACTGATAAGTTAACAAACAACTTAAAAGACGTTAATAATGACTCACTTGATAAAGAAACAGACACACCAAACGAACAATACATTAAAGAAGTTCTCAAGCGTGTAGTTGACCAAGAGGACAATCGGCCCAAGCTGCCGAAGAGGTTATGACTAAAGTGAACCTGGGATCAGTGCAAGAGCCTAAAGAAACACAAGTGGGCAGTTTCTTCGCCGGTGCAGAAAAAGAAGCCCTGATAAATTTCCTCAAAGAATATGTTGATGTGTTCGCCTGGTCATACCAAGACATGCCAGGACTCGACCCCTCAATCGTGGAGCACAGAATCCCTCTGGATCCAGAATCCAAGCCTGTCAAGCAGAAACTACGCAAGATCAAGCCAGAATGGTCTCTGCAAGTGAAAGAAGAAATTGAGAAGATGCTCTGCATCGGCTTTATCAGAGTAATTGAGTACCCGACCTGGATCTCCAACATCGTGACGGTCACTAAGGCCAATGGAAAGGTCAGATGATGTGTGGATTTCCGAGATCTCAACAAGGCCAGTCCTAAAGACGATTTCCCACTGCCCAACATCGACATGCTGGTCGACACCACAGCAAATTTTGAAGTAATGTCCTTCGTGGACGAGTTTACGGGATACAACCAGATCAAGATGTCCGAGGAAGATCAAGCTAAGACTGCTTTCACCACTCCGTGGGGGACATACTGTTACTCGGTCATGCCGTTTGGTTTAAAGAACACTGGGGATACTTACCAACGGGCTGTAACAGCTCTCTTCCATGATATGATTCACAAAGAAATTGAACTATATGTAGACGACATGATCATCCACTCCAGAGGATCAGACATGCAGCACACGACATATTTAAGAAAGTTCTTCAACAGACTCAGGAAGCAATCCATGAGATTGAACCCCGCCAAGTGCACCTTCGGTGTCAAGCGAGGCAAAGTACTGGGGTACATGGTTACAGAAAGAGGCATCGAAGCTGATCCCAAGAAAATCAAGGCCATCATCGACATGAAGCCACCGCGAACACTGACAGAAGTGAAAAGTTTCATGGGAAGACTTCAGTACATCAGTTACTTCATCAACCAGTTGACCTCTCTCTGCGAGCCAATGTTCAAACTAATGAAGAAAAATCCTGACATCAAATGGGACTCCGAATGTCAGACAGCCTTCGAGAAAATCAAAACATACTTGGTGAATACCCCAATCCTGTGCCCGCCACACAAAGATAAGCCACTCCTCCTATACCTGACAGTGATAGACACGTCAATTAGGGCAATGCTGGCACAAGAACAAAAAGATTCCAAAGTTGAGCACGCAATCTACTTTGTAAGACGAAAGCTTCAAGGAAGTGAACTCAGCCACTCAGTATTAGAGAAAACTTGTACCACCTTGGTATGGGTAGTCGGGAAACTGAAACACTACATGTAGTCACATTAAGTGCTCCTGGTCTCCAAGATGGATCCCGTCAGATATCTCTTCGACAAGCCATCTCTATCAATGAGATTAGCCAAGTGGTCATTCTTCCTGGTTGAATTCGACATCAAATACATGGTTATAAAATCAACAAAGGGCAGAGTAATGGCAGATCAGCTGGCAGACTTTCCAACCAGTGAACTCAAGGGTCCTGATCCGCAGTTTCCAGATGACGGGATCTTCTCACTCAACAGCGCAAACCGCTGGCAACTCATCTTTAATGGGGCAGCCAACAAGAAGGAAAATGGTATTGGAATGCTTCTGGTCGACCCTAAAGACGAGCACACTCCCATAGCCATCAAGCTGAATTTTGAAGCAACCAACAATGCAGCAGAGTATGAAGCTTGCGCAGCCGGCCTAGAAGCCGCTCTCGAACGCAACATTTCAGAACTGGAAGTATACGAAGACTTAGCATTGATCATCAATCAAGTATCCAACAAATGGAAGACAATAGATCCTGGCCTCCAGAAATACCACACGTACATGGAGGAGCTCATTGCTCAGTTTAAGGACATCTCTTTCCACTATTTGCTGAATGTGCGCTCACCTAAAAAATAGGAGTCGCCACACCGTTTTAAAGGAAACACTGAAAACCTTTTAAAAGAGAAAATGGGTCGGGGGTCAGGTTACGTGTTGGGAAGAATCGAGAGTTCACCCAACACGCCTCATTTGTAGACGAGTCTTTTTATGTTCAACTTTTAAAACATCCAAATGTGTGTGCAAAGTGTGTGTGACAAGATATGTATAAAATGCATATTAATGCTTCATTTTATTGCTCAAGAAAGGGATACAAATTGTGAGCCATTTACTGTGGGAGGCCACATCCCACTTACAACAAGGACAAGATAGATTACAACTAAAACTGAGCCTTCTGTAAAGGGCTTCTTATGTCGCGTGACACAAGACCTAAGGGGTCAATTGTGTTGCGTGATAGAACGATGCACTTTGCAGAGGTTTTTACAAATCAAGCACAGAATTGATACTGATCTATCCAATCACTTCAAATGAATGTGGATATTGAAGATCCACACTCTCTTTGGAATGATAATCAAACTAGATGAAACAACTTACGACTGAAGGATGATCTCTGCAGATGGACACGATGTGTCGCGTGACACAGGACTCCTCATGTCCAATTGTGTCGCGTGACACATGTTTAGCATCTGCAGGAACCTTACAAATTTGAAATTCAATTCAACAGAAACGAGATCAGATCCAATTATCAAACCAATTCAACTCAGAATATCACAAATCATCAATAGATTGACCAAGGGAGTGTGGATATGGAAGGATCCACCTTCCCATGACAATCAAGCAACGAATAGCATTCAAATCACATCATGAATATCAATTGAACCAAGCAAATCAAATTTAAACAGGGAGATGGCAGTTGCCACTTGATAATCAATGCAGATGGAGATTAATTATCAAGTGGATGGATAGAAATGGCAATGAAGCAAGTAGCAAATATGGGAGAGATGGAGAGAAGGATTCGTTACCCATGTAGTCCACGATCTCTACACCAAGTTAGGTGTAGAGAGCTTCGATCCAGCTGCTGGAATGTGAATTGGTGTACAGATGGAGTGCTGAGCTTGGATCTTCAGTTGGTATGGGTTGTGTGAGGGTATATGGGTGAATTAGATGAGAGGGAGGTTGAATTGAGGTAGGATTGGTTGGGGTTCTATGTGGAAGGAGGAGAGAGAGAGTTTCTGGTGCCAATTTGACAGAGTGACGTTGTGGAGTCGAAAGGGGGATCCTGAAATGAGAGGCAGAGGGTCTTATTTATAGCTGCAGTTGATGGAACAGATGTGTCGCACGACGTCCTGCATCCAATTTCCATGCTTCGAAGTGTCGCGTGACACAAGGTGTCCATAACTGTTTCTGGCGCCAAAACTGCTTCTGGAACATTCTGAGATAATTCCTTAAAGGTCCAAATCAATAAATTCCCTGTAGGTCCTTTTTCAACGAGAAACTTTTAAAAATCTCCCGAAAGTTTCGGAACAGATCCGGAATTTACCAAAACGCCCTTAGTGAAATTTCATCATATTAAAATGCACCTAAAAATGGTTGCGAATTGGATTGGCGTACTTACAAAGCCCCTCGGCAACGTCACTTATGGAAGAAGTGAGGTTGTCGATAAAATAAGACCCAATCCCAATGAGCGGCTGGGGATTTGGCGGATGGTGAAAAATGATTGATGGAATCGGATGGCTGGACCTTTGGAGAAAGGATTCCTACGTATCCCTGGAGGGAATCAAGCTGGTCGTAGTTCAAAGGAAACTGATTGAAGGAGTCTGAACATAGGGGAGGTCATTTGAAGGTGTCTCTCTCAGTATAGGAGGCTGCGCAACTGGAGAGTCTTTTTATTTCAAAAATAGGGAGGACTCTCACTTGGCGGCATTTGAAGGCATCACAACCTGAAAGGGATCATTTGATGGTCTCTTGACCTGAACGAGATTATTTGAAGGCATCACAACCTGGAAGGGATCATTTGAAGGTATCTTGACCTGAACGAGATTATTTGAAGGCATCACAACCTGACAGGGATCATTTGAAGGTCTCTTGACCTGAACGAGATTATTTGAAGGCATCACAACCTGACAGGGGTCATTTGAAGGTCTCTTGACCTGAACGAGATCATTTGAAGGTCTCTTGACCTGAATGAGATTATTTGAAGGTCTCTTGACCTGAACGAGATCATTTGAAGGTCTCTTGACCTGAACGAGATTATTTGAAGGTCTCTTGTCCTGAAAGGGATCATTTGAAGGTCTCTTGACCTAAACAAGATTAATGCTTCTAGCAAAGTAATTAACTAAGATATGCTTTCATACCTGTGCTGTTCTTACCTATAGCTGCCGGAGGGACTGATGCTATGGCTGATTATTGTGGAGGGTTGTAGCTGCCAGAGGGTCTTATGCTACCATTGCTGATAATCATGGCTGCCGGAGGGACATATACCACTGTCGATGATTGCTGGGTGGCCGTTCACGGGACGGTCTTTGTTGATGATCTGTCATGCAGAATAGGCTTTGAAGTCGTCGAGACTGGTAAGCATTATTGCTTGGATATTGGGACACTGGAGCTCCTTTTGAAAAGCATTGCTTGGAGACTGGGCAGCTGAGGCTTTTTTCGACGGTGCTAATGAAGATGGTAAAGGCGGGGTCTGCCACTTGCAGGATTTGGAATCCTTGTCAAAAATTGTGATTCGAGGAGCAGTCCTTACGATCAAATTACGATCACTTGATTATTGTACCCTGTGGGGGGAACACAACACTCTAGGCAATTTTCATTTTATTTGACTTTTTGCTTATGCATTATTAATCTTTTGTTGCACAAGTCCATCTCAGCTGGGGATGGAAAGGAAGTGAGGATTTTTGCAAGGCTTGGCGAGCAGATGTGTATATAGCAGTTGTGCTATGATGGATTGTGTATGGAACAAATGTGTATATATGATGGTGTATAGGTTGGACCCTCTCCCATGATGTGGGGAAATATATGAGTGATGGATGATATGATGCAACTTAGGCAAGTCGGGGACGCTCCCGGGAGTACTGGTTGCAGTAGGTTGATTGTTGCTGATGGGATGAGGTGCGTCAGGCACCTAAGGAGGCAAGCAGCAGAGAATGATCCCGGCTTGGTGAAGCCCCAGTTTATAATGCAAAACAAACCCGGAGGGAATCTGGTTTTGAGAGAACAACATAGCAAAGCCCCAGTTTGAAGAGATTCAATGCAGCCTTATAGTAGACAGAGTCATTTTGTGTCCGAGGAGGCAACCCATCATTTCAAAACCGCAGTCAATCAGTCGCTGGACAAGACTCGGAAATGTTTACATGTAGGGGCACATCTTTCGAGGGTGGGAATGGATCCCGATTCTGTGACACACTCTCTTTTGGGTTTGACTCTTTTGGGAGAGTATAAGCATCACAAGGTGTGGAAAAGTGTATGGAAGCCCCTGCTGACCGAAACAGTGTATGGCTCTATCTTTCTATGATGTAGAAAGAGAAGACTTTCCGAGACACTTGAAAACTTGTCTTATTCGTGATGATCACCAGGCTGCTTAAAACCCTTTATTGATATTCGGGTTATTCAACCACCAAAGCTAATATGAACAAATATTTCAATTAATCCCGAGGAGAAAACCAACTGATATCGAGAATCAAACTCGGAAGGATGGAAGGTGTATAGGGACGGCCCTTGCTGAGACTGGATTTTCTGAGATTTGTTTGTGATTTTGACCGGACCAGTTGTGGTTGCCTACGTTCCCCTCCTTGGGAGGAGCTCAGGTCGCCGTAGTTCGGGCTTATCCCGAATGAAGAGAATGAACGTTGGAATTTGAGGATCTGAGGACCTTTGAGGATTTTGAGGATTTGGAGAATTGAAAAACATGTCCTCTTCGAGTGTCGATGGGAGACACGGATGTGAAGCCCCAGTGGACGTCCACGACAAGTGTTTGCGGAGGAGAAATGAAATATGCTCACATGAAACGTCGAATGAACGGATGGAATTAGCATAATCTTCGATTGATGGTCTGAAACTGTTAACCAGTAGGAACTGCGACTGGGTTTCAGGGTTACGATCGGCCCTTGGGTGATTCGGGATATCATGACCTCTTAAGACGAGAGGTCGGCTAGGCCTTTTGCTGGCTGAGCCTCCAAAGATGAGAGGTTGGCTTGCAGGGATGTGTTTGGGATTTCTAAGGTGAGGGAATTGATTGCCTCTGAGGATGAGAAGTCAAAATTGGCTCTGCCAAGGGCAGGGGTAATGGTAACTGGAATATCCTCTAAAATCGAGAGGACGGCTTGGGATTGGTTTTGGAAGGTGAGGGGACATCCATGCTGTCTCTTTATTTACTCTGAGACTCCTCTTGAGTAACGACCGGATCCTTTGACTTTTGCTTTCGAGAGGATCGCTAGGGACTAGGCTCTCTTTCTCTTTTTTTTTTATTCTCTTTTTTTGTATATATTTTTTTGTATATTTTTTTTTGTCTCTAATTTCAGCTAGTCCCCAGGATGGATCATTGCTTTCCGTCATTCTTGAGCTTGGAAATGGTCGATCTTCTTTTGAATCATGGGAGCCCCAAGGATAGTCCCTCTTCTTCTGGAGATGGTTAGACGGGTTTCAAACATGTCGATCTTGAATTGAAAGGGTATTGTTTAGTGAGGGTGAGGTAATGGTTTCCCTAGGGGTGAAAGGTTTCGGTCGAAGTCCATACCGGATGATCTGAACGAGATTTAGCCTTCATTTGCTTGCTTAAGCTTACTCTGAGAAGGATTCATGCAAATTCATCGAACAACGAGATGGGGAGGACGATGGAAGATATGTGAGCACAGGAGATGCGAGATGGGGAGTTGGTGGGCCCCAATTTGAGAACGATGTCAGACGATTTTCTCGCTCCGATCAATTTAAATATTAATCATTTCAATGCATTAGTGATTGAGCAGCACAAATGATCATTTAGAATGAAACCATTTCAATTAAGTGTAATGTGGGTGTGCTAATGGTGTCTCGAGTCTAGCAAGAAGAGAAACAAAGATTTTATTACTGCAAAGCAAAAATTGGTCCGAAGTGGACTCGACAGACTCATGTCCAAAAAGGGACATTCTAGAACCTACAAAGACTGACTGACTGACTTCACCGTCTTTGGATGGGAGGAAGAGCATTGTTGACAGTGATGGGGTGAGGACCCTTCTCAATCCTTTTTTGTCGTTCACAAGTCGTCTTCTTTAGCTTGAGCAATCTGAGCAAGCAACCGGGCCTTCCGCTCACAAGGAAAAATGGCTTCAAGGGTAGCTCGCAACTTTTCGATGGACACACCCTTTGTACTCTGCGAACCCATGGGCTACGAACCTCCAGACTGGTGGGCCATAATCTTCTCTGCACCGAGCATTTTGGATTCCGAATCATATGGATGACCACTCGGGCACTTGAACTGCTTCTGCCTCAGGAATATGGACTAATGAGCACCGGGAACGAGAGCACACACCTAACTTGCCATGACTGCATTGGTGGAGGGGTGAAGAACGTGTATAAGGCGGAGGATAGAGAACTTTGAGATGGTATGGGAGAGGGAAGAATGGAAAATTAGATGGACTCATGCAACATCTTATTAATGTTCAAGTAGAAATGATGTCTTTTAAATCCTAGAGACGGTTGGAAAGGCTACTCCTTTATTTCACGCAATCTAGACCTCGGGAGAACCTAGGGACACATCATCCAAAAATACACCAAATGTGTTGAGTCAAAATTAATAATAGGCAATAGTACCTAAATAAAACTGAAGCATTTATGGGACGGACGAGCAATCCCAATTTCTGGAGAAATTTGGGCAGCATAACGGGTCTTCCCGAAGAAATTCAAGGAAAAATCTGGCATGACCTCTTGTCGGTGCACGTTGACAAAGCGACATGATCTCTCGTTAGAACATGCCATGGGAACGACATGTCCTTTCGTAAAACCATGTTGCGATGGCAACATGCCCACACGTGCTAGGTTTTAGAATACGTACGAAAGTCTATTAAAATTTTTGAAACAACTCATTTTAGTGTATTTGAAAATGGCGTGTCAAAACCAACCGTTGGGTTAAGGTTTAAATGTGTGGCGCCACCTATAACGCGCTAGGGGGATAGGTTTGATATTAGGCGCTCAAGCGTAGGCGAATATCATCACCGTTCGCGATGCCGTCAATCGCACCTGAGGGTTCTAAATCTATGTGTAGTAGTGTGCAGATGACTATGTTCCTTTATTTATGAAAATGATTTTTTATTATTTTTTTTTTTTAATTATTTTTTTATTTGAAAAGGGGGAAGAAAAGGAAAACAACTCACACACACCCCCACAGAGCATAATAATCGAATGAGCATGAACTTTGATCAAGGGGGACTGCCCCACAATCAGAACCAAGTAGAGCAAAACATCTCCTGCAGGGTTATGATATTCGCCTACGCTTGAGCGCCTAATGTCAAACCCATCCCCTAGCGCGTTATAGGTGGAAAAGTGTAAGTACGCCAATCCATTTCGCTACCCTTTTAGATGCATTTTAATACGATAAAATTGCATTAAGGGGCATTTTGGTAAATTCCCGGTCTATTCCGGGACTTCCGAAAACATCCCATAAGTTTCTCGCGAAGGAAGTACCTTTTGGTACTTTGCTCATGCTAAAGGACCTATAGGGAATAAACCTATTTTGGACTTTTTGGGTATTATCCCAGAATGCTCCAGAAACTGGTTTTGGCGCCAAAAGCAGTTGGTGACACCTTGTGTCACGCGAATAGTCGAGGCTTGGAAAATGGTTATAGAAGGTCGTGCGACACCTTGTGACCATCAACTGCAGCCTATAAATAAGACCCTACCCCTCTCATAAATGGATCCCAACTTCCACATACTGTTACTTTGCCAAAATCAAAGCGTAAACACGCACACCAAACACACACCTCTCTCTCTCTCTCATACCAATCCATCGTCAATTCCCCCCAATTCAACCCAATTCATCCATCACCTCTTAGATCCTCCATCCGTCAACCCAAACCAGTTCAAGCACCTCCAGAAGCTACTGTAGAAGGGTTCTATACCAACCTTGGTATAGAATTCGTGGAATCAACAAGGGTAACACCCTCAATTCCATCTCTCTCTCTCTCTCTCTCCTACTTTGCTACTTTGATAATTTCATCATTTTACCTTCCTTGGGTTCAATAATCAGACTCCATCCGTCTTGATTATTGAACCCCAATCGCAATCTCTCTGTTTAACATAGTTGTTTTGAATAATTGAGTGCTTATTGTTTGATTATTGTTGAAATTGGTGTTTAGATCCCAAGGGAGTGTGGATCTCTCCATATCCACACCCCCTTGGTTGAATTGTCGTTAATTATTCATTTCGAAGCTTAATTGGTTGATTAATTAGATCTGTTCTGATTGTTGGTGTTGTTGTGTTCAAATCTGTAAGTCTCTGCAGATGGACACTATGTGTCACGCGACACATCGTGTCTGGTTAGATCCTGTGTCACGAGACACATCTAGCCAGGCATGCTATGTGTCACGCGACACATTTTGTTCAGTTGCAGAGATCCATTTCCCTTGTAATCTGTTCTGATCTGTTGTAATTGGGACGTGGCCTCCCTAAATAAATGGTTCACAAGTTGTAAGTCTTATTTCTAATCAATAAAATTCATGTTTACTACATTTGCTTATCATCATTGATTGCACACACTTTGGATTACTTGGATGTTTAATTAGAAAGACTCGTCTACGGACGAGGCGTATTGGGTGAACTCTCGGTTCTTCCCAACACATAACCTGACCCCCGGACCCATTTTCTCTTCCAAAGGTTTTTGAAAGTGTACCTTTAAACATGGCGTGGCGACTCCTTTTTTTCATCATTCGAAAAATCCAAATTTTTCGGGCGAGCGCACATTCAGTGGCGACTCTGCTGGGGAATTGAAACTTGGTTTTCAAAAGTGGGTCAAACTTTCGTGATTGTTCAACATTCATTCCATTCATTTGTGTGTGCTTTGTTGTGTGACATTCTATGTGCTTAAATGCATTTTGTGTGCTTTGTTTGTTCCCTTTTCCCTCCTTGAATTCTGTTTGTTGTGTTGAAGCTTGGTGTTGATCTTTTGCTTGGAGGCTGGGGCTTTGTGTTGTTTTGGTTCTGGATATTTGGCTGGTCCAGTCGCGTGACACAGGACAGCCATGGCTTACTATGTCGCACGACTGGACCAGTCAAATATCCAGAACCAAAATAACACAAAGCCCTAGCCTCCATGCAAGAGATCAACACCAAGCTTCAACACAACAAACAGAATTCAAGGAGGGAAAAGGGAACAAACAAAACACACAAAATGCATTTAAGCACATAGAATGTCACACAACAAAGCACACACAAATGAATGGAATGAATGTTGAACAATCACGAAAGTTTGACCCACTTTTGAAAACCAAGTTTCAATTCCCCAGCGGAGTCGCCACTGAATGTGCGCTCGTCGAAAAAATAGGAGTCGCCACGCCGTTTTAAAGGAAACATTGAAAACCTTTTAAAAGAGAAAATGGGTTCGGGGGTCAGGTTACGTGTTGGGAAGAACCGAGATTTCATCCAACACGCCTCGTTCGTAGACAAGTCTTTTTATGTTCAACATTCAAAACATCCAAATGTGTGTGCAAAGTGTGTGACAAGATATGTATAAAATGCATATTAATGCTTCATTTTATTGCTCAATAAAGGGATACAAATTGTGAGCCATTTACTGTGGGAGGCCACATCCCACTTACAACGAGGACAAGACAGATTACAACTGAAACTGAGCCTTCTGCAAAGGGCTTCTTATGTCGCGTGACACAGGACCTGAGGGGTCAATTGTGTCGCGTGACACAATGATGCACTTTGCAGAGGTTTTTACAAATCAAGCACAGAATTGATACAGATCTATCCAATCACTTCAAATGAATGTGGATATTGAAGATCCACACTCTCTTTGGAATGATAATCAAACTAGATGAAACAACTTACAACTGAAGGATGATCTCTGCAGATGGACACGATGTGTCACGTGACACAGGACTCCTCATGTCCAATTGTGTCGCGTGACACATGTTTACCATCTGCAGGGACCTTACAAATTTGAAATTCAATTCAAGAGAAACGAGATCAGATCCAATTATCAAACCAATTCAACTCAGAATATCACAAATCATCAATATATTGACCAAGGGAGTGTGGATATGGAAGGATCCACCTTCCCTTGACAATCAAGCAATGAATAGAATTCAAATCACATCATGAATATCAATTGAACCAAGCAAATCGAATTTAAACAGAGAGATGGCAGTTGCCACTTGATAATCAGTGCAGATGGAGATTAATTATCAAGTGGATGGATAGAAATGGCAATGAAGCAAGTAGCAAATATGGGAGAGATGGAGAGAAGGATTCGTTACCCTTGTAGCCACGATCTCTACACCAAGTTAGGTGTAGAGAGCTTTGATTCAGCTGCTAGAATGCAAATTGGTGCACAGATGGAGTGCTGAGCTTGGATCTTCAGTTGGTATGGGTTGTGTGAGGGTATATGGGTGAATTGGATGAGAGGGAGGTTGAATTGAGGTAGGATTGGTTGGGGTTTTGTGTGGAAGGAGGAGAGAGAGAGTTTCTGGTGCAAATTTGGCAGAGTGACATTGTGGAGTGGAAAAAGGATCCTGAAACGAGAGGCAGAGGGTCTTATTTATAGTTGCAGTTGATGGAACAGATGCGTCGCACGACGTCCTGCATCGAATTTCCATGCTTCGAAGTGTCGCGTGACACAAGGTGCGCATAACTGTTTCTGGCGCCAAAACTGCTTCTGAAACATTCTGAGATAATTCCTTAAAGGTCCAAAGAAATTAATTCCCTGTAGGTCCTTTTTCAACGAGAAACTTATAAAAAGCTCCCGAAAGTTTTGGAACGGATCGGGAATTTACCAAAATGCCCCTAGTGCAATTTCATCATATTAAAATGCACCTAAAAAGGGTTGCGAATTGGATCGGCGTACTTACATTTGCCAAGAGACAAGAACCGCTTCGCAGATGCCCTGGCCACCCTAGTATTTCTTATCGAAATTCCCGAAGGGAAATCAGTAAAACCCCTCAGAATAGGTAGACGGGAAACACCCGCCTATTGCTGTGAGATCGAAATTGAACATGAACCGATCGACGAACCCTGGTACAATCAAATCTACCAGTACCTCCAAAACGGAGAAGCTTCCTTCACAAATGAAGATGGAAAATTCAAAGAAGGTATCAAAGCCAAAAACCCGAGGGCTCTAAAACGCTTGGCATCCCATTTCGTCATTCTGGGGGGTATGTTATACAAGAAGCGCCACCAAGGACCACTCCTCCGGTGTGTAAATAAAGAAAAAGCCAGCGAGCTGATGAATGAAGTTCACAACAGAACCTGCAGTCCGCACATTAACGCCAGAGCATTGACACAGATCATCCTCCGTATGGGTTACTATTGGGTATCAATGGAAACAAACTGCATCCAGTTCATCAGAAGCTGCGACAAATGTCAACAGTTCTCCAACCTCAATAACATCCCTCCTCACGAGCTCTACTGCATGACTACACCATGGCCTTTTGCCACATGGGGAATTGACGTCATCGGCAAAATTACTCCGCCAGGGAGTAATGGTCACGAGTTCATATTAGTCACAGTCGAATACTTCACCAAATGGGTAAAATCCAGATCATACAAAGTAGTGAATTCTAAGAAGGTGGCCGAGTTCATCAAAGAGAACATCATGTGCAGATACGGGGTGCCCAACGAGATCATATCCGACAATGGGACCCACTTTGAAGGAGATTGTGACCAACTGTTGACCGAGTTCAGAGTTACACGCCATAAGTCTTCTCCCTACAGACCACAGACTAATGATACAGAGGAGGCAGCAAACAAGACTCTCGCAAGAATAATCAGAAAAATAGCCGTCAGAGGTCGGGATTGGCCCGAAAAGCTACATCTAGCTCTCTGGGGATACAGAACATCAGTCAGAACCGCCACAGGGGAGACTCCTTTCGCTCTCACATACGAAATGGACGCGATGTTACCAGTTGAATTAGAAATTCCATCCCTCCAAGTCCTCTTGGAAAACGGAATCAATGAAGTCGAATGGCTCCAAAGCCGTCACGACGAACTAGCTCTACTCGACGAGCGCAGATTGAAAGCCATGGAACATACTCGTGCCTACGAAAGAAGAATGGCTCGAGCATTTGATAAGAAAGTCAAGATCTGAGACATCAGAGAAGGTGACTTGGTGCTTAAGGAAAAGCCTCCTACACAGACCAATCCCCTCGGAAAGTAGGAGCCTACCTGGATAGGCCCGTTCGTGGTACAAAGAATCTTCTCCTGAGGAGCCATAAAGTTAGCAGATTTGGACGGAAACCCTTTCGTTAACCCCGTGAACGGAAGCAAGTTCCGCAGATACTTTGTTTGAGGAAGAACACGAGTCAACTCTCCTTCCCCATACACCACCCCTCAGTAAAATCAAAGTGCTAAAAGAGTAATACCCAACTGGATACATTCCCAAAAATGATCTAGGTAAAAAACAGGGTCGCACTTCTTTTGTCTTTTCAAATTTCACCTAAAGTGTCGAACTACGGTGACCTGAGCCCCTTAGTCCAACTGTAAAAGGGAAACGTAGGCAGCCATCATTGGTTCGGTCTCAAAAACAAATAAAATTTCAAATACAACACCAATCACTTGTGTTTCGAAAAACTCTTAAATTTAACCTAAAATTCATTACAGTTAAAACAATATTTGATGAGTTCAAGCACGGTCAACTCTTGACTCGCTATACGCTAGCAAAACAACAATAAAACACTTAATCAATTTAATGTGTCTGCAATGACAGTGGGTGGATAATCCGAACAACAAGGTCAACCTAGTCCCTCGTACTCGCTCCTTCATCTTTCTTCCCCTTCCCTTTTCCACGGCGGGTATTCTTCACCTTTATAAGGAATATCCCCGTAGTCCTTCTACCTGGCTCTGGGACCCTTCTTGACGCCTCTGTCAAACCAGCGGCCGCCAATGCAGCCCTTTCCCTAGCTCTGTCACGAGCTGCCTCTCTCTGAGTCATCATATCCATGCTCTAATCGGCCATCCGACTAGCATTGGCCTCATAGTCAGCCATATCATCCCCAGTACAATCCTGAGGGTTAGCCGCCGCTTCGGCCCTCCTCAAAGTTGAGCTGTCACGGTAATCGAGGCCCAATAGTTCACTTCATCTCCATAAAATAGCCACTTGTGTCTCCCCTTGACACTCCTCATACTAGTTCAAATACCGAGTGGACAGAACAGTGCCCCCTCTCCGGTGAAAGAGAACCCTGGCAGGAAAGGACGTATACTGCCACAACCGTATGAGCAGCAATGGCGTCGGAGGATCTTCCATGAGGAGCGATCCCACCTCAAAGGTACCAGCATTACTCAAGCCCGTCAACGGCACCTGCTCCATCCCGAACTGTCGCAACACCAGGGATGGAATGTAGAAAGAAGTCTGGGACACCCCCGGAACTCTGATAATGAGAAGACCCTCCTGAACGGTCTGACAAGTCTGTAACTTCCAGTGAGGAACCCACCATCGCAAATGATGCCCTGATTGCCTTCTATCACCAAGGGTCATCGAGAAAAAGACCAGGGATCGCATGTCTCTGGTACCTCGGGCATCATTTGCAACCGCTCCCTCAACCACAGAGTAAGCATAGTGGGACTCCCTCCCCACATGTACCGGCTATCGGTCGCCATCCGACCAATGCTAAGGAACGTCTCGCCCAGGATCAAAGGCACGATGTCTCCTCCGTTCCGGCACTGCCTCACCAGGTCCAGTACACGGTGATGATACACCTCCAAGGATGTGAATGTGAACAAAGTGATGATTGCACACAAAGCAAAAGCGTCCCATGCAGAAACACTTCCATCCGCACCGGCAAATCTATCGGGCAGCCCCAAAATATTGACATAGTCTGTATTTGGTATTAGCATCCCACATGCTTCCTCAGCTGAAACACCAAGCAGGGACATTAACTTCTCAACGGTGGTCAGTCCATCCATCAAAGGAAGAACAATCTGCTCCACCTCAAACCCTCCAAGGATAGCCCGAAAATCCTCGAGTGTGTGCATAATCTCGTTGTACGAGAAACTGTACACGTACCTCCTCTCATCCCAGAAATGAGACGCGGCTCTCAAGAGATCCTAATCTGGCATGAGCTCCTTCAAAGCCCAAACCGCCTTCATTCTATAACAGCCTTCAAAAAACCCCTTGCTTTGCCTCGTGTGGTGCCGTACCCAAGTCTGGAAACTCTCCAAATATTGTTCTTGTGCCTGAGACGACAATCTTGGAAACAAAGCCATGAGAAACGAATAAAACTCCAAGGAATTTGTGAGATAAATCAGCTTTTGCTTCAAAAAAACAAGCGTAGTGTTTTCAAATTGCAGAAACTGAACTGCAATTTAAAACATTCTGAAATTGAGGCATGGGCCGGTCGGCCCGTTTTACAGGTTGACTTGGTCAACTCTGCAGCCAGCATCTTCATTTGTCTGTGAAACAATTCCAAAAGGCCTCCTATTCAATCCTTGACCAAAATACCTTCACCCGTGATTAAATAATTCACTGTCGACACCACATCTGCCCCGGGCTCGTGCAACAGTGCAGTTAATTTAATAACAGTGCATGTAGATATAAATTTTGACCAGCTCGAATTTTATTATTTAATGCATGTTCCATTATTATTTATTTTTGATCAACCTACTTGCTTATTTGCCAAAAATAAATAGAGGTAATCATAATAAATATTCAAAATGTACAAGAGTTTGCCCCATGGGTCTTACAAAGTACAGATCAATGTTTGGAAAATACACACTATTGCCTAAAAATATATCAAAAGGACTACTCAGAGTCCTGCTCGTCATCCGAGAACTCATAATGCTGCCCCGCTGCAGCCGGATCCACAGTGGACAAATAATCCGCAAACTCCGCATGACCGCAGTACGAAAAGCTACGGCTCCGCTCCTGTGCTCCCGAGGACTCCCCTCGCTCGTGTCCCGAATAAGAGAAGTGGCGAGCTCCGAACCCAGCAGTCTCACCGGAGAACTGGCTGAACCCCTGTGCAAAATCTGTGCCACCAGCCGTGGAGACAGATGGGTCCCTCGCAGCAGACTGCCGAGAAGGCATTGGCTCGTAAACACCCGCACTCCTCCGGGAACTACACCACAGGAAGTCCACGAGCCTCCTAGCGTAGTTTGCTATCCCATCCAAGTGCCTCACGGCCTGATTGTAAGTACGGCCAGACAGCAAACCAGGAAAGCCGTCAAAAGACAAACAGACAGCACGAATGCAACACTTGCAAGATGCTACTACCAAGTACAGAAAAGCAAAGCAAAACACTCACCGAAGCATCAGGGTCCACTCTGTATTGAGGCCTCGGCTACTCCGGGATGGGAATCAACAGCCGCCTACGAGAACCACCAACGCCCTTGAATGAGAAGCGAGTGTGGGGGAGTGGGTAGTCTCGGGACGTGCAGGGCCCTCACCCTCTCTCTTCAGCACCTGCGGGCTCCTCAGCCTCATCCTCAGAAAAATGTCATATTCGGCGCCCTCTATGACGTACTCGGCGTGAGGCACACCCTGCCTATATCGCTCCAACTTCGCCCCGGCTATGAGCAAGGGATACTTTATGCGAAGAGGCGGATCCCTCGGAAGCAAGGGGACAGACCCCGGAGCATACAGGCAAGACACCCTCTCGCCCAAATACATCACGTCACAATGGAGCCCCACCAGCATCTTCTGCTGACGTGTATTCTCCCCAGTAGCATGAACCACGAAGTGATCAAGCCGACTCCACCAGGTAAGGCTAATCCCTGAAGAAAAATCTCGGTCCATGGCCAGAGACGCCTCCTCATAAGTCAATCGGGTGCGCTCCCTCAAATTTGTCGGCTTCCTCGCTGCCTTCTGCCAAGTCAACATGGCAGGGAATAAATGCATATATGCCTCCCTGGTAGCCCACGTATGCGGGTGTGTGAATGTGTGCCCAAATTCTAAATTTTTGTTTTTAGATCGGATTCACGCGAGTTTGAAAACATCCGGTTTAATTTGAAAAACGGAGTCGCCACGCCATTTTGATTTCCTCAAAACTTTGAAAAAAAGGTTTTTTTTTTAGGGTTCGGAGGTTAAGTTACCCCTTGGGAAGAACGGATCGTCGTTCACCCAAGGTGCCTTGCCGTAGCAAGTCTCCCTAGATTCCATTTTTTCGTGCTTGCTTGCGTGCTTTCTTGTGTGCATGTGTTGAAAGGAGAGGGGGGGGAATGTCCCAAGTTGTCTTCCGAATGTACAAACCATTTAATTGGTTGTCGCTCGGGATTCCTTGGATTTTTATGTGTTCGGGACCTTGATCCCGTCCTCATCTTGGACTTGTGATCATCGCTATTTGACCTTGGGACTTGCGTGATCGAGAGAAGGACTCTCTTTTATAGTCAAAAATGAGGTTCTTTAGGAAGGAGTGACCTTAGCCCATCAATCCTACGCCTTGAGACGATTGAGCTTATATTGGAGCTATCATGCTCGTCTCAAGCGATAATCGGAGATATAGGTTCAAGGTTTATCCCTTTCTAAAGAGATTGTGGCACCTTTAATGGAAGAAACGATGTAAAGATAGGATCTTTACACCGGTCCATTCCGAAGGTTGCATCAAGAACCAATTGGGGCCTAGGGGAATGCATATAAAATGACATTTTTAGCGAAAAGATGACATTTTTGGGTGCAAATGATGCTTTTGATTTGCAAATGATGCTTTTTTGATGTAAAGAAAGGATTTTTACGCAAAGGATGCATCTTTAAGTGGAAAAATAGTGTTTTATATGCAAATGATGCATAAAGATGTCATTTGGAAAGCAAAGGATGCTACTTTAAAGTAAAGTAATGATTTTTAATGCAAAGGATGCATTTTTATGTATGAAAATGGGTTTTAGGGACAAAGGATGCATTTTCAATGTAAAGAAAGCATTTTTAATTGTAAAGGATACAACTTTTATGTAAAAATGGTATTTTGAGTGCAAAAGAAGCTGCTTTATGTAGAAAAATATTATTTTAATAGCAAAGGATGCTATTTTAATGCGAAGAAAGCCACTTTCATGTATAAAGATGACATTTTGATGAAAAGATGGCATTTTTATGTACAAAGATGCTATTAAATTGCAGATTGACATCAGATTATAGCATGGTACAGGTTGAAATCAGATTACAAGCGAAAAAGATGAAGGCTCTGCAAGCGGCCAAGTTTGTCGCGTGACATAAGTTGCTGGCAAGGTATGTCGCGTGACATACTTAGCCATTTGCAGAGAAGGCTATGCTTGAGATTTTCAGAGGCAACAAGACATTAATATAGCCAAGTTACTTCACTGATAGATCTCAGAGAGTGAGTATATCAATAGTGAGCACTTCAAGAGGGTGTGGATATGAGGGATCCACACTCATCTCGAGTGTTCATGCCAAGACAATGTCAAGCCGGAGCTATTACATGAAATGGTATGCAATCAGATACGGATCTAAGCAATATGAGACTAAAGCATGCAATTTTAATCAAGATACATCATTATCAACACATTTAGTACGTAGACCTCATGTATAAGGAAGATAAAGGGAGAGAAAAGGATAGAAAATCGTTACCCTTGAAGATCCCCGACTTCCTATATCAAGTTAGATATAGGAGCCTTCAAACAGCAACCTCCGGGGCTGAGATCAAGCCTTGGCTCCGTGAGAATCGTTGGTTCTTGATGTGTATAGGAAGTGTGTGTGGGATTGGTTGAATAGTGAGTGATTTGAGAGGATTAGTATGTGTTTTGGGGGGTATGTGAGGAGAGAGACTAGGCTACTGGACGTATTTTATCAGAGGGATACTGGGGAGTGAAAAGGATGCCTAAAATGAGAGGTGCAGGCCTCTATTTATAGACTGCATGGTAGTGGCTTAGTATGTCGCACGACATAACAAGCCATAACCACTTTCCTTCTAGAAACATGCAAGGTGGCAGTCTTCTAGAAGTCTTCCTGGCAGGGTATGTCGCACGACATAATAAGCCCCATCCAGTTCCTTCTAGAAACATGCAAGGTGGCAGATTCTAGAAGGCCCCTTTCCAGCGAGGTCCTGCATGGAATTTTGATTCCTAACAGGTCCTTCCTTACTTGGAAAGCTTGGGAAAGTTCCCGAATCGGCCCCCAAACTTTATAAAAGTTCGGGAAATTGCCGGGAATTTTAATCGGAAGGCATGAGCCAGATTTGGGTACTTACAGAAGCCCCTCGGCAACGTCACTTGCAGGGCGAGTGGGGTTGTCGATAGAAAAGGATCCGATCTGGCGAATGCCGAGACGGATTGGGTGACCAAAGTGGTTGAGTGGCTGAACCTTTGGAAGGCTACCTACGTATCCCGGAGGAATCAAGCCAGGTCATAGTTCAGAACTTTTACTGAGTCAAAATGTTATCCCTTCTTCTTGGAATAACGGAGATCGAAAGAGAGCGAAATGTTATTACTTCATTTTGGAATAACGGAGATCGCGAGAGCGAAATGTTATTTCTTCATTCTGGAATAACGGAGATCGCGAGGGAGCGAAATGTTATTCCTTCGTCCTGGAATAACGGAGATCGCGAGGGAGCGAAATGTTATTCCTTCGTCTTGGAATAACGGAGATCGCGAGTGAGCGAAATGTTATCCCTTCATCCTGGAATAACGGAGATCGCGAGGGAGCGAAATGTTATTCCTTCGTCCTGGAATAACGGAGATCGCGAGGGAGCGAAATGTTATTCCTTCGTCTTGGAATAACGGAGATCGCGAGAGAGCGAAATGTTATCCCTTCATCCTGGAATAACGGAGATCGCGAGAGAGGTCGAAATGTTATTCCTTCATTCTGGAATAACGGAGATCGAAAGAGCGAAATGTTATTCCTTCATCCTGGAATAACGGAGATCGCGAGAGCGAAATGTTATTCCTTTATTCTGGAATAACGGAGATCGCGAGAGAGGATGGATTTTGTAAAGAAGTAGGAAGGACTCGATAATTTTTGTAAAGAAAGTGGGACGTACCCGATAATTTTTCATAAAAGAGTGGGAAGGACCCGATAGTTTTTGCAAAGCAAAGTGGGACGTAACCGATAAATTTTCATAAAAGAGTGGGAAGGACCCGATAGTTTTTGTAAAGCAAAGTGGGACGTACGCGATAATTTTTTGTAAAGAAATGGGAAGGACCCGATAATTTTTGTAAAGGAAGGTGGGAAGGACCCGATAATTTTTGTAAAGCAACGGGACGTACCCGATGATTTTTGATAAAAGAGTGGGAGGACCCGATAATTTTTGTAAAGCAACGGGACGTACCCGATGATTTTTCATAAAAGAGTGGGAAGGACCCGATAATTTTTGTAAAACAACGGGACGTACCCGATGATTTAATTATTTGAAAGTAGGATTGAAAATGCCAAGGGCAAATAAAATGAGCCACAGGGGTAAATTTGTAAAATAGGCCCCGGGGACCTTTGGAGGAAAAGCTGGATTGGAAATGATTGGAAATACCAGGGGCACAAAGGGTAAAACAGGCCTATGGGGGACAAAATTGTAAGATTGAGCCTTCAGGGGCAAAATTGTAAAAACCAGCCACAGGGGCTTAGTATGTCGCACGACATAAGAGGCCAGGTGGACAGATTCTTTAAAATTTGCACAGTCATCATTTGAAACTCAATTAAAATTGAAATTGAGAGGGAGACGAAAACGGGAAGAGAGAGAGAGTAGCCATCAGAAGGAAATTGAGAGGAATCGAGAGAAATCAAGCATTTTGAGTCCGATTCAGCCGGGGAAATGCCTCCTAGATTGCGTCCTACCAAGAGAGCTCCACAACACGCTGAGTTAGCTACTCGACGGAAGGGGGTTCAGAGGAATCAAAGGCCATTCATTCCGGAAGCTCAAAGAGGGGATTTCTACCCACAGCTTGATGAACATACCTCAGATGTCGGGAAGAAAGATGTGGTAAGTAACCTTTGCTAGGTTTAAAAATTTTTTAATTTGGGTAAAATAGATTTGAACTGGATATTCCAGACTGTTATGAGTTACCATGAATTTGTATGTGAACATGGATTGAACTAGGAAATGTGATGCTAAATGCATGTTCTTTATTGATAGATTTTGACCTATTTTCTGTTGGGGATAATTTCAAGAAACAGCACGAGATATTTATACCTGTGCTATGTTTACCTGCAGGGATTGCGCACCCGAGGTTCTCCGGAGGTGATTGGTAGGCTATGGCAGAGCTTGCCGGGCAGCTAGGAGCAGATATATTCGCCTAAGGGCATGGTCTACGCCGTGGGACTGGGGCGATTTTTTGAGATGGCGAAGGCCATCGGAGACACCCAGAGGAGTGTGGATTTGGTGAGGGCATTTAGAGAGTTTTGGTGGGAGACCACCCATTCATTCCATTTCTCCTGGGGTGAGACGACAGTCACACCATATGATTTTGCGGTCATCACGGGATTGCCCTTTACGGATGAGCCACTCTATATGGATGAGCCTGCACAGGGAGGCGAGCCCCAGCCTATTGTTGTTGCCGATTTTATGAGTTTACTTGGTTTTGTTCCCCAGATCAAGAAGGGGAATGGATATGAGCTGGGTGAGCTACATGGTTTGGTTGGGGAGCAGAGTAGGGACTACCTTGTTGTTGATGATCCTGCTGAGAGCCGGCTGAGAGCCGAGAGATTGGCGAGAGCCTTTGTATGGGTGGGTTTTTCTGACATGCTGTTCATCAACAGCGCATCTACTGCCCTGATTTCACTGCTGGAGCTTCTGAGAGCTTGGGATGCCGTGGGGAATCTGTCCTGGGGTGAGGCAGGTTTAGCCGAGATGTACTTGGCTCTAGATGACGTTAGCAGAGGGAAGGCGAAGTATTTCACCTGCTGTCACTTGGCCTTCGAGGTATTCTCTCATCTGGACTTCTTTTCTTTTGCACATTTCACTCTATCATTATATTCCCTATTTTGACTTTTCCTTCTCCTTTTCAGGCTTGGGCCTACGAGGTTTTTGGCTGTTATGCATGGCAGATCCGGGATGAGTTCCCTGCCACCACTTTTCCTGCTCTCAGACGGTGGACGAAGAATGCCAGGAGACAGACCAGGACACCGGAGGGTGTGAGGTGCAGGATTACGGCCTCGTATCATGATACGCTGATATGCTTGAGAGGGACTCCCCAGAGGTTGAGTTTATTCCCTTGGACTGGCCGTTATGGTGATTTGGACTTGGATCATGCTGCGCACTTGACAGAATGTCGCAAGCTGCTGGTGGGTTTGTCTGGAGATGCCCTATACTTAGCAGAGAGGGTGTACAGACAGCATGGGCCCAATATGCCTGCTCGGATCCCTGATGATCCTCCAGCTAGGATGTGGCTGCCTCGCCAGCTGGCGAATGTAGATGCTTTGATTGTAGGCGTGGCGGCACATCTCTTTACACGGGATGGGGATTACACCTTATATGTGGCTAGGCATCTTCAGTCCCCACAGGTCAGAGTTGGCTATGGTGCTCAGGGTGCGGGACCCTCGACTGGTCACGTGGCTAGACCTCCTTTGCCTCCGACTTTTATTGATTACCAGGGTGGAGGTCGTATGAGGCGAGCTCATATTGACATGTCACAGACTCATCCTCGTCTGGTGCTCCCGCGAGGTTCCAGATCCGTAAGTACTGCCCTTTGCGTCTTTTGGATTGCTTGCATCTCTTTCTGTTATCAATAACTGCATTTTGACATTTATTATGTCTGTTTGTAACAGGTGTCGGCCCAGGCTTACAGGCATTTGACCAGGGCTTATACTGGCGCTGTGAGCATGATTGGCAAGCTCCAGAAAGGCGTGAGTTTTTGGAAGAATCAGTGCTGGTCACAGGGTTCGATCAATATCTCTCCTCCTGGCCAACCAAGAAAGAAGAAGAGCCGCTTCGATGATGTAGGCACCAGCGGAGGCACTAGCGGACCGAAGCCTCGGACAAAGAATCCAAATGTGCCTCTTCACGGACCAGTTGAGATTGATGATGATGATGATGAGGATGATGGGGCTGAGACAGCCACAGACTACGAGCTTGATTCTGCTGTTATCACTGAGCTTGATGACTATTATCGCATGGGGACCGTAGCCTACGAGGCACCTTCTGACGATCCTGATGACGAGCCTGAGGAGGCTGAGGATGAAGACGAGGACGAAGATGATGATGAAGATGGTTTGGAGGATGATGGAGATGGTTCAGAGGATGACGGAGATGATTCAGAGTAGCCCCTTTTCCCCTTAGATTATTATGACTTTTTTGTTATTGTACCCTTTTAGGGAAAACATATCACGCTATTTTGCTATGCACATCTTTTAGACTTGGTCTCTTTTATTTTGTATGTACATTGTTAGTTTTTTTTGTTGCACGAATCTATGGAATGATGATGGTATGGTAGATGGCTTGAATGGATGGCTTGAATGAATTTCTGACTTGTATATATACTAGGTGAATGAATGCATGAGTGTACATGGGGTAAATGAGCCTTCCCCCATGCATTTGAGAAGTGGATGACTGATGTTTGCAGCTAAAGACAAGTCGGGGAGTGCCCTGGGGAATGCAGTACACTGCAGATTGCTGATGTCTGATATTGGCTTATTATGTCGCGCGACTTAGTAAGCCATATGGCCAGGTTTGTCGCGTGACATACATAGCCTGCACTGTGCTTTTCATAACCTTTGGAATTAGACTAGAATTGCCGACACGGGTTGGAATTGGATGACCCAAGAGGTCACAAACCTGATCCCTTCGGGGCCATGGCAAAGAGATATTGGTCCCTTACTATAAGGATGGAAACGGGGTGACACAGGAGGTCAAGCGGCCAATCTTAATGGGAATGTGCCAATTAAAGGGGGGTGACCAATATGGTCAGATGGCTATACCTTTGTGAAAAGCTTACGCACCATTGAGGAACGATGAAAGAAAAAGGTGACCAATATGGTCGAATGGTTGGACCTTTATGAAAGGCTACCTACGTATCCCGGAGGAATCAAGCCTTGATCGTAGTTCAAGCATCACTAGATAGTTAGGAACGATGTCTAGGATCCTTGAGATTTTGACAATTAATGGAGGTTGTCATCCTGAGGAAGCTAAAGCTTACGTCACTATCGAATAGATAGAGGCAGCTATAGCTGGAAAACTTGAGCATACTTCTCAATCTGAGATAGAGGTAGCTAAAGTTGGATTTTTGACAATTAGGAAACTGTCGCCTAGCGTTATTTCGGAAGTAACGGAGGCGCTTTTGGGAGAAAATGTTATTATTAGCAATTGGCACGTTACTTGAGTCTAGGGGTGATTTTTTCTTGGAAACAATGGTAGGGACTGGGTCTGGATGTACATATGGAATGTGTTTGAAAATTGTTTAAGACGGGTTTCAAGCAGGTGGGGTCGTATCCCCAGGGTGCGGACTGAACTGCTGTTGTTGCTGAGATGTTGTCAACGTGGACTAGAATTCCCTCTTGGGCTGAGACTGGGTTTAAACCTCGAGTCTTGATGAATGTTCCTTTCTCACACTCTGGCATTTGAAGGCGATTTGTGAGGCTTTTACAACCAAAGACTAAAGCAGATGTCGAAGTGACCAAACCTCTCTTCGAGGGGTGGATGCGACTTATCGAAGCCCCGGTCTAAGGAAAAACTTTCGGCAAAGCCCCATGTCTTATTAAAGCAAGGAAATATCCTTTCATTTGGCAAAGCCCCGGTTGGATGAGCTGAGTAGGCGAAGTTTTAGGTTACGAACAAGTGACTTGGTGAAGCCCTAGTCTGGTGACCTAGCAAAAATCCCAATCTTCATTGGTACTGTTAAAGTGATCCTGAGGTTGATCCGACCAAGACTGGATCCATCTTGTGACATGGTGAGGAACCCGATGTGGACCCCAAAAATGACTAAAGAAGCCCCAGTCTAAAGAAACGGCTTGGGAAAGCCCCAATCTTGAAGAGTTTCAAGGTAGCCCTAATGCAAATTGTAGCAGAAGGGGGAAGACCTATCCTTTCGTACTTACTTTCTTGTTTCCTTTAGTCTCTCAGTCAACCATAAGAAGATGTGGACGAAGAGAATTTTAGAAATTTATACATGCAGGGGCATATTTTTTGAAAGGTGGGAATAAATCCCGATTTTGTATTATTTTGATGGCATTATATGATGTAGGCACAAAACTCGCTTTGGGTTTGACTCTTTTGAGAGAGTATAAGCGTAGAAAGGTTTGTAAAGGTGTATGGAAGCCCTGCTGACAGAAAATCAGTGTTTAGCACTATCTTTCCTAGGATGTAGAAAAGGAAGACTTGTCAAGACATCTGAAAACTTGTTTTATTTACAATGATCACAAGATTGCTTAAAACCCTTTATTAATGTTCAGGTTATTCAACCACTAATCTCGATATGAAAAAACATTCTTATTAACCATGAGGAGAAAGTCAACCAATGTCGCGGATCAAGGTTGGCTGGTGTGAAAGAAAGGTTTGTGTATAGGGAGGTCATTGATGAGACCGGGTTTTCTAGGATTTGACTGTGTCTATGGGAGAGGTCATTTGATGAGACCGGATTTTTCTGGAATTTGGATATGCTTATGACCGGACCATTTCTGGTTGCCTACGTTCCCCTCATTGTGAGGAGCTCAGGTCGCCGTAGTTCGGCTTCGGCCGAACTGCTTCTGGCTTTGGGAAATGGGATTTGTGGTTCCTTTAGTGAAAAGGCTCGGATGAGAAGATTGGATGATGAGGCGTGGGCCTCGGGATGATTCCTTGACCAAGTCATTTTGGACGGATGCTTCTGATTTTCATCTTTCATTGGGGGAGAAAGGATTTCCACGTGCCTAAAGGCTTATGAAATGCTTCTGGCTTTGCTTCGACCGCCCCATTGTTATCGACAACTTTCATTCTCTGAGCTTTGATTTTGCCTGTCCGTCAAGCTTTTGATGGGCGGTGCTGGGTCCTTGGCCTCATTTTTTTCTTTTATTTTTATGTGCAACCCTGTTTTTTTGCCTAGATCGCCCTTTTTTGGGATTTTCAGCCTAGCTGGGCATTACTCTTTTTGCACTAAGATTTTTTTCTTCTTTTTTTTTTATGTGCAACCCTGTTTTTTGCCTAGACTGCCCTTTTTTGGGATTTTCAGCCTAGCTGGGTATTACTCTTTTTGCACTACACATTTTTTCCTTTTTTTTATTTTCTGAAGCACCTGAGGGCCAAGGCAAGCCCCTGCTTGAACTTTCTTGATACCCTTGAGGTCTAAGCCAAGCTCCTAGGTTGTTGTCGACACGGGGTCAATCTTTCGAAGCTGAGTGGCCTTTTGTTGTCCCTTGATGTTGCCGCCGTCGTTGACTTGGTCAAGATGAAGGTGGGGGCATGATTGGGAAAGTGTATGGCTTGATGGAGGCCTTTTGTGGGGTAAGGAAAGTGTATGGGGAAGGCCTTAGTTGACTTTCTCACACTGATTAATCAGAATATTAATTATTTCGAGAGATTATTTGTTGAGCAATGCAAGTGATCATATAAAATAAAACCATTTCATTAAATGTAATGTAGGTGTGCAAATAATGTCTTAAGTCTAGCAAGAAAAGAAGAAGATTTTTTTTTATAGAAAATTGAAGATTAATTACAATGTCCGTGGAGGACTTGATTGAAAGAGAAAAGTACTAGAACCTACGAAGGTTGACTGAGAGACTATTTTTTTTTTTACTTAAGGATAGGTAGACCCTAGTCTAGCTACTCTTCGCCGGTTGGACTGCCAGGGAACTTGAACTTTCCTTCGTAGATCAACCATTGAATTTCTTTCTTCAGATCCAAACACTTGTCTGTCACGTGACCCCAATGCTTGTGGTATTCACAGAACTTGGTCCTGTCAACTTTACGTGGGTTTCTCGGCTTATAATTCTCGAGAGGTGTGAGAAGGCCTCGTTTCACCAAATCGCCAAAAATTTTGCTCATGGGTATCCCAAAATCATCAGGCTGGCGTTTCTGACCTTGCACTTCCTGAATCGACCTCTTACCATAGCTTTCTGTTTTTGGCCCATAGAGGTTCTCGAGCTTCCCATCTTCCATCAATTTCTGGATCCAATACTTCAAATAGCTGCAATCATCAGTGTCGTGTCCAGGGTATTGATGGAAAAGACAATGCTTAGACTCATCCAACCGAACGTTGGGGTTTTTGGGCTTCCAATTCTCCAGTGGCTTTATCAGCTTTTCCTTCATTAGTTCTTCCAGAATCTTGCTTAAAGGCATCTCCGCATTGTCAAAATGAAGGGAGCGGAGTTTTTGGGAGACATTGTTGTTCTCAAGACTTGGATTTCCATTGTCCAATTGGTTCATTTGTTGGATTTGGCTGAAGGAGGCTACGACACTCTTTCCTTTGTGAGGAACTGGTGCTGAGCTGGGTACGGTTGCTGCTTGGTGTTGGTGGCATTGGGTTATGCTTGGTGGAGTCATTTCCTTGCCTGGTTCGACATCTTGGGTCAAGGGAGTACTGATACTCATCATGAGGTCAAGCTTCTCCTGCATTTGTTTCACTTGCTCCATCAATATTGCTACATGGGGGTCAACGGGGACTCTTGAGTTACTGGAACTCGCAACATGACTTCTATCAGCAGAGGGAACCATAGTAGCAGACTGGTGAAACTGACGGCTGAATTCATTAAGTCTGGTAGGTGACAGCTGAAAACTTGAATCATCCTTTGGCAACTCATGATTGCATTCAGGTGGGTATAGGGGCTTCAGAACATAGCCACATAACTCAAACTGATTATGTGAAGCTGGAGCATAAACTGGCAGGTATTGCTGGAACTGAGAGACAGGTGGGGTGAAGCCCAATCCGTTCTGGGGAGCTGAGGGCGATGGAGCCCTGATGGCCTGGGATGTTGGAAAGGATTGAGGAGGAGTGGTCCTTGGCAAGGGATTGCATGTGGATGGGGGAAGGTATTGGCTGTAGGATGGAAGGTCTTGGTTATAGGATGAAGGGACTGAAATCACTGTTTCTGAAGTCTCATCTTCGACCACTACCAGAGAACCGTTTGACTCAACTGTTATCTGAACTCCATGACGACGGAGTGCATCGATAAGCATGGCTTGCTGTTCCTCATGAACCTTATGGGCATTTTCCAAGGCCAGGACTAACTCTTCCTTCCTAACCATCTGATTTCCTGCACCCTCACTGTTTTCTGTCAAATCTGCCATTCTGACTCTCTGAGCTAACAAAACTGACGGTTCTGCCGAATTGTCTGAACTTAAGGCTTCCGCACTGAAAGGCCGCTGACCCGGTATTTTCGCCCACTTCTCTCTCGCTGCGGGAAAGGGATAGACAAGGTTTAGACTCAGGGTAAGTGAGGTTTAGACTCGGAGGTAAGTGTTTAGGCTGAAGGCTCAAGTAACATGCACTTATCTGCTTATGTTTTGCTTAAAACACATTTTCTCCTAATCCTAATTGATCGGGAAAGATTGGTCCTTGAAAGGCCGAGATCAAAAATCGAAGATCGGACCGAGGAGGTCGCGATCGGGAATTTGACCGCGAAAGAGGGAGAGATGGAAAATCGGAGATCGGACCGAGGAGGTCACGATGAGGGATTTGACCGCGAAAGGTCGAGATGGGGAAAATAGGAGATTGGACCGAGGAGGTCTCGATTAGGGATTTGACCGCGAAAGGTCGAGATAGGAAATCGGAGATTGGACCGAGGAGGTCTCGATTAGGGATTTGACCGCGAAAGGTCGAGATAGGAAATCGGAGATTGGACCTAGGAGGCCGCGATTAGGGATTTGACCACGAAAGGTCGAGATGGGGAAAATCGGAGATCGGACCGAGGAGGTCTCGATTAGGGATTTGACCATGAAAGGTCGATTCCAGAGATAGGACCATGCAATTATGATAATTGTTCAAGTTTACTTAAAACAACGTCTTTTATTTATTTCTATTTGGTTGGAAAAGGGGTTCTGCCCTTCTTTTTCGCAACTACTCTAGATCCTGGATCAGTGGGTTCCGTCACTACGTCTATAAGCCCCTCGTATTCCACCTGTATTTCGACCTCCCAGGGTGGACAGCCCCAGGCGAGGGTCCTATAGGGCACGCGGATCCCACCGACCGAGAGAAGAACGCTCCTAATGGGTCTAGCGGGTCATAGGAACTTTTAACGCACGAGCGATGCGAATTATAGTCAAGGAAATACCGAGAAAGTCTCGTCTTTCAGCCTTAACAGAATTTCGGCAGAATTTCGCTTGCGCGATTGACGTTTTGACCTTTTCGGTAATGTCCGAGAATATAATAGGCATGGGTCGGGCGGTAAAAGCCAGATGATGCAGTGTCACATTGAACTTCGTTGCATATGCCGTGCGTGAATCAGGATCGAAGTCAATGCCGGGTCAAGATCTTGCCAATTTTTCCTTGTCGGAATTTTGGCAGAGCTTCGCTTGAGCGAAAGATCTTTTGGATTTTTGGCATGGACTTGGTCTCGACTCTTACGCATTCCGTGCGGGTCAAGGTCAAAGTCAATGTCGGAGTCAAGATTCTACCAATTTTTCCTTGTCGGAATTTTGGTAGAGTTTCGCTTGAGCAAGAGATCTTGACTTCCGTTATGGACTAAGGCTTGACCTTTACGGGGACATGCAACTGGGCTATATGACACGGACTAGACCAAAAACCAACCAAAAAGTCACGGTTTTTTGAAACGTGTGATACGAACTGTGCATTGGTCGACACTGGCTGCCATGGGGAGTTTGGGGTGATTCCGTGCGCGCCCGGGAGCATCGTAAGGCTATCCGTGACTGCAGCTGAAAAACCACCCCGGGTTTAAAGGGACGTGCGTGCAAAGTGTACAGGATATATAAGGTGCGCGTAGTGTGCGGCCTCCTAAAAATATTCCTTTTTGAGTTAAAACAGAGATTTTCATAAATGTGTTTTAAAGGAATGATTTTTCGAGACGGGGGAAAATGCAACAGATAAGCACGTAAATTTTCTGGGAGCCCCAGTCAGTCTTGGAACTGAATAGCCCCAAGCTGCCAAGGCTGCCAGATTAACCTCAATTTTTCCTGGTGGAATTGCCACTGAGGCCGCCCGGTCAGAATCCAAGGAGGATTGAGCCGTACGACTGCATGGATCAATTTTCCAGGTTCCACTCCTTTGCTATTTCAGGTTGTTTCCCGAACATTTTAGGCACCTTTTAGCCTTGAGAAGGCTTCCTGTTCAAAGTATGCACAATTCCCAAGATGCAAATGATGCAATGCAAGGCAAAGAAAGCAAGCACGATAATTGGAATCCGCGATGGGAGTCTAACCCGCTCAAAGGAAAAAAGCTTTCTTTTTATATTTTATTTTTCGAAAAGAGATACCGGTACGTGGGATTGTTAGACCACCGTTTATCCCAAGCCCCGGGTTAGGGAGCGATACAGGAAGGTTAAATGGTTTCCACCTATATACCGGGTATCGTTTATTTTGAAAATGAAAGCTTTTCTCCTTTGGGATGTCCCCAGCGGAGTCGCCAAACTGGGAATGTGTGCCCAAATTCTAAATTTTTATTTTTAGATCGGATTCACGCGAGTTTGAAAACATCCGGTTTAATTTGAAAAATGGAGTCGCCACGCCATTTTGATTTCCTCAAAACTTTGAAAAAAAGGTTTTTTTTTTTAGGGTTCGGAGGTTAAGTTACCCCTTGGGAAGAACGGATCGTCGTTCACCCAAGGTGCCTTGCCGTAGCAAGTCTCCCTAGATTCCATTTTTTCGTGCTTGCTTGCGTGCATTCTTATGTGCATGTGTTGAAAGGAGAGGGGGGGGGGAATGTCCCAAGTTGTCTTCCGGACGTACAAACCATTTAATTGGTTGTCACTCGGGATTCCTTGGATTTTTATGTGTTCGGGACCTTGATCCCGTCCTCATCTTGGACTTGTGATCATCGCTATTTGACCTTGGGACTTGCGTGATCGAGAGAAGGACTCTCTTTTATAGTAAAAAATGAGGTTCTTTAGGAAGGAGTGACCTTAGCCCATCAATCCTACGCCTTGAGACGATTGAGCTTATATTGGAGCTATCATGCTCGTCTCAAGCGATAATCGGAGATATAGGTTCAAGGTTTATCCCTTTCTAAAGAGATTGTGGCACCTTTAATGGAAGAAACAATGTAAAGATAGGATCTTTATACTGGTCCATTCCAAAGGTTGCATCAAGTACCAATTGGGGCCTAGGGGAATGCATATAAAATGACATTTTTAGCAAAAAGATGACATTTTTGGGTGCAAAGGATGCTTTTGATTTGCAAATGATGCTTTTTTGATGTAAAGAAAGGATTTTTATGCAAAGGATGCATCTTTATGTGGAAAAATAGTGTTTTATATGCAAATGATGCATAAAGATGTCATTTGGAAAGCAAAGGATGCTACTTTAAAGTAAAGTAATGATTTTTAATGCAAAGGATGCATTTTTATGTATGAAAATGGGTTTTAGGGACAAAGGATGCATTTTCAATGTAAAGAAAGCATTTTTAAGTGTAAAGGATACAACTTTTATGTAAAAATGGTATTTTGAGTGCAAAAGAAGCTGCTTTATGTAGAAAAATATTATTTTAATAGCAAAGGATGCTATTTTAATGCGAAGAAAGCCACTTTCATGTATAAAGATGACATTTTGATGAAAAGATGGCATTTTTATGTACAAAGATGCTATTAAATTGCAGATTGACATCAGATTACAGCATGGTAAAGGTTGAAATCAGATTACAAACTGAAAAGATGAAGGCTCTGCAAACTGGCCAAGTTTGTCGCGTGACATAAGTTGCCTGGCAAGGTATGTCGCGTGACATACTTAGCCATTTGCAGAGACTGTAACAACTGAGATTTTCAGAGGCAACAAGACATTAATATAGCCAAGTTACTTCACTGATAGATCTCAGAGAGTGAGTATATCAATAGTGAGCACTTCAAGAGGGTGTGGATATGAGGGATCCACACTCATCTCGAGTGTTCATGCCAAGACAATGTCAAGCCGGAGCTATTACATGAAATGGTATGCAATCAGATACGGATCTAAGCAATATGAGACTAAAGCATGCAATTTTAATCAAGATACATCATTATCAACACATTTAGTACGTAGACCTCATGTATAAAGAAGATAAAGGGAGAGAAAAGGATAGAAAATCGTTACCCTTGAAGATCCCCGACTTCCTATATCAAGTTAGATATAGGAGCCTTCAAACAGCAACCTCCGGGGCTGAGATCAAGCCTTGGCTCCGTGAGAATCGTTGGTTCTTGATGTGTATAGGAAGTGTGTGTGGGATTGGTTGAATAGTGAGTGATTTGAGAGGATTAGTATGTGTTTTGGGGGGTATGTGAGGAGAGAGACTAGGCTACTGGACGTATATTATCAGAGGGATACTGGGGAGTGAAAAGGATGCCTAAAATGAGAGGTGCAGGCCTCTATTTATAGACTGCATGGTAGTGGCTTAGTATGTCGCACGACATAACAAGCCATAACCACTTTCCTTCTAGAAACATGCAAGGTGGCAGTCTTCTATAAGTCTTCCTGGCAGGGTATGTCGCACGACATAATAAGCCCCATCCAGTTCCTTCTAGAAACATGCAAGGTGGCATATTCTAGAAGGCCCCTTTCAAGCGAGGTCCTGCATGGAATTTTGATTCCTAACAGGTCCTTCCTTACTTGGAAAGCTTGGGAAAGTTCCCGAATCGCCCCCCGAACTTTATAAAAGTTCGGGAAATTGCCGGGAATTTTAATCGGAAGGCATGAGCCAGATTTGGGTACTTACAGGGTGAAACACCTCGAAGAACCACACCTGTCGAACGCAAGGAAAGTTATATCAGCTACAAAGCAGATACATACGAGTACAAGTTAGACAAGGAAGAGAAAAGAAAGAAACTCACATCTAGAGCAAACTGAAAACAGCCTAATGAGTTTTCCTCTCCCCGAGAGAACTTGTCCAACGCATAATAGACCTCGGCCAGACCGGCCTCTCCCCAAGCATACCCTCTCACGGCCTCCAGGTTGGTCAGAGAGCGGAGCAGAGCAAAATGACATATTGTGTCAGCAGTTGGGAACAGGGTAGCTGACAAAACGAACCACAAAAACCCTCGAGCCAAGCACTCCGCTGTCATCCTCACGGAGCCAGCCAAATACTCCTCGATGCCCCTCCTCATGTGAGCCTCCATCGGCCCGTACCGAATACCCAGGCCCCTGGCATCGGTAATATCAAATCCAAGCAGCTCCGACAACTGCTCCCTGGTGAAGCCATCATACCACTCAATGGTGTTGCCCTGAAATGACAACCCAGTAATCGCTGTAAAATCAGTGGGTGCCACGGTCGCCTCCCCCACCTGAAATGGAATATGTGGGTCGTGTCCCACCAGTACTCGCTCAGGGAAACATGAAGTACCTTCGCCCTCTGCGTCAAAATCACCACGGCTACCGAACTGATAAAGCCTGCCAGGCCGGAGTCAATCACGAACTGTCGTGGACTCCTCTCGCCATCCCGAGCCACATCTAGGAACATCTCCCACAACTGATGGACCGCCTCAACATCCCCCCTACTCTTCACATTATGCACATCAATCGGCCCTCGCCCCTGCAGGTGAACACGGCAAAAGTATGTTATTACAGAAATAACGTACACAAACACATATCAAAAATCGCGAAAAACATATCAGCACAAAGATATAGTTTCATTTTCCTAAAAATTTTTCCATCCCAGTTGGAGTATTAACGGTCCAGTCTAAAAAACCCGTTCATTAATGGTTCCCTTTTTCTAAAAATATTTCCATCCCAGTTGGAATATTAACGGTTCAGTTTCAAAAACCCGTTCATCAATGGTTCAGTTTCAAAAACCCGTTCATTAACGGTTCATTTTCCTAAAAATATTTCCATCCCAGTTGGAGTATTAACGGTTCAGTTTCAAAAACCCGTTCATCAACGGTTCAGTTTCAAAAACCCGTTCATCAACGGTTCATTTTCCTAAAAATATTTCCATCCCAGTTGGAGTATTAACGGTTCAGTTTCAAAAAACCTGTTCATTAACGGTTCCCTTTTCCTAAAAATATGTTCGTCCCAGTCGAAGTATTAACGGTCCAAAATCCCAAAAGGTTCAAGTCATTTTGAAAACTCCGTCGAACCCGGAACTTTCAAAACACTTCGAAAAACCCGTCCAAATCGGAACTTTTGAAATTTACTCCATCCCGAATTAAACTCACTATAATTTTGGAAAACACCCCTAGACATGGACTTTTTCTGCCAAAATTTTTATGTTGTCTACCCGTAACATCAATTGAGCTAAGCTACAGTCAATTTCAACAAAGGGGCATCGCAAGATCAAAAGCCCCAAATCGGGCAACAAGAACCCTAACTCATCTCTAGTCAAAATTCCTAAAATTCAAGAATGCAAATTCTAAAAATTAACGGAATTTAGAGGATGCTAACCTTCCTCGCAATCCTCTCCCTGGATTTGTGGCAATCCCTAGCCGGATAAAACTCGGGTGGATCCAAAGGAAGATCGGTAGTTCGCGCCGTCCTCCTTAGCCTCGCTATCTCGTTATCGGTCCTCCTATGCCGATCCCTTCGTCCTAATCCAGCTTCCATGATGATAATCTCTCAAAGATTTGAACAAAACTCGCAAAAAAATGAGAGAATTTTCACTCTTTTCTCTCTTCTCTCTCGCCACAAATGGGGTTTTTGGGTCTGGTTTGCGTCGCCTGGTGCTGATTTAAAAAAGGTACATGGTGAAGATGAGTCCGGCCGGCCCGTTTTACACCATAAAGTTTCCTTTGCCACTTTGGCCCCTCAGCTTTCTAGAATTCCGAATTTAACCCTTTTGGCCCCCAAAAGTTAAAAATTCTCCAGTTAGACATTTCTAATGTCCCCTCCCGCGAGGATAAATCTCAGTTAGACATTTCTAATGCCCCGTCTCCAGACGTTAAAATTTTTCGTTAGTCCTCACTAACACTCTGTCTTCAGACGTTAAATCTCAAGCCGTCTTCGGACGTTAAATCACAATTCCGTCTCCAGACGTTAAATTTTTCGTTAGTCCTCACTAACACTCTGTCTTCGGACGTTAAATCTCAAGCCGTCTTCGGACGTTAAATCACAATTCCGTCTCCAGACGTTAAATTTCTCGTTAGTCCTCACTAACACTCTGTCTTCGGACGTTAAATCTCAATTACCACCTTCAGAAGGTAAATCGGTCGCCATAGTGTAAGTACCCAAATCTGGCTCATGCCTTCCGGTTAAGTTTCCCGACAATTCCCCGGACTTTCCTAAAGTTCAGGAGCAATTCGAGAACTGTTCCGAACCTTCCGAGGGGTGAAGGGATTACTTGGAATTAAAAAACCACATTTTCCTTTTATATAAAACCCTTCTAGAAAGGCCACCTTGCATGATTCTAGAAAGATGCTGAGTCATTGGGGATAATGCCACACGGCTGCATTAGGAGAGAACTCCAGGCCACACGGCTTCATTAGCTCTTTCCAGACTGCCTATAAATAGAGGCCTCCTCTACCCATTTTCATATACAATTTTCAGCACAAAAACTCTACCAAAATATCATTACGAAAATACAGCAAGCTGAGAGTTCCAAGAGCCACCTCCCTCCACCTTGAAGCCTCCAAAAGTTGGTCCCTTCCCTAGACAAACTCCAAAGAGAAAGAGGTCACCACCATTGGTAACCTCTCATCCCCTTTATCTTGCATTATGCTTGTATATATGTGATATATTTGCTCCTTGCTTTGCATATTACTATATATTTGCTTGGGACTTGGTATATTGTTGTTAAAGATCATATCTTTGAACATGTAAATCATATCCCCCTCCCTTTGCATCCTTTGCATTAAAATAGCATCTTTTGCTCATAAAAATGTAGTCTTTGCATTAAAGGTGCATCCTTTGCACCTAAAAATCTCTTTTTTACATAAAAGTTGCATCCTTTGCGCTTAAAAATGATTCCTTTACATTAAAATTGCATCCTTTGCACCTAGAACCCATTTTCATACATAAAAATGCATACTTTGTATTAAAAATCATCTCTTTAACATCAAAGAGCATCCTTTGCTTTCAAAATGACATCTTTATGCATCCTTTGCATATAAAATGCGATTTTTCCATATAAAGATGCATCCTTTGCATTAAAAATCGTTTCTTTACATCAAAAAGCATCCTTTGCAAACAAAGAGCATCCTTTGCACCCAAAATGTCATCTTTTTCATTAAAAATGTCATTTTTATCCTAAACATGCATTCCCCATGTCCCCATTGGTATTTGATGCATCCTTTGGAGCGGACCGGTGTAAAGATCCTATCTTTACATCGTTTCTTCCATTAAAGGTGCCACAATCTCTTTAGAAAGGGATAAACCTTGAACCCTATATCTCCGATTATCACTTAAGACGAGTATAGTAGTCCCTACACAAGCTCAATCGTCTCAAGGTGTAGGATTGATGGGCTAAGGACACTCCTTTCTAAGGAACCCCATTTTGGACTATAAAAGAGAGTCTTTCTCTTGATCACGCAAGACCCAAGGTCAAATAGCGATGATCACAAGTCCAAGATGAGGGCGGGATCAAAGCCCCGAACACATAAAATCCAAGGAATCCCGAGCGATAACCAACTAAATGGTTTATACGTCCGAAAGACAACTTGGAACATTCCCCCCCTCTTTTCAACACATGTACACAAGAAAGCACACAAGCAAGCACGAAAAATGGAATCTTGGGAGACTTGCTACGGCAAGGCACCTTGGGTGAACGACGATCCATTCTTCCCAAGGGGTAACTTAACCTCCGAACCCTAAATCCTTTTTTTCAAAGTTTTGAGGAAATCAAAATGGCGTGGCGACTCCGTTTTTCAAATTAAACCGGATGTTTTCAAACTCAAGTGAATCCAAATAAACACAATAAAAAAAAAGTAATTTGGGCACCACATTCACAGTTTGGCGACTCCGCTGGGGATAAACCAAAGGAGAAAGCTTTCATTTTCAAAATAAAACGATACCCGGTATATAGGTGGAAACCACTAACCTTCCTGTATCGCTTCCTAATCCGGGGCTTGGGATAAACGGTGGTCTAACAATCCCACGTACCGGTATCTCTTTTCAAAAAAAATAAAAGAAAGCTTTTTTCCTTTGAGCGGGTTAGCCTCCCGTCACGGAGTCCATTTATCGTGCTTGCTTTCTTTCTTTGCATTGCATTGCATATTGCATCTTGGGAATTGTGCATACTCTGGAAACTGAACAGGAAGCCTGCTGAAAGCTGAAAGGTGCCTAAAATGTTCGGGGAAGCAACCTGAAACTGCAAAGGATTGGAACCTGGAAAATTGATCCATGCAGCCGCACGGCTTAATCCACCTCGGATTCCAGCCGGGCGGCCTCATTGGCAATTCCACCAGGACAAAAATTGAGGTTAATCTGGCAGCTTAGGCAGCTTGGGGCTATTCAATTCCAAAGCTGACCAGGCTCCCAGAAAATTTACGTGCCTTATCTGTTGCATTTTCCCCCGTCCCGAAAAATCATTCCTTTAAAACACATTTCTGAAAATCTCTATTTTAACTCAAAAAGGAACATTTTTTAGGGGACCGCACACTACGCGCACCTTATATATCCTGTACACTTTGCACGCACGTCCCTTTAAACCCGAGGTGGTTGTTCAGTTGCAGTCACGGACAGCCTTACGATGCTCCCTGGCGCGCACGGAATCACCCCAAACTCCCCATGGCAGCCAGTATCGACCAATGCACAGTCCGTGTCACACGTTTCAAAAAACCGTGACTTTTGGTTGGTTTTTGGTCTAGTCCGTGTCATATAGCCCAGTTGCATATCCCCGTAAAGGTCAAACCTTAGTCTATAACGAAAGTCAAGATCTTTCGCGCAAGCGGAGCTCTGCCGAAATTCCGATAAGGAAAAATTGGCAAGATCTTGACTCTGGCATTGACTTTAGCCTTGACCCACACGGAATGCGTAAGATTCGAGACCGAGTCCGTGCCAAAAATCCAAAGATCTTTCGCGCCAGCGAAGCTCTGCCGAAATTCCGACAAGGAAAAATTGGCAAGATCTTGACCCGGCATTGACTTCGATTTTGACTCACGCACTGCTTATGCAACGAAGTTCAATGTGACACTGTGTCATCCGGCTTTTACCGCCCGACCCATGCCTATTATCTTCTCGGACATTATCGAAAAGTCAAAAAGTCATTCGCGCAAGCGAAACTCTGCCGAAATTCCGTTAAGGCTGAAAGACGAGACTTTCCCGGTATTGCCTTGACTATAATCCGCATCGCTCGTGTGTTAAAAGTTCCTATGACCCGCTAGACCCGTTAGGAGCGTTCTTCTCTCTCGGTCGGTGGGATCCGAGTGCCCTATAGGACCCTCGCCCGGGGCTGTCCACCCTGGGAGGTCGAAATATAGGTGGAATACGAGGGGCTTATAGACGTAGTGACAGAACCCACTGATCCAGGATCTAGAGTAGTTGCGAAAAAGAAGGGCCGAACCCCTTTTCCAACCAAATAGGAATTAATAAAAGACACCGTTTTAAGTAAACTGGAAGATTCTTAATTTGCATATTGCTTGAGCCTTCAGCCTAAACACTTACCCCGAGTCTAAACCTCTCCTATCCCTTTCCCGCAGTGAGAAAGAATTGGGTGAGAACACCGGGACAGCAGTTTGTCAGACCAGAGGTCTCATATAACCCATCACAATCTTCAAGTCTCAGCCTTCTAGTGTCAAAATGGCCAATGTGGTAATCAACAATGGTAATGACCAAGTAGTCGGAGAGGCCATCCCAGTTCAACCCAGGCCCCACATCTGGTATGATGTATGTGATTGTGTGGACTGTCTGGAGTATGAGTATCAAGAATGGATTAATGAGGAAGCTCCTTCAAGAAAGAAGAAGAAGAGGAAGTCCATGCAACAGAAATTAAAGGTAAGGTACGAAGCTGGGGACAAGAGTGTGGGAACTTTAGGGGAGCCTTTAGGCAAGTTTGACTATTACATCAGTTATGCCAAGGAGCCTACAAAGGAATCCGTCATTCAAAACATAGTCCAGCCTGATGCCCCTGTTGTCAGTGACCCTCTTGAGGCAGAGAGTTCTAAATTTGTTGCTATCGTGAAGTTCAATGAGAAGCTAGCAGATTTAGAAGCAGAATACAGAAAGCCTATAGAATACGTGGCCAATCAAGGAAGGATCAAAGTCTCTCCTGAAGAAGACTTCATCAGCATTATCCAACCCTCCCCTTGGCTATACTGACAAAGTTGTCGTATCAAAGATCAGTAAGGAGAAGATGACTTATCAGCAGTGTATTGACAAGATGAGCCAGACCCTCCAGTCAATGAGTCCGGTTGTCACAAACGAGCTCGCTGAAAGATTGCATCAGGCTAATTTAGCTCCCCTCACCATATTTCCGAGGTACCGGCCTACCAATGATTTCCGGCAAGTTTTCGATCAGTTTGAAGTTTCCAACTTTCTGAAGAATGCTGACAAGACTGCTACTCCCCAGGGCAAAAGCAGGAAAGAGTAAACCCCAGTCCAACCCGCGTCAAACACTTCGAGTCAATAAGTAGTGTAGGGTCCAGAGTCAGTAGGGTCAAGAGTCAGTTGAGTCAGGAATCTTTGAATTCCAGTCCTCCAAGTCATCCGAAGGCCTCACGCCTGAGGATTATGAATATGTAATCAATTTCATCTTTCCTCTTGCTTTGAATGAAATGACAGATCTTTCTGAGTATCCCCTTATTGCCAACTTAACAAATGATAAATTAACTCAAAACTTAACAACAGTTAATAATGAATCATTTGAACAAGATGCAAACACACTAAATGAACAATACATCCAAGAAATCTTTAAGCAGGTTACAGACAAAGAGGAAAACCGGGCCCAAGCTGCCGAGGAGGTTTTGACAAGTGTTAACTTGGGTACTGTCGAGGAACCTAAAGAGACACAAATTGGAAACTTCTTACAGGGGGTTGAACGGGACAGACTGGTTAATCTGCTCAGAGAATACGTGGACGTCTTTGCTTGGTCATACAAGGATATATCGGGGCTAGACAGTTCGATAGTAGAGCACAGAATCCCTCTAGCACCAGATGCTAAGCCAGTAAAGCAGAAACTGAGGAAGATCAAGCCAGAATGGTCTCTACAGGTCAAAGAAGAGATTGAGAAGCTACTACGGGTAGGATTCATCAGAGTCATCGAATACCCGACATGGTTGTCCAACATTGTGACCGTAACCAAGGCCAATGGGAAGGTGCGCTGCTGTGTAGATTTCCGGGATCTAAACAAAGCCAGCCCCAAAGACGATTACCCCTTACCAAACATAGACATCCTGGTGGACTCCAATGCCAACTACGAAGTAAAATCCTTCGTTGATGGCTTTGCAGGCTATAACCAGATCAAGATGGCCGAGGAGGACCAAGAAAAGACAGCCTTCACCACACCGTGGGGAACATACTGCTATACAGTGATGCCATTTGGGCTCAAGAATGCCGGGGCTACTTATCAGAGGGCAGCGACCGCGCTTTTTCATGACATGATCCACAAGGAGATTGAGGTCTACGTTGACGACATGATCATCCACTCCAAAGGCGAGGATGGACAACATTTTGTTGACCTGCGAAAGTTCTTTGAGAGGCTGAGACAACATTCCATGAGACTAAACCCTGCTAAATGCACCTTTGGAGTGACTAGGGGAAAAGTGCTCGGTATATGGTCACGGAGCGAGGTATCAAAGTCAACCCCTGAAAGATCAAAGTCATTATGGACATGAGGCCACCTCGAACCCAGACAGAAGTCGAAAGCTTTATGGGCAAACTGCAGTATATCATCCGCTTCATCAACCAGTTGACCACCATGTGTGAGCCCATCTTCAAGCTCATGAAGAAGAATATAGACACGGAATGGACCGAGGAATGCCAGGATGCCTTTGACCAAATCAAGGCGTACTGAGTACTTCCTCCGGTGCTATGCCCCCCACATAGATAAAAACCTCTTCTGCTCTATCTCACTGTCACTGATACGGCAGTTGGGGCTATGCTTGCTCAAGAAAAGAAAGATTCTCGGGTAGAGAATGCCATTTACTTTGTCAGGCGGAAGCTACAGGGAAGTGAGCTCAATTACTCAGCATGTGAAAAGACTTGTGCAGGACTGGTCTGGGTAGTCGGTAAGCTGAAGCACTACATGCAAGCCCACCCTGTGAACCTGGTCTCGAAAATGGACCCCATCAAGTACATCTTCGATAAGCCTTCCCTCTCGATGCGTCTAGCAAAGTGGTCCTTCTTCTTAGCTGAGTATGACATCAATTATGTGACCAGAAAGGCCATCAAGGGTCAAGCGTTGTCAGACCATCTGGCAAACTTCCCCAGTAATGAGGACCGCGGGCCTGAACCCCAATTCCTAGATGAAGGGATCTTTGTAGTCGAGCCTGAAAGCCGATGGCAGCTTTTCTTTGACGGGGCTGCTAACAAGAGAGGAAATGGCGTAGGGATGCTACTGGTCGACCCGAAAGATGAGTACACGCCAATTGCCATCAAGTTGAACTTTCCTGCCACGAACAATGTTGCCGAGTATGAAGCCTGCATCGCTGGTTTAGAAGCTGCCTTAGAGAGGAATGTCAAGGAGCTTGAAGTTTATGGAGACTCAGCCCTGATCATCAACCAGGTCTCCAACAAGTGGAAGACTGTGGATCCTAATCTTCAGCGGTATCATGCCTATATGGAGGAGTTGACTGAGCATTTAAGAGAAGTGACCTTCCATTACCTGCCGAGGGAAAAGAACAGATTCGTAGATGCCTTAGCTACTCTAGCCTCATTGGTAGAGATCCCCGAGGGAAAGGCAATAAAACCCTTCAGAGTGGGTAGAAGAGAAGCCCCGGCTTTCTGTTGTGAAGTAGACTTGGGACCCGAGCCTATCAAGGAACCCTGGTACAGTCAGATTTACCAGTTCCTCAAAGATGGAGAGTCAGCCTTTAGAGATAAAGAAGGTAGACCGAAAGAAGGCATCAAAGCCAAAAGCTTGCAAGCCCTGAAAAGGTTGGCCTCCCATTATGTCATTTTAGGAGGCGACCTGTACAAGAAGAGATACCAGGGACCACTCCTCCTGTGTGTCACCCAAGAAAGGGCTAGAGAGTTGATGACCGAAGTCCACAATGGTCCCTGCGGTCCTCATATGAATGCTAGAGCCCTGGTGCAAGTGATCCTCAGAATGGGTTACTACTGGATTTCCATGGAGACAGACTGTGTCCAGCATGTCCGAGCGTGTGACAAATGCCAACGGTTTGCCAACCTCAAACATCTCCCGCCTCATGACCTGTACTGCATGACGACTCCTTGGCCGTTTGCAACTTGGGGTATTGACGTGATAGGGAAGATAGCCCCGGCAGGAAGTAATGGGCATGAATTCGTGTTAGTGGCAGTCGACTACTTCACCAAGTGAGTAGAGGCCAAGTCCTACAAAGTCCTCACTTCCAGGAAAGTGGCCCAATTCATCAAAGAAAACGTAATGTGTAGATATGGGGTGCCGAATGAGATCATTTCTGATAACGGGTCACACTTTGAAGGAGACTGCGATAGGTTACTGTCAGAATTCATAATCACTCACCACAAGTCGTCCCTATACAGACCTCAGACTAACAGAGCCGTGGAAGCTTCTAATAAGATGCTCGAATGGATCATCCGAAAAATGGCCACCCGTGGTCGTGATTGGCCTAAGAAGTTGCACCTAGCACTCTGGGGCTATAGAACATCTGTCAGAACAGCTACGGGGGAGACTCCCTTTGCCCTAACCTACGGGATGGAAGCAGTGTTACCAGTGGAGTTGGAAATCCCGTCATTAAGGGTCCTCCTGGAAAACAGTGTCAATGAAGTAGAATGGCTATGTAGCAGACATGATAAATTGGCCCTGCTCGATGAAAGAAGACTCAAGGCCATGGAACACACCCGAGCCTACCAGAGGCGAATGGCCAGAGCATTCGACAAGAAAGTCAAGGCTAGGGACATCAAAGAAGGTGACTTGGTTCTGAAAGTAAAACCCCCTACCAGAGACAACCCCCTGGGAAAATGGGAACCCGTTTGGATCGGCTTATATGTGGTACAGAAGATACTATCGGGAGGAGCCATGAAGCTTGCAGACCTGGATGGCAATCCCTTTGTCCACCCAGTCAACGACGATAAGCTCCGAAGGTACTATGTCTGAATAAAAAATATAATAAAAAAAAAGAAAAAAAATAATAAAAAAAAGAAAAAAAATCTTAGTGCAAAAAGAGTAATACCCAGCTAGGCTGAAAACCCCAAGAAGGGCGGTCTAGGCAAAAAACAGGGTTGCACATAAAAAAAATCATAGTGCAAAAAGAGTAATGCCCAGCTAGGCTAAAAACCCAAAAAAAAAAGGGTGGTCTAGGCAAAAAACAGGGCACGTAAAAAAAAAAATAATAATAATAATAAAAAAAAAAAAAAAAGAAAAGGCCAAAAGACCTAATCCCGATAGTTCACCAGAATGAACTACGAAGACCTGAGCCCCTTAGTCTTTCTTGTAAAAGGGGAACGTAGGCAACCATATATGGTTCGGTCTAAACAATAAATAATAAAGGGCAATCAAGTTTTCATAAAACGGGTCCTAAGCAATCAATAAGACATCTGAAATTTCCATGAAATGTGTCTTGATTAATTTCTAAGATAATATCTCTTGTTCATTACAAGTTAAAAAACTTCTTGATGAGTTCAAGCACGGTCTACTCTTGACTCTGCTAACCTGCTACAATAAAATGCCTAATAAACTACTGTGTTTGAAAAATGGCAATAAGGGAATCCTAAGAAAAGATTTGTCATCTGTCATTCACTGATTCTTCTTTGGTCTTTTTCCCTTTACCTCGACCTCGTCGAGTATTCTTTCTCTTCTTCTCTATGATGTCGGTCTCCCTCACCCCGACCTCAGGTATCCTCACTGGAGCCTCCATCAAACCTGTGTCAATAAGTGCCCTGTCAATACGAGCATGAGTCCGAACTTGTTCCCTCTGAGCCTCAGTCAAGGGAGCGACTTCAGATAGTCTCTTGTATCGAGCCTCCATATCCCTGATAAGGTCACCCGACTGGTTATGGCGACTCGCCTTGGCTTCAGTCTCCCTCAAAATCCTGCTCGAGTCGCAGTCAGCCCCCAATAAAGCCTGACGTCTCTCTCCCAATATGACCTGAGTCGCTCCCATCTCCCTCTCATACCAATCCAAGTAGGCCGTAGTCAAGATGGTACTCTTCCTGCTCTTGAGAATGGCCCTGGGTGGAAAAACAGTATATGTCCAAGCCCTCGAGAAGAATGAGAAGCTGGCCGGATCCCTCATGTCTAAAGGCACCACCTCCATGGTACGGATGTCCTCCCAATCGCCCAACGGCTCCTGTAGGGCCCCAAACTGCCTGGATACCAAGCAGGGTATGTAGAAGGATGACCAACAAAACCCTGGAACCCTCACCACATAGGACTCCTGAAACGTCCTCCGGGTCTGTAATCTCCAGTGAGGTACCCACCAGCGAATATCCGAAGTGGATAACCTAGCCATCATCAGCTCCCAGTCACCCTGGTCCTGCTGCCTAGGCGAACCCCTCCGAGAAATCACCCAAGGGCACTGAGTTGGCAAAGCCCCTGGCAAAGCTCCGAGCCTCTCCTGCAGCCATAAAGTCAACACGGCCGGGCTCCCAGACCTCATGAAATGGTCTCCTCTAGCCATCCTGTCAATGCCGTGAAGGGTCTCGCCCAAAACTAGTGGGATAATATTCTTCCCAGCCCTGCAATCCCTAACCATGTCCAAGAGGCCACCATGACAGATCCCCACTGACTCAGCAGTGAACAAAGACGAGAATACGCAGAGGATAAAGGCATCCATAGCCACCGTGGTCGTAGCCATATCCGGAGACCCAAACCTGCTCGGGATATCAGAAAGGTCAATCCTGTCCGAAGCTATCATCATCCCCTCAGCCTCTCCCAGAGATATGTGCAGAAAAGATGCCAACTTTGCCGCCACCGGCACATCTTCGATCAGAGGAATCGATATAGCTTCAATTTCTGGACCCCCAATCAAGGCTCGGAAGTCTTCATAGGTTGGGACAATCTCATTGTAAGAAAAGCAGTAAATGTGTCTACGGACGTCCCAAAACTTTGCTGCTGCCCTCAAAAGGTCCCAATCGGGCGGGAGATCCTTCAAATGCCATAAAGATTTGATCTTGAAGGTAGTATCGCACAGCCCCTTGTGAGATTGAAAGTTATATCTCACCCAAGATTGAAGATCGGACAGAAAACGGTCTCTTTTCCCCTTTTGCAATCTGACGAGTTTCTCCATTGCAAGATGATCAAAGTTGATGTCTTTAGGTCAAAAATATGCTCTGGGATCAGTTTGGACAAGTCTAGAGTGAAAATGAAATGAAATGGCCAAGCCTTGGTTTTATTTTGAAAAAGACCAGTCCAGACAGAACTGTTAGCCGCACGGCTTCATTTGCCCTCAGGTCCAGACCGCATGGCCTCATTTGCCATCTACAGAAAAGAATCTGCAGCAACCCAAGTTGCTGCCCAAAGGGAGTTTTCACCCCACTTTTCCAACAAAAACCTGTGCAAAAGCATATCCAAACACCAACCATGCAGTTATGTGTCATCACAAATCATTTTGGCCCCGTTTCAGCCTCAATTCCAAGCAAAAAACTGCCCCGAGGCTCAAGTAACATGCAAATTCATAAAGCATAAATTAGAAAAGCAAATAAAATAGTAATACATTGTTTTCGCCCCATCGGCGCCCAAATAAAGCAAAAAATAAACAAAATGTGCATAAAACTGTTCATTGTTTGTTTCATTCCTAATAGATCAACCCTAAGGACCTCCTAGGCCTCCGAGCCCTCCTCATCACTACTCAGCTCATAGAAGCTCGTCTCCTTCATCAAATCCTCGCTGTCACTCACATCAGAAAGATGGACATTCACATGTTCATTTCAGCTAGCTGCTCCAGGATGCCGGTATTAGGTCCCTGTCCCCAAGGCAGGGCACTAGAAGAGTACTCTGAAGCCGATGAGGTGGATGCCGTGCTCCCTACGTGCCTCCTTTTGCGCACGGGCTCCTGCACATTCGCTGCAGCCTTTGAAGCGCAAGCCAACTTCTTCACAAGGGACCGGCACACATCCTTCCAGCCCCTGCTCTGCCTGACCAAGCCGTCATAAGTGCGAGCTGGAACCTGAGAAAAAGAGAAGAAAATCTCAGAAAAATCTCGGAATTGCAAAAAAGCAAAGAAATCTGAAAAAAGAAAGGGAAAAGACCCTAAAGTATACTCACAGTGCTGTCAGGCGGCAGAGTATACTGGGGCTTCCTAATGTCAGGGACAGGTATCCTGAACCTCCTCGGTACCCCGTTGACCACATAAGAGAGATGAGCAGGAGGAATCGGCGGGTCAGTAGGCTCGGCTTCCCCATACCTCTGAGTGACAGCCAGCTTCACTAGCTTCTGTGGCGTCCTCAACCGCTGCTCCACAAAGGTAGCATACGGGGTAGCCAGATCAAAATACTCCTCAGCTGCCACACCTGCTTGATACCTAGCAATGTCATCCGCCGACTGGGCCCCCGGGCTGCAAAGATCCGTGGCCGGAGGATCATGAGGAGTAATGGCATCCAATGGAGGGACATGGCCATGCTGCTTGGAAAAGCGGTCCCCCAGATAAATGATATCGCAAGTAAGCCCGGTCAACCACCGCCTCTCTCTAGTCGCCTCCACGGCATCCTCTAGCAGAATCTCCGGGTACCTCCCCCAAGGATAAAAGTCCACTCCATCGTGCCCATCCCTGTTGATGATTGGTCTCACCAAAAAAAAAAAAAGTGATCCGGGTCTTCCCGATGAACTTGTCCCTAGCATCTCCCCTCCAGCGGATCATAGAAGGGAAGATGGTAGAATCACTCTGTTGGTTCCAATGAAAGAACCTAATCACCTCGTAAAACTAGACCTGCATGTTCAAAACATAGAAGGGTCATTTTCTCTCATAAAGTCTCAAAGACAGAAAAGAAAAGAGAAAGGAAAGAAGGTGAGAATACCTCAAGAGCAAAGGAGAAGCAGTCCATCAAAGCAGCCTTATTCCGGCTGTACAAATCCAGGGAGAAGTAAAGCTCAACCAATCCGGCCTCGCCCCAAGAGACCGTCCCAATCCCATCCACATCCTCCAAGGAGTCAAGAAGGCAAACCAAAGCCAAAGTCCCAGAGTTGGCAAAGATGGTGACTGACAGCATCAACCACAGAAAGGCTCTCGCAAGCTGGTGGGCGGTCACCTCATTGGCGGCAAACCCCTGCATGCAATTCTGGACTGCCACCTCAACATTCCTAGTCTCCATCCCCAGCCCCTTAGGCTGGAGGTCAAACCCAACCAGAGCTCTAAACTCCTCCGCCGTGATATGGTCCCTCCAAGTCACAGGCCTCCCGGTGAACTGTAAGCCAGTGATAGCAGTAAAGTCTGTGGGCGTCACTGTAAGCTCCCCCCAGCTAAGGTGAAAGCTGTGGGTGGTGTCCCACCAAAACTCTGAAAGGGCCTGGATCAAGCCCTTGCTCTTCGAGGTCACGTGAATGCCTCTGCCAATAGCCTCAATGAACAAATCAAGGCCGGTATCCCTCACTAGCTGCTTGGGGTTCACCCCATCCTTCTCAAAGTCGGGCATCCTCTCCCATAACCTCACAGCAATCTCAGAAGGTCCCCTAGATTTGTTCTCCTGTAGGAGAACACAACAGAAAGCGTGTCAGTCCTTCATCTCATTTCAAAAGTATGCATATACTCAAAAGTGCACATATTTTCAAAGAAAAGCAGTCATAAAAGATTTCTAGCATCCTTTGCATAGAAAATATGTCTTTCATCACTTGAAACGCATCGTGTCAAGCACATTGCTTTCAAAAAACATAGAATCACAATTTTCAAAATTATTTGCACATAAGCATTAATTTTTTCAAAAATGGCATGCATGAATCCTTTTCATCGTCCAAAACCCCATTTTCTCATCCATGATCAAAAATTGACCTATTTCTAGCACATGCAAGAACTCCGTCACATTTTAGACAATTATTTTTTCTTACTCTATTTTAAAAAAATGAGTCATTCTCATTATTTTTTTCAAATAAATTGCACATGCATGTTCGTTCATCTTCTTAGCCTCATAGGTTAATCATCAAGATTCCAAAATCATCATCAAAAATCCTAGGAAAATTCGAGAAATTCCTAAAGCTCGGGTCAAGCCCTAAAATCAATCAAAATTCAATCAAAATCGACAGAATCGAGCAAATCAAGAATGCTTACCCCAACCGATTGAGGTTTCATCGACTTGTGCTCCCTTTTGCCGGGATAAAACTCGGAAGGAGGCGTATTAAAGTCATACTTCCTCTCCGTTCGGACTAGCTCCCTCCTTCTCCTTCGAGCGGCCTCGGAGATGTTCCTCCGTGCTTGCCTAGGCATAGGATTCCCTTCCGGATCCATCTTAAATCAAAAGAAGCAAAGGATTGGAAGGATTTTCGAAAATTCTCTCTCTCCTCTCTCTCTATTCCTTGGCAGCAGAAGGCGGCAATGGTGTCCAATGCCCGTTCAAATCTGATTTTAAATAATCTGATGAAAATAAGCTTCTGGCCGAGCGGCCTCTTTTGCCCCCGTCTCATGCCGGGCGGCCTCTTTTGCCCTGAGCAGAAAATTACACTTATGCCCCTGGACTTTCCATTTGGGCATATTACTCCCATTATTTCTTAACTAGAGTAACGCTGTTTCCCAAGTATATCCGTTATCTCAAAGAAGAATCAATTTCTCTCCCCAGTCGTCTCCGTTATTTCCGTTATAACGGAATAACGCTAGGTGACAACCTCCGAATTGTCGAAGTCCAAACTTTAGCTACCTCTATCATAGATTGAGAAGTACGCTCAAGTTCTCCAAACTTTAGCTACCTCTATCACAGATTGAGAAGTACGCTCAAGTTCTCCAAACTTTATCTACCTCTATCACAGATAGTGAAGTACGCTCAAGTTCTCCAAACTTTAGCTACCTCTATCACAGATTGAGAAGTACGCTCAAGTTCTCCAAACTTAAGCTACCTCTATCACAGATTGAGAAGTATGCTCAAGTTTTCCAAACTTTAGCTACCTCTATCACAGATTGAGAAGTACGCTCAAGTTTTCCAAACATAAGCTACCTCTATCGCAGATTGAGAAGTACGCTCAAATTTTCCAAACTTTAGCTACCTCTATCACGGATAGTGAAGTACGCTCAAGTTTTCCAAACTTTAGCTACCTCTATCACGGATAGTGAAGTACGCTCGAGTTTTCCAAACTTTAGCTACCTCTATCTCCTTGATAGTGACATAAGCTTTAGTCTCCATCAGGTGACAACCTCCATTAATTGTCAATCAGGTGACTCCTCCATTAATCGTCGAAACCTCAAGGATCCTAGACATCGTTCCTAACTATCTAGTGATGCTTGAACAACGACCAAGGCTTGATTCCTCCGGGATACGTAGGTAGCCTTTCATAAAGGTCCAGCCATCCGACCACAGTGGTCACCCTCTTCCATCATCACTCCTCAGTGGTGAGGCAGCCTTTCATAAAAGGTCCAGCCATCAGACCACATTGGTCGCCCCTTTGTCATTCATCACTCCTCAGTGGTGAAGTAGCCCCTCATAGAAGTCCAGAATATCCGACCACATCGGTCACTTCTAGCATATCCCCAGTAGGATCAGTCACTTGACCTCCTAGGTCACTTTCCCTTCTATTTCCCCAGCAAGAGACCAGTTTCTCTTCGCCATTCCTCAGTGGATCTTTCTTAAACTATGACCTGGCTTGATTCCTCTGGGATACGTAGGTAGCCTACTCTAGGTTCAGCCAATTCATCACATATGACACCCCCTTTCCCCAGTGGATTCCGAACTACGATTATGGCTTGATTCCCACTTGGGATACGTAGGTAGCCTGCCAAAGGTCCAGCCACTCGACCACCTTGGTCAACCAATCCGTCTCGGCATTCGCCAGATCGGATCCTTTTCTATCGACAACCCCACTCGCCCTGCAAGTGACGTTGCCGAGGGGCTTCTGTAAGTACCCAAATCTGGCTCATGCCTTTCGGTTAAGTTTCCCGGCAATTCCCCGGACTTTCCTAAAGTTCAGGAGCAATTCGGGAACTGTTCCGAACCTTCCGAGGGGTGAAGGGATTACTTGGAATTAAAAAACCATGTTTTCCATTTATATAAAACCCTTCTAGAAAGGCCACCTTGCATGATTCTAGAAAGATGCTGAGTCATTGGGGATAATGCCGCACGGCTGCATTAGGAGAGAACTCCAGGCCGCACGGCTTCATTAGCTCTTTCCAGACTGCCTATAAATAGAGGCCTCCTCTACCCATTTTCATATACAATTTTCAGCACAAAAACTCTACCAAAATATCATTACGAAAATACAGCAAGCTGAGAGTGCCAAGAGCCACCTCCCTCCTCCTTGAAGCCTCCAAAAGTTGGTCCCTTCCCTAGGCAAACTCCAAAGAGAAAGAGGTCACCACCATTGGTAACCTCTCATCCCCTTTATCTTGCATTATGCTTGTATATATGTGATATATTTGCTCCTTGCTTTGCATATTACTATATATTTGCTTGGGACTTGGTATATTGTTGTTAAAGATCATATCTTTGAACATGTAAATCATATCCCCCTCCCTTTGAATCCTTTGCATTAAAATAGCATCTTTTGATCATAAAAATGTAGTCTTTGCATTAAAGGTGCATCCTTTGCACCTAAAAATCTCTTTTTTACATAAAAGTTGCATCCTTTGCGCTTAAAAATGATTCCTTTACATTAAAATTGCATCCTTTGCACCTAGAACCCATTTTCATACATAAAAATGCATACTTTGAATTAAAAATCATCTCTTTAACATCAAAGAGCATCCTTTGCTTTCAAAATGACATCTTTATGCATCCTTTGCATATAAAATACGATTTTTCCACATAAAGATGCATCCTTTGCATTAAAAATCGTTTCTTTACATCAAAAAGCATCCTTTGCAAACAAAGAGCATCCTTTGCACCCAAAATGTCATCTTTTTCATTAAAAATGTCATTTTTATCCTAAACATGCATTCCCCATGTCCCCATTGGTATTTGATGCATCCTTTGGAGCGGACCGGTGTAAAGATCCTATCTTTACATCATTTCTTCCATTAAAGGTGCCACAATCTCTTTAGAAAGGGATAAACCTTGAACCCTATATCTCCGATTATCACTTGAGACGAGTATAGTAGTCCCTACACAAGCTTAATCGTCTCAAGGTGTAGGATTGATGGGCTAAGGACACTCCTTTCTAAGGAACCCCATTTTGGACTATAAAAGAGAGTCTTTCTCTTAATCACGCAAGATCCAAGGTCAAATAACGATGATCACAAGTCCAAGATGAGGGCGGGATCAAAGTCCCGAACACTTAAAATCCAAGGAATCCCGAGCGATAACCAACTAAATGGTTTATACGTCCGGAAGACAACTTGGAACATTCCCCCCCCCCTCTTTTCAACACATGCACACAAGAAAGCACACAAGCAAGCACAAAAAATAGAATATTGGGAGACTTGCTACGGCAAGGCACCTTGGGTGAACGACGATCCGTTCTTCCCAAGGGGTAACTTAACCTCCGAACCCTAAATCCTTTTTTTCAAAGTTTTGAGGAAATCAAAATGGCGTGGCGACTCCGTTTTTCAAATTAAACCGGATGTTTTCAAACTCAAGTGAATCCAAATAAACACAACAAAAAAAAAGTAATTTGGGCACCACATTCACACATAGTAAGCCCGAGTATATTTTCGCTCCAGCAAGCGAACCTTCACTTCCCCGGCCGTCAATCGTAAGCCCGACCACCCCATTTCAGCGGCAATCACTATAAGCCCGCACAACAATCCCTCTTCGGCCATCACCGTATGCCTGAACACCATATCCCCAGTGGACAAAAGACAAGTGGCAATCACTATAAGCCCACACAACCATCCTTCTTCGATCGTCATTTCCGACGAATTCCCAGCATAAGATCCCGCTTCCTCTGTATATCAGAATACGCCGTCGGGGACGGACATTTCTCATATCCTATCAGAATATGCCGTCAGGGACGGACATATCTCACATCCTTTCAGAATACGCCGTCAAGGATGGACATTTCTCACATCCTTTCAGTATACGCCGTCGGGGACGGACATTTCTCATATCCTATCAGAATACGCCGTCAGGGACGGACATTTATCGTACCCTTTCAGAATACGTCGTCAGGGACGGACATTTCACACATCCTTTCAGAATACGCCGTCAGGGACAGTCATTTCTCACATCCTTTCAGAATACGCCGTCGGGGACGGTCATTTCTCACATCCTTTCAGAATACGCCGTCGGGGACGGACATTTCTCACATCCTTTCAGAATACGCCATCGGGGACGGACATTTCTCACATCCTTTCAGAATATGCCATCGGGGAAGGACATTTCTCACATCCTTTCAGAATACGCCGTCAGGGACGGACATTTCTCATATCCTTTCAGAATACGCCGTCGGGGATGGACATTTCTCACATCCTTTCAGAATACGCCGTCGGGGACGGACATTTCTCACATCCTTTCAGAATTCGCCGTCGGGGACGTACATTTCTCATATCCTTTCAGAATAAGCCATCGGGGAAGGACATTTCTCATATCCTTTCAGAATACGCCATCAGGGATGGACATTTCTCGTATCCGTTCAGAATACGCCATCAGGGATGAACATTTCTAACACCCTCTCAGAATACGCCGTCAGGGACGGACATTTCTTACTCACTTTCAGTCTCCCGTAGGTTCAAACGCCTCCTAATAGTCTCACTCAGGTCTAGACACCTCCAAATCAGTCTCAACCAGGATGAACTCCTCCTAATCATTCCCTAGAGGTCGAGGCCCTACGCAATACCCTCGTACCTACGAACTACGATCGGCTTGATTCCCGCTCGGGATATGTAGCTCCTCTCGCTAAGGGTCCAGCCAGCTGACCGCTCAGGTCTCTCAAAGTAAGGCATCCCTCGATTTGGATCCTTATCTTTTTTCAACGACCCCACTTCCTTCGAAAGTGACGTCACTGAGGGGCTACTGTAAGTACCCAAATCCGGATCGTCAAAATCCGTTAAAAGTTAACCGGAATCCGTTAACTGGCCCTTTCCAGGTTAACCGGAACCCGTTAAGCTCCCTGTTCTCAAGTCAACGAGACATCCCGGGACTGTCCCGTGCATCCCGACATCAAAGTGTACTCAACACATGTTATCACACGTAAAAGTACAACTTTCCTCGAAAAACGCACTTTTCAGCACTTTCCGGGGGCGTTTCAGACATTTTCCGGACAGTTATTTAAAAAAGGTACAAAACCGGGAATAACGGGACAAAATCCCTAGCCTAGGTGAGTCACAGGGACACGTGGCACGTATGCCAAGCCCCACAAATCAACATCAATCAAATTCGAGGGTGAAAAGACCAAAATGCCCTTTATTTTGAATGACTGGCCGTCCGGCCTGTTTTACACCATGGACCAGAATTCCCATCAAGTTCCTGGAATTTCCAAAATACCCAAAAACCCCTCAAATTGAACCTTAGGCCATCGGGCATGTTTCGCATTTTCACCCTATAAATACAAGGGTTGTCATTTGTAAAAAAAAAAAGAAAATATTAACCCTTTCAAAAGCTCACGGCCCTAAGCAGTTTCACCCCTCCCCGAGCCCCATTTTGCCTCGATTTGCATGAAACCCCGTTTTTCGACCAAACATGAACAAAAAAAACCTCGAAAAACCTTTCAAAAAACCAAAACCGTATCCCGTATACGTAAACCAAGTCAAAGAGTCAACCCCTAGCCATAGGTAAAACTCTCTCTCTAAAACTCGTTTCGCCTCAATTTATGCGTCAACCGCTATTACCGTGTCGGTCGAAACTTTCTAAATGTAGACGTAACGCCGTCTACGGGGTTTGATACGTTTTACCCCAAAATCATCTTCTCTCCCGTAAGAGAAGTAATTTCGGGTTAAAATGGCATTCCGGCCCCGTTTTTTACGTTTATGTTATTTACGGTCCGGATCGTTTGATCCGTCGATTCGCACATTTACCGTTCGAACCGTTTGGTTCGTGATCGTCATTTACTAAGTCCGGATCGTTTGATCCGTCGATATAGTCATTTAATTTATATGCCTTTACAACTCTGAGCCGTTTGGCTCGTCGATCGCACTTTTACCGTTCGGATCGTTTGATTCCGTTGATACCGCATTTTAAATACTGTCATTTACAAGTCCGAGCCGTTCGGCTTGTGATAGTATTTACTTATCAAAGTCCGATTCGTAAAATGACTCGTTGATCGCATGTCATTTAAATACCTCTTTTCATAAAATTGGTAACAATGTAATGCCCGGTTCAAAACCGAAGTTCGTCATTCGAACTCCTTTTCAAAACAATGCAAAATCGACGTTTGGCATCCAAACGCTCATTTTCAACTCAAAACCCGCCGTTTGACATTCAAACGCTCCTTTTTAATTAAAATCAATGTTTGACATTCAAACTAAAGATTTAAGCTCATCCACGAACGCCGTTTTCAAAATAACTCAAAACCGACGTTTGTCATTCAAACGCTCGTTTTTTCATCATAAAATCAATGTTTGTCACTCAAACCAAGATTAAGCTTGACATTCAAGCCCCCTTTTCAAAATACAACTCACACATACTATAGACACCCCATTCTGAACACATCAGATCAAATTTATACCACTCTAAGTCTCGCTTTGAGTCAAGAAGTAGAAATCCACCATTTCGTCATGTTTCGTTAAGTTTAGACTAACCACCGTTAGTTTGGGACTAAACTGCATACGAGATAATGGGGAAAGGACACAATTGTCCACAGACAACAATATCTCGCACGGAATGGCGTGTCTCGCGTGAGATATTGTCATTCTGCAGCATGCAGATGACAGTTTCCTCGTCGATTTCAACCTCTTTTCGGGATAAAACTTTATCCATCCGGCCAACCAATGATTTTGGGAGTCTGGAACCTTCCTAGGAGTGTTTGATCTCATCCTCAACACCCCTCCAACACCTATAAATACTGGATGACTTTCAGTGTTTCAGAGGTCCACAATTCTACACAACAAACACATTTTGTTGGTTTCTCTCCCTGAAAGATTCCTACAAAATCACCCTAAAATCACCTCAAAGTTTGTTTGTCAACCTTGTTGATAAACAAACATCAAGATCCGAGTCAATGACTGAAGCGAAGCTCTGTCCGTGTCAAGATTCGATTCTAAACTTTAGTCGAAACTCTGCCCGAATCACCTCACGCAAAGTAATCCCTAAATCCCTTTCTAATTGATTGTTAGAGTGGTATAAATCCATAGAATCTAGGATCGGCCTAGAGCCTCCCTAAATCATGGGGATGGTCTCGAAGCAATCGATCCTACATTTCGTTTAACCCTGTTAAATGGATCTTTATTTATTTTATTTGAAATCTTCTTCTTTTTTCGAAAACCTCTCTTTTCTTTAGCAAGACCGATCTCCGGATTGGGTGGAATGGGTGCTCCTTAACCTTCCCATTCCATAACCTAAGCCCCGAACCCAAATCTCTTTCAAAAAATGGTTTTTCTATGTTTTCCAAACAAATAATATAGGTGGCGACTCAAAATCCTTCACAACGCTCACAGTAGCGACTCCGCTGGGGACATAAAATTAAGAGGCTTAAACTTGCGTCAAAATTAAAAGAGAGGTTTTCAAAAAAAAATTGTTGTAAATTCGATTTTCTTTTCCCAGATCAAGCATATCTCACACGAGATATCCTATCTCGCGCGAGATATCGCCTCGGCAATCTGTTGTCTTCTGGTTTTTCCTGTTCATCTCATAGTCCAAGACGAGAGTCGAACACGCAAGGGGGATCCCAGAATTCATTATCTGCTGAGTTCCCGCATCTTAAGGCCTCCCTTAAGATGTAGAACTCGAATCGGTATTTTATTTAAATAATCGATTGTTATTTATAAACTGCGTGCGATTGGGTTTTATTTAATTAAAGTCCGGTCCATTGGGGATTCGGGAGTTGTAATTTAATTTATTCTTTCTCTCTCTCTCCCTTTATGTGGAACTACGACGGCCTGAGTCTCCCTAATTAGGGAGAAACGTAGGCAACCACTTGGTGCGGCCACTATTTGTTTTCTTTTTATTTTCAAAAAAAAAAATCTCTAGTTTTATCTATCACCTAGATTGACTATCACACACGCGCACTCATGATATATCTGGCATTGCACTACATACCCTCTATAAACCCGGGACCCACACTAAGGACGGATGACGGTAACCACCTAGTCGCCGATCTCTCCGAAGTTGGATCATCCCACTCCGCATATTCAATCTATCTAGATTGTCATATCGCGGGAAGCCTAGCCTTCCAGCCCTGCATCGCCACATTTTCATGTAGATTGTCCTTTTAGGATCACTCCGTGACCGGTCGGTTTGACTTAGTAATCTTTTCTTATTTTTGACCAAAACAAAGCCATGTAAAATTGAATATAAAGAAGGACTCGGAAAAGTCCCTCGGAAAAGTCCCCTCGGAAAAAGTCCCTTCGGAATGACCCTTTCGGATGTCCCTTTAAAAAGAAAAGAATTTATCCTTCAAAAAAATCTTACATGGCTTTGTTTTACAAAAATCGAATTGATTGCTTAGTCGTTAGGTTCTGATAAAGGCCTTAGAAACCCCTCCAAAAAAAAATGGATTCTCCGTTCCGACCAAAAAATTAGGATTAATAAAAATCGACTTTCCGTGTGATTGTCTCGTGCGGGACTACATGTATCCCGCGAGATAATGCCTCTGTTTCCTGAAACTGAGCCTGAACCGTTTAAGCCTGCTTCCGACTCGTTGGGGCTAGATTTGATCCTGACTTCATCTCTGCATCTCTTCTGTCAGTTTTCCGAAGCTACTCAACTTCAAGACTCCCAACACAATGTCTACCGAAAAGCACGTCATCACCAAGAAGGACCTTGAACAACCAACTATGCAAGGGTTGACCAAATCCCTTGTCACTCAAATGGAACATGTGGAAGGTTGGAGAGAAGCCTTTGATTTACCTTCCACCCGCATTGCTAGAGATTTCCGGAAGATGGAAAGTGGCTCCGACAGCGAGCAATCATCTGTGCAAGAAGAGCTAAATGACATCAAGGCTCAACTCGCCAAAGCCCTGCAGCAAATTGACAACGACGATGCATGGCACAACTTGGAAGAATCCATCCAAGCTAACAAGACAAAGATGTTGTTTGAAGAACTTGAAGATGTCAAAAGCGAACTCGAGGCTATGACCCAAAAGTGTATCAACCTCGAAGCCCACATTGAAGATGACATTGATGAAAGGGTCAAGTATTGCCTCAATACTCTATACCGAGATCTCAAAGAACAAATGGAAGCAGAATATCAGTCTCGCCACAACGTCTTCGTGCAACACTACGAGAACCATATTCGAGACCTCCACAATCAAATGGCTAAGCGAAGGAAGGGTAGGATCTTCTCCGACATCGGAAATTATCTCTCTCGGTCATCTCTTCAGAAGCCTTTTCAAGGATGGAAAGATGAGCCCAATGGAGGGTTACATACCCAAGAGAGAAGGGCGAGCTCCACACCTCTACTGTTTCTACCATCAATGCTATGGCCACCATACCGATGATTGTTTCAACTTGAAGAATGCAATCCAAGACTTAATTGACAACGACACCATCAGAATTTGTCCAAGCGGTGGCATAATTTGGATGAATTCAAGCATTTGAGGGATCTCTTTCTTTTTTCAGTTATTTACTTTTATTTGCAAAAGAAACAATTGGTAGTCTAGTTTAGTTTAGTCGGTACTACTTGCCTAAAGACTTCATTTGTGGGCAAGAGTATCAAGTTTGCTTTTCAATAATATTTAGTCAGTATTTTCCTTTTTAATTCTGATTACTCCTTTGAAATCGAGAAAGAAAGCACTGTGAACGTCATAGAAACTTGCAACGAAAATGATTACTCCAAGGCACTTCGGTTTTCTGGAAACCTCCCTGTCTGGAAAATGATGCAAGCAAAAGGATACTTCCCTGGCTTGGGGCTTGGAAAGCACTTACAAGGGATAACGGAACCACCACCGGTTCCCCCACCTCACACAAAGCATGGCCTAGGATACATCATTTCCATCCACGATGGGGATGACGAAGAGGAGTGGGACTTCACTCAAATCAAGTGGGAAGGAACCGGATACAAAGGCCACAATGACCCAAAAATCAAAGATTGTAACCTCGATCCATATCGAAAGACACCCAATGGCTACTTCGTCCGGGAAGGGGAAAGCATTCCCTACTTTATCTTTTCAGAACCATGGACTGACGATAAAGGAAAGCGCCAACCGGGCATTGAAATCTTCAGCGACTGCGATGCTTCACCAGATGAAACAGAGACCGTCTCACTAATCCCTAATGATTTATGGGGCACGAAGGCAGAAATGACAAGCAAATGGGACTTTGTGTTGGGAGAAGACATGCTGCGACAGTTTGAACACCTGTACCGGTTAGAAGACAGCCAGATCCACGCAATCTCCAAGGGGGATGCTCCAACTATTGATTACACAAGACTAATACAGAAATGTGATGAGCCAATTCTAAACTGGCACGTCACCGGAGGACCGGTTGTTGATGAAGACTTCATGATCAAAGAGCTTGGTTGCACTCCCAATCCCCGCAGGAAGATAGGCCCTGTAACTTTCACATTAGAAGCAGGCTCCACCTCTGATGAACTCACTCAAGAGGAAATCGAGGCGGTGGCCGAACATGTATTCCCTTACTTCCTTAATGAAAACTTTGATCTTTGCGAGTACCCTGAGATTGCTAACATCGTGAATGATGAATTAACTAATAATAATCAATATAACGCACACGTTAATAATGAATCATACAATGAGATAGATCAAGAAAATGGACAAATTTTAAAAGAATTAGCTAACCAAGTAGGTCGTTGTGGAAAGAAGGGCCCTGTTGACGACGAGGAAATGCAAACGGTTAATCTCGGGACAACAGAAGACCCCAGAGAAACAAAGATTGGCAGCTTCTTCAAGGGGGAAGACAGAGAAACCTTGACGCAGCTCCTCAGAGAATATGTTGACGTCTTCGATTGGTCCTACAAAGATATGCATGGGTTGAATCAGTCAATTGTACAGCACAAGATACCGCTGCTACCCAATGCCAAGCCAGTCAAACAGAAACTACGCAGAATCAAGCCGGAATGGTCAATGCAAGTAAAAGAAGAAATCATGAAACTCTTGAATGTAGGGTTTATCAAAGTGATCGAGTATCCAGAATGGCTAGCAAACACGGTACAGGTAGCCAAGTCGAATGGGAAAATACGAGTCTGTGTTGATTTTAGAGATTTGAACAAGGCATCCCCTAAAGATGATTTCCCACTACCAAACATAGACATGTTGGTCGACGCCACAGCCGCATACGAAGTCCGCTCATTCGTCGATGGCTTCGCAGGGTATAACCAAATCCTCATGGCAGAGGAGGATCAGCACAAAACAGCATTCACCACACCTTGGGGGACGTTATGTTACATGGTCATGCCGTTTGGTCTCAAGAACGCTGGGGCTACTTACCAAAGGGCAGTCACGACACTATTCCATGACATGATCCACAAGGAAATAGAGGTATACCTGGACGACATGATTGTTCACTCAAAGGGAACAGATGGTCAGCACTTCAGAGATCTCAGAAAATTCTTCGATCGACTGAGACAACACAAGATGAGACTCAACCCCGCCAAATGCTCATTCGGAGTGGTCAAAGGGAAAGTCTTAGGGTACATGGTCACTGAGCGTGGCATAGAAGCAGACCCCGCCAAAATAAAAGCCATCATAGACATGCCTCCACCCAAAACACAGAAAGAAGTAAAAGGATTCATGACTACAATGTGCGATCCTATCTTCAAGCTCCTTAAGAAAAATGCACCTCAAGAGTGGACCGAAGAATGTCAAGAAGCATTCGAGGAAGTTAAGCATTACTTAACTTCCCCACCCATCCTGGTTCCACCACACAAGGAGAAGCCCTCAAGCCGTACCTCACTAAGCACGACAATGCGCTAGGGGCTATGCTCCCTCAAGAACAGCCTACTTCACACACGGAGAATGCCATATATTTCGTCAGCTGCAGATTCCAAGGCAGCGAAATCAACTACTCTCCACTCGACAAGTCTTGCGCTACTCTTGTTTGGGTATCCCAAAGGCTAAAGCACTATATGGAAGCCTTCCCGGTTCGTCTCATTGCAAGAATGGATCCATTGAAATATATCCTAGACAAATCAAATTTGTCTTCGAGATTGGCCGAATGGTACTTCATGCTCGCGGGATATGATATCACTTACGTCACTCAGAAATCCGTCAGGGAGAGTGTATCCGCAGATCAGTTGGCCGAATTTCCTTGTGACGAAGAGAAGGGGGAAGACCCGCGATTCCCTGATGAAGACATCATGAGTATAGAAGAAGAAAATAAGTGGCAATTATTTTTCGATGGCACAGCCAACAAGGGAGGGTTCGGCATCGGAATGTTGTTAGTAGACCCTGACGACATCTATACTCCACTAGCAATACGTCTTGACTTTGACGCCACCAACAACACCGCGGAATATGAGGCTTGTATAGCGGGGCTTGAGGCAGCCATAGAACGCAACATGACCGAACTCGAGGTATTTGGGGACTCCCAGTTAATCATCAATCAGACATTGAAGAAGTGGAGAGTCCAAGATCCAACCCTTCAAAGATACAAAGGCTCACCTCCAAGAGTTGGCGCAACAATTTCAGGATGTCTCATTCCACTAAATTCCTAGAGACAAAAATCGGTTTGCAGACGCGTTGGCTACACTCGCTTCCTTGGTCGAAATCCCTAAAGGAAAAGCAGTCAAACCCTTCAAAATAACACGGCGTGTAACTCCTGCCTACTGCGCCGTTATAGATCTCCATGACTGCAAAGACAAATGGTCATCCGAATGTGCCATTGTTGAGAACTCCGAAGAGAAACCATGGTACCAGAATATTTGGCATTTCATCCTAGATGGAACCATCCCACCTGAGACATACCAGAAGACTCAGATCGCCCTTAAGAGGTTGGCCGCTAATTACGTCATCGTTGCTGGCCGTCTATTCAAGAAACATTCCCAAGGAAACCTCCTTTGTGCCACCGAGGAAGAGGCCCGAGAAATAATGGACCATGTTCATCAAGGCATATGTGGAACCCACATGAGCGGAAATATGCTCGACAAAAAGATTATCAGACAAGGGTACTTTTGGCTAACCATGGAAGCCGAGTGTACCAAAATGGTCAAGAAGTGCCATAAGTGTCAGATACACGCCAACCTTCAACACGCACCACATTCCTTGCTGTACCCTATGACTTCTCCTTGGCCGTTCTCGACATGGGGGATAGACGTGATTGGAAAGGTTATACCCATAGGAGCTAATGGGCACTGCTTCGTCCTAGTAGCCATCGACTATTTCACTAAATGGATCGAGGCCGCCTCCTACAAGGTTTTGAATGCTAGAAAGGTTGCAGAATTCATCAAATGCAACATCATATGCCGGTACGGGGTCCCGCAAGAGATGATATCCGATAATGGCTCATACTTTGAGAAGAAAACCGATCACTCCCTAATCGAGTATAAAATCACAAGACACATGTCATCTCCTTACAGGCCTCAGATAAATGGAGCCGTTGAAGCCGCAAACAAGACAATCGAAACCATCATCAGAAAAAATGGCAGTCACTGGGAAAGACTGGCCCGACAAGTTACCCTTCGCACTGTGGGGATACCGCACTTCAGTCCGAACAGCTACAGGAGAGACTCCCTACGCCCTCACATTCGGAATGGAGGCTGTCTTGCCAATAGAATTGGAAATACCATCACTAAGGGTTCTCCTAGAAAACCAAGTGAAAGAAGTTGACTGGCTAGAAAGCAGATACGAAGAGTTAGCCTTGCTAGACGAAAGGAGGCTGAAAGCAGCCGAGCACACCCAAGCTTACCAAAGAAGAATGGCAAGGGCTTTCAACAAAAAGGTCAAGACAAGGAACATCAGAGTGGGCGACCTGGTTCTCCGTGAGCATCGTCCTGGACCTTTCAACCCACTAGGCAAATGGGGACCAAGATGGATAGGACCCTATATCGTAAATAAGATATTCTCTGGGGGAGCCCTTCAGCTGGTAGATTTAGATGGAGATCAGCTACCGAAGCCAGTCAACATGGACAAGCTCAAAAAATACTTCGCGTGACTTGGCATCCTAAAAAAAAAAATAATAATAATAATTTGCTCGCTAGGTTAAAAATCCCGAAGGGGACGGCCTAGGCAAAAATTAGAGCTTGCACAAGAAAAGAAGCCCGTTAGATTGAAAATCCGAAGGGGCAGTCTAGGCAAAAGAAAGGGCATGCATAAAAAAAAAGGCCTTATCTCGCGCGAGATTACCCCTCAGCCTGAAACCATATTTTGTCCTTTCTCTCAAAAATGAACTACATTAGACCTGAGCCTCTTGTTTAATTGCTATAAAAGAGGAATGTAGGCAGCCTTCGGATTCGGTCTAATCAAATAAATAAATCTACTTTTGTCCTTTTATTAATCAAATGCATTTTATTAACAGCAAAAGGGAAATCCTAACCACAACGACTAATTTGCTAAGCTAACAACCTTGAAAAAAAAATACTAATAAAGCAAAACTATTGATCTATCAAAGCAATCTCTTTGTACTCCTTAAAATCTAGCCTTTCATTGACTTGGTAGGCCGGCGGACATGGTCACCACCGTCTTCGCGATCCTTCTTGAGCTTTGGGCCCCTCAAAGCAGAACATCCCTCAAGACGATCAAAGACGGACTCCGAAAGCCTCTTGAAGACATTGGGCCTATCTAAAGCTTGCGTCTTTCCAGGCATCCCTTTGCCTCGCCTCTCGTACCAATCCCCATCAAGAAAATCTTTAGTTGGATCGGTCCGCACATTAGCAGGATCAGACTGAGCCTCGCTCCTTCGCAAAATACTGCTAGCTACAAAAGAATCCCCTAGCAGTCAAAGCCGCAGATCATCAATCTTCTCCACACTAGGGTGGCCGGTATGAAGGAACCAATCCAAATACTTATCAGATAAGAAGACGCTTGCATTAAAAGTCCGAAGGATCGACCAGCGATCCCGACTAGTTCCTTCGCCCCATGCTTGAGCTAGCACCTGCGCAAACTCTACACCAATATAAGATACATCACGAGAGGCCCCTTCAAAAAGATAAGTGTCCTGCTGCTAACCAAACTGACGAAGCACCCGCTTGGGAAAATAAAATGTGGAATCTCGCAAACCAGGAAGAACAACCCTGTCAAAACCCTTGGCATTGGCAACATACTTGTTCAATCTCCAATAAGGTGGACGCCAAAGAATATCAGCAGTTACAGTCTTCGCAATCAGCTCAGCCCATTCATCCGTCGAGAGATCCTTGATCAACAACTTTCGCGTATGATATGTGAAAGGGGAATATTCCAACGGGGGACCTACCAACTTGAGATGATACCTAAGCCAAATAGTCAACAAAAGAGGACTCCTTTGAGTCATAGCACCGGTCTTATGCAGCTCATCAAGACCATGCAGGGTTTCACCCAAGATTAGCATAATAATGTTCCTAGAACGTTTCCTAGCCTGCAGAACAATTTCCACAATTTGGGAGTCAACCAAGCCATCCCTACATGTGAATAAAACATCTCCGAAAAGAGAAAGGGCCAGAAAGTTCCATTTGTAGACATGAAAGGCATCATCATCTGAATGATTCCTATTGTATTTAGGAACAGCAATCTCACCAGTCAAAGGCATATCCAAGATAATGGCAAATTCTTCCACAGTAGGCACCATCTCATTCAAAGAAAAATTGAAAAGATGGACGGAGGGATCCCAAAATCGAGCAGCACCCTGCAGAAGATTCCAATCCGGTTGGAGGTTCTTCAAAGTAAAAAGGATTCTGAATCCGAATTCTGCTATAAACCTATTGCGAGATCGGTTGCGAAATGACCTCACAAAATCTCTTGATGCTTGCTTGAAAGATTCAACCACTTCAGACGATAAAGAAAAATCATCGACAATCATGGACATTGGGGCGATCTCCTTGGAAGCCATGGATCACAGGGTTGAAAAAGAAGACAAGAACTTTGCCCTAACAGAATATCTCTAGAGTTTGAAAGGCTAGGATGTGTTATCTGACCGGACTACAGGGCATTTTTATAGAGAAAACTGACAGAATCCTGTTTGAAGAAGGAAGAGGATTCTGCCTGGGTAGCGTGTCTCGCGCGAGATGCCTTGTCCCGCGCGATACATCGCCACGGCAAAACAACAACAGTTCTGCACAAATAAAAATCTAGCCCCGACTTGACGAAGCAAGTCTCAAAAAACCTGCACATACAGTTCCCAACATACAGTGCAACACCAAATTCAAGCTCAAAATTGTGGCCTAGGTAGCCATTCCATTTCCAATCACGGAAAGTCGAGAAAGTTAAAAAACTAACTAATTAAACCTAGGATTAGGGATTAAGAAAACCATGTTTTTTGTGCTACCTACTTGCTAACAGGTACCAAAGAAAAAGAAAAATTGTCTGGGCCCACACGGCCAATATGTACAAATCATCAGAGAAATCAAATAGAGAGAAAAGGAGGGGATCATGCCATCAAGACGCTCGAGCCGCCGGCACCTCCTCCTTCACCACCACGGGGGCTACCATCCCTCCTCGACCTCTTGGCTCCACAAGTAGGGGTCACCGCAGAGGTCACCGTCGAAGCCGCCAAAGAAGCCTTCTGGAACAGCCTCTCAGACAGGTCCGACACCAGGGCCATCAGTCCCGCCATCTTGGTCGCTCCTCGGTTGTAATCGGCCGCGGACATAGTGACCTGACAACAAAAGAAAAGAAATGCTCAGATGAAGTCGGACATATACATGAATACGTGAAACAAGAGATAATATGAACAGAAACATATCGAGGAGACATCGGGCGGAAGGAGGTAACCCTCGGGAATATGATCCAGAGTCGGGATGTGGCCCATCATCGGCATACTCCCCATCATATAAGTGTAGCTCAAAGGGCCAAAATCTGGCACGAAGGGGAGAGAACCAGTAGACTGGGAAGAAGTGCTAGGGGCTGACGAACCTGAGGCAGAAGTAGATGCGGAACCACGAGCAAGCGACCGTCGAGCTCCTACCAAGAGGGGACCCATCAGGCGAGGCAGGAACTCTGCATAAGTGTAAGTACCCAAATCTGGCTCATGCCTTCCGGTTAATTTTCCTGGCAATTCCGGTAAATTTCCCGGTAATTCCCCGGACTTTCCTAGTGTTCCGGAACAATTCCGGAACTGTTCCAAACCTCTTAAGGGCTGAAGGGAATGCTTAGTAATTAAGAAACACGTTTTTCTTAATTACAAAAAGCTTCTAGAATTGCCACCTTACATGATTCTAGAAACATGCTGAGTCATTGTGGATAATGCCGCACGGCTGCATTAGGAGAAGACTCCTAGCCGCACGGCTTCATTAGCCTTATCCAGACTGCCTATAAATAGAGCCCTCCTCTTCCCATTTTACCAAGATGAAAAACACACACCATACACCATACTCAGCTTCACAATACACCCAAAACACTGCTGGAAATCCAAGAGGTTGAAGAAGAAAGCCAAGAAGCCACCTCCCTCCTCCTTGAAGATCCCAAAGTTGGTCCTTCCACCCAGCTCAACCCAAAGGAGAAGAGGCAACCACCATTGGTAACCTCTCACTCCCTTAACCTTGCATTTTACTTGCTCTATGTGATTTAAATTGCTAATTGCATTCATATATTGTCATTATCTTGCTTGGGACTTGGTAGTTATCATTAAAGATCATGTCTTTATCATACCCCCCTATCCCCCTTTGCATGAAATAGGCGTCACTTGCTATTAAAAATGTAATCTTTGAATCAAAGGTGCATCCTTTGCACCTAAAAACCCCCTTTTTACAATAAAAATATTATCTTTATGCATCCTTTGCTCATAAAAATGCAATCTTTTTGTTCAAAATGCATCCTTTGCACATAAAATCCATTTTCATGCATCCTTTGCATTAAAAGTCATTGCTTTATCATCAAAGTTAGCATCCCTTGCTTTCAAAATACAATCTTTGTGCATCCTTTGCATAATAAATACTATTTTCCTCATAAAAATGCATCCTTTGCATAAAGATCACTTCTTTACATCAAAAAGCATCATTTGCAATCAAAAGCATCCTTTGCAACCCAAAAATGTCATCTTTTCACTAAAAATGTCATTTTTACATGCATTCCCCCATGTCCCCATTAGCAACCTTGGAACGGACCGGTGTAAAGATCCTATCTTTACATCATTTCTTCCATTAAAGGTGCCACAATCTCTTTAGAAAGGGATAAACCTTGAACCTATATCTCCGATTATCACTTAAGACGAGCATGAAGCATCCATATAAGCTCAATCATCTGAAGGTGTAGGATTGATGGGCTAAGGTCACTCCTTTCCTAAAGAACCTCATTTTGGACTATAAAAGAGAGTCCTTCTCACGATCACGCAAGTCCCGAGGTTAAAAAGCGATGATCACAAGTCCAATATGAGGACGGGATCAAAATCCTGAATACATAAAATCCAAGAAATCCCGAGCGACAACCAACAAATGGTTTGTACATCCGGAAGACAACTTGGGACATTTCCTCCCCTTTTATTCAAACACATGCACACAAGAAAGAACGCAAGCAAGCACGATAAATGGAATCTAGGGAGACTTGATACGGCAAGGCACCTTGGGTGAACGACGATCCGTTCTTCCCAAGGGGTAACTTAACCTCCGAACCCATAAAAACCTTTTTTTCAAAGTTTTAAGGAAATCAAAATGGCGTGGCGACTCTGTTTTTCAAATTAAACCGGGTGTCTTCAAACTCACGTGAATCCAAATTTTGGGCACACATTCACAGTTTGGCGACTCCGCTGGGGACATCCCAATGGAGAAAAGCTTTCATTTTTAAAATAAACGATACTTGGTATATAGGTGGAAACCACTAACCTTCCTGTATCGCTCCCTAACCCGGGGCTTGGGATAAACGGTGGTTTAACAATCCCACGTACCGGTATCACTTTTCGAAAAACATAAAAGAAAGCTTTTCTTTTTGAGCGGGTTAGACTCCCATTGCGGATTCCGTTTATCATGCTTGCTTTCTTTGCCTTGCATTGCATCATTTGCATCTTGGGATTTGTGCATACTTTGAACAGGAAGCCTTCTTTAGGCTAAAATGTGCCTAAAATATTCTGGAAACAACCTGAAATAGCAAAGGAGTGGAACCTGGAAAATTGATCCATGCAGTCGTACGGCTCAATCCTCCTAGGATTCTGACCGGACGGCCTCAGTGGAAATTCCACCAAGAAAAATTGAGGTTAATCTGGCAGCCTTGGCAGCTTGGGGCTATTCAGTTCCAAGACTGACTGGGGCTCCCAGAAAATTTACGTGCTTTATCTGTTGCATTTTCCCCCGTCCCGAAAATCATTCCTTTAAAACACATTTATGAAAATCTCTGTTTTAACTCAAAAAGGAACATTTTTAGGAGACCGCACACTACGCGCACCTGATATATCCTGTACACTTTGCACGCACGTCCTTCAAACCCGGGATGGTTTTTCAGCTGCAGTCACGGACAGCCTTACGATGCTCCCGGGCGCGCACGGAATCATCCCAAACTCCCCATGGCAGCCAGTGTCGACCAATGCACAGTCCGTGTCACACGTTTCAAAAAACCGTGACTTTTGGTTGGTTTTTGGTCTATTCCGTGTCATATAGCCCAGTTGTATACCCCCGTAAAGGTCAAGCCTTAGCTCATAACGGAAGTCAAGATCTTTCGCTCAAGCGAAACTCTGCCGAAATTCTGACAAGGAAAAAAATCGGTAGAATCTTGACTCCGACATTGACTTTGACCTTGACCCGCACGGAATGCGTAAGAGTCGAGACCGAGTCTTTGCCAAAAAAAATCAAAAGATCTTTCGCTCAAGCGAAGCCCTGCCAAAATTCCGATAAGGAAAAAATTGGCAAGATCTTGACCCGGCATTGACTTCGATTTTGACTCACGCACGGCGTATGCAACGAAGTTCAATGTGACACTGTGTCATCCGGCTTTTAGCGCCCGATCCATGCCTATTATCTTCTCGGACATTACCGAAAAGTCAAAACGTCAATCGCGCAAGCGAAATTCCCGCCAATTCGTTAAGGCTGAAAGACGAGACTTTCCCGGTATTGCCTTGACTATAATTCGCATCGCTCGTGCGTTAAAAGTTCCTATGACCCGCTAGACCCGTTAGGAGCGTTCTTTTCTCTCGGTCGGTGGGATCCGCGTGCCCTATAGGACCCTCGCCCGGGGCTGTCCACCCTGGGAGGTCGAAATACAGTTGGAATACGAGGGGCTTATAGACGTAGTGACGGAACCAACTAATCCACGATCTAGAGTAGTTGCGAATAAGAAGGGCAAACCCCCTTTTCCAACCAAATAGGAATAAATAAAAGATATTGTTTTAAGTAAACTTGAACAATTAACGGAATCATAATTGCATTTTCCTATCTCTGATATCCCTAATCGAGACCTCCTTGGTCCGATTTCCGATTTTCCAATCTCTGATATCCCTAATCGAGACCTCCTCGGTCCGATTTCCAATTTTCCTGTCTCGACCTTTCATGGTCAAATCCCTAATCGAGACCTCCTCGGTCCGATTTCCGATTTTCCTGTCTCGACCTTTCATGGTCAAATCCCTAATCGAGACCTCCTCGGTCCGATTTCCGATTTTCCTATCTCTGATATCCCTAATCGAGACCTCCACGGTCCGATTTCCGATTTTCCTATCTCTGATATCCCTAATCGAGACCTCCTCGGTCCGATTTCCGATTTTCCATCTCGACCTTTCATGGTCAAACCCCTAATCGAGACCTCCTCGGTCTGATTTCCGATTTTCCTATCTCGACCTTTCATGGTCAAATCCTTAATCGAGCCCTCCTCGATCCGATTTCCGATTTTCCTATCTCTACCTTTCATGGTCAAATCCCTAATCGAGACCTCCTCGGTCCGATCTCCGATCTTCCCATCTCGACCTTTCGCGGTCAAATCCCTAGTCGAGACCTCCTCGGTCCGATCCCCAATTTTCAATCTTGACCTTTCAAGGTCTCATCTCTTCCGATCAATTAGGATTAGGAGAAAATGTGTTTTGAGTAAAACTTAAGTGATAAGCGCATGTTACTTGAGCCTTCACACTTACCTTCAGGTCTAAACCTTACCTATCCCCGAGTCTAAACCTTGCCTATCCCTTTCCCGCAGCGAGAAAGAAGTGGGCGAGAATACTGGGTCAGCGGCTTTTCAGTGCAGAAAACCTTAGGTTCAGACAGTTCGGCATAACCGTCAGTTTTGTCAGCTCAGAGAGTCAGAATGGCAGATTTGACAGAAAATAGTGAGGGTGCAGGAAATCAGATGGTTAGGAAGGAAGAGTTAGTCCTGGCCTTGGAAAATGCCCATAAGGTTCATGAGGAACAGCTGTCTCTGCTCATCGGTGCTCTCCGCCGCTATGGGGTTCAGGTAACAGTTGAGTCGAACGGTTCTCTAGTAGTGGTCGAAGATGAGACTTCGGAGACAGTGGTTTCAGTCCCTTCATCCTATAACCAAGACCTTCCATCCTACAGCCAATACCTTCCCCCATCCACATGCAATCCCTTGCCAAGGACCACTCCTCCTCAGTCCTTTCCAACATCCCACCATCGTGGCTCCATCGCCCTCGGCTCCTCGTAACGGATTGGGCTTCACCCCACCTGTTCCCGGCCAAAGAATACTCGCCGCCTATACTCCACTTCACATAATCGCTTCGAGCTATGTGGCTATGTTCTGAAGCCACTATACCCACCTGAATGTAATCACGAGTTGCCAAAGGATGATTCAAGTTTTCAGCTGTCACCTACCGGACTTAATGAATTCAGCCGTCAGTTTCATCAGTCTGCTACTATGGTTCCCTCTGCCAATACAAGTCCTGTTGCGATTTCCAGTAACTCGAGAGTCCCCGTTGACCCCCATGTGGAAATATTGATGGAACAAGTGAAACAGATGCAAGAAAAGCTTGACCTCATCAATACTCCCTTGATCTAAGATGTCGAACCAGGCAAGGAATTGATTCCACCAAGCATAACCCAATGCCACCAAGCACCAAACAAGAACCGTACTCCAAGACCAGGTTCCTCACCAAGGAAAGAGTGTCGTAGCCTCCTTCAGCCAAATCCAACAATGGAACCAACTGGACAATGGAAATCCAAATCTTGAGAACAACAATGTCTCCCGAAAACTCTGCTCCCTTCATTATGACAACATGGAGATGCCTTTAAGCAAGATGCTGGAAAAGCTGATAAAAGAAAAGCTGATAAAGCCACTGGAGAATTGGAAGCCCAAGAACCCCAACGTTCAGTTGGATGAGTCTAAGCTTTGTCTTTTCCACCAATACCCCGGGCACGACACTGATGATTGCTGCTATTTGAGGCATGAGATCCAGAAGTTGATAGAAGACGGGAAGCTCGAGAACCTCCATGGGCCAAAAACAGAAAGTTATGGTAAGAGGTCGATTCAGGGGGTGCAAGGTCAGAAACGTCAGCATGATTTTGGGATGCCCATGAGCAAAATTTTTGGCGATTTGGTGAAACGAGGCCTTCTCACACCTCTCGAGAATTATAAGCCGAGAAACCCACGTAAAGTTGACAGGACCAAGTTCTGTGAGTACCACAAGCATTATGGTCACGTGACAGACAAGTGTTTGGATTTGAAGAAAGAAATTCAATGGTTGATCTACGAAGGAAAGTTCAAGCTCCCTGGCAGTCCAACCAGCGAAGAGTAGCTAGTCTAGGGATTACCTATCCTTGAGTAAGAAAAAAAATATAGTCTCTCAGTCAACCTTCGTAGGTTCTAGTACTTTTCTCTTTCAATCAAGTCCTCCACGGACATTGTAATTAATCTTTAATTTTCTATAAAAGAGTCTTCTTCTTTTCTTGCTAGACTTAAGACATTATTTGCACACCTACATTACATTTAATGAAATGGTTTTATTTTATATGATCACTTGCATTGCTCAACAAATAATCTCTCGAAATAATTTAACGTTCTGATTAATCAGTGTGAGAAAGTCAACTAATGCCTTCCCCATACACTCTCCTTACCTCACAAAAAGCCTTCATCAAGCCATACACCTCCCAAACCATGTCCTCACCATCACCTTGACCAAGTCAACGACAGCGGCATTGTCAAGGGACAACAAGAGGCCACTCAACTTCGAAAGATTGACCCCATGTCGACAACAACATAGGAGATTGACTTAGACCTCAAGGGTATCAAGAATGTTCAAGCAGGGGCTCGCCTTGGCCCTCAGGTGCTTCAGAAAATAAAAAAAAAAAGAAAGAAAAAAAAAATGTGTAGTGCAAAAGAGTAATACCCAGCTAGGCTGAAAAATCCCAAAAAAGGGCAGTCTAGGCAAAAAATAGGGTTGCACATAAAAAAATCTTAGTGCAAAAAGAGTAATGCCCAGCTAGGCTGAAAATCCCAAAAAAAAGGGGCAGTCTAGGCAAAAAACAGGGTTGCACATAAAAAAAATGAGGCCAAGGACCCAGCACCGCCCATCAAAAGCTTGACAGACAGGCAAAATCAAAGCTCAGAGAATGAAAGTTGTCGATAACAATGGGGCGGTCGAAGCAAAGCCAGAAGCATTTCATAAGCCTGTAGGCACGTGCAAATCTTTTCATCCCCAATGAGAGAGGAAGCAATCAGAAGCAGTCATCCAAGAATGACTTGGTCAAGGAATCATCCCGAGGCCCACGCCTCATCAACTCATCCTAAGCCTTTTCACAAAAGGAACCACAAATCCCAAAGCCTGAAACAGTCCGGCCAAGGCCGAACTACGACGACCTGAGCTCCTCACAATGAGGGGAACGTAGGCAACCAGCAATGGTCCGGTCATAAGTATATACAAATTCCCAAAAACCCGGTCTCATCAAATGACCTTTCCCATAAACACAGTCAAATCCCAGAAAACCAGGTCTCATCAATGACCTCCCTATACACAAACCTTTCTTTCACACCAGCCAACCTTGATCCGCGACATTGGTTGACTGTCTCCTCATGATTAATCAAAATGTTTGTTCTTATCGAGATTAATGGTTGAATAACCCGAACATCAATAAAGGTTTAAGCAATCTTGTGATCATTGTAAATAAAACAAGTTTTCAGATGTCTTGACAAGTCTTCCTTTTCTACATCCTAGGAAAGATAGTGGTAAACACTGATTTTCTATCAGCAGGGGCTTCCATACACCTTTATAAACCTTTCTACGCTTATACTCTCTCAAAAGAGTCAAACCCAAAGCGAGTTTTGTGCCTACATCAAATAAGGCCATCAAAATAATACAAAATCGGGATCTATTCCCACCTTTCAAAAAATATGCCCCTGCATGTATAAATTTCTAAAAATCTTTTCTTTCACATCTTCTTAAGGTTGGCTGAGAGACTAAAGGAAACAAGAAAGTAAGTATGAAAGGATAGGTCTTCCCTCTTCTGCTACAATTCGCATTAGGGTTGCCTTGAAACTCTTCGAAGTTGGGGCTTTGCCAAGCCGTTTCTTTAGACTGGGGCTTCTTTAGCCATTTTTTTGGTTCTGCATCGGGTTCTTCACTAGGTCCCTAAATGGATTCAGTATTGGTCAGATTAACCTCAGGATCACTTCCGCAGTACCAAACATATTGGGATTTTTGCTAGACTGGGGCTTCACTAAGTCACTTCTTCGAAATCTAGACTTCGCCTACTCAGTTCATGCAACCGGGGCTTTGCCAATGAAAGGATATTTCCTTGCTCTAATAAGACATGGGGCTTTGCAGAAAATTTTCCTCAGACCGGGGCTTCGATAAGTTGCATCCACCCCTCGAAGAAAGGTTTGGTCACTTCGACATCTGCTTTAGTCTTTGGTGGTAAAAGCCTGTCAGCATCAGCTTCAAATGCCAGAGTGTAAGAAAGGAACATTCATCGGGTAATTTCAGCTATAGGTCTGGAATTCGCATATGTTTGTGGCCCTTAAGAGACTCGCGCGAGTTTCAGCCTGATTGGCTGATTTCCCTCAAATATCTTTCTCTTTTGTGATTTGTAACTCCTTCCCATTCCCAACTAATCTCTTTAATGGCTGGCGATTTCTTCTTCTTTTCCCTCTCTTTTTCTCCCCTAAGCCTATAAAAGGAGGCCTCCTCCTCTTTGAAAAAGGTAGCAAACATTTACCTAAAAATTCCTATCTCTCAAACTCTCTAACACACACATATAAACACATATTCTCTCTCTTGTCCAAGAAAGATTTAGAGAAAGATAAACCTTATTCGTAAGGCATTTCCAAAAATCTAATAAACTAGGTATTTTATTTTTTTTTCTCCTTATTTCAATTACTTGTTTTTTTCCCATCATGTATGCAATCCTTATTAAATGGAGACTATTTTAAAGCCACTTTACTCAATGAAGTTGACTACAAATTGTCTCCCTAACATTCCAATCACTCCTTAAAACCCCTTGTTTGTTATAATTGAAGATGCAGTTATAGAATATGAATTGAAAGTAGATTAGAACACTTAAAGTAGCAACACACGCCTTAAGGCCGGACGGAGTGGGTGCCTAACACATTCATGTGTAGTAACCTAACCCCTGAACCCATTTAAAATCTTTTTTTTCATTTCTATTAAAATAAGTAGACTTTTAAGTATTCTTATGATCCCTTAAAACATAAGTGGCAACTCTAATAAAATAAATTAAATATACTAGGAAGCATGTAACAATTTTTCCGGGGTATCTACACTCTCGAGTTCCTCTCATTGCCAACTTAACTAGTGATGAATTAATTAATAATAAAGAATAAATTAATGATGAATCACTAGAAGAGGTGGACACTCTACATAATAAATACATTAAATAAATCAGAAAGCAGGTAGTTAGCCAATGGGATACTTGTGTTTAAGCTCCAAATGAAGAGTTGACAATTGTAAACTTGGGAACGGAAGAAGAGCATAAGGTGGGACAGATTGGCAATTTCTTTCGGGGGTGAAAGAGAAGCACTGATACAGTTACTGAAAGAGTTCATGGACATCTTCGTATGGTCATACAAAGACATGCATGGATTAGACAATGCCATCGTGGAGCATAGAGTTCCGCTAGATCCTAAAATGAAGCCGGTTAACCAAAAGCTTAGAAAGATTTGGCCAGGGCATTCCTTGCAAATTATCAAAGAAATTGAAAAGCTACGCAAAGTTGGATTCATCAAGGTGAAAGAGTACCCTACATGGTTGGCAAACCTGGTTACAATTACCAAAAGAACGTGAAGTTATAGTGTTGCGTTGACTTTCGAGATCTGAATAAAGTCATACCCAAAGATGACTTTCCACTACCAAACATTGACATGTTAGTGGACGCTACATCAAACCACGAGGTCAAGTCTTTCGTTGATGAATTCACAAGGTATAGTCAGATAAAGATGGCAGAAAAATATCAACATAAAACAGTCTTAACCACTCCATGGGGCACTTTATGCTACACAGTCATGCCTTTTTGGTTAAACAATGCTAGGGCTACCTATCAGAGGGTTGTGACATCACTATTCCATGAAATGATTCATGAAGAGATTGAAATGTGGATGTGTTGGTCCCAAAGGTGTAACAATGGTATGAAAAATAGCTAGAGGGGGGTGAATAGCTGTATAAAAAATTTCTAACCCTTTTCAAAATTCAACCTTAGCTTATTATGCTGAAAGTGTGGTCAAGTAAAAACCAATTATCAAGATAGTAAAATGAACAGCGGAAGTTTCTAAGTAAAAAATTGTGGTAATAAAAGTGAGTGGTCGACCGCAAATGAGATAGCATGGTCGACTGAAAGGTTGAAAAATATGCTAAGGCAGATTTCTACTATGTACACAATTCATGATAAGTTTGGATATCCGTGAAGATCAACCACAAAGAATAGTAAGAAAACTTATGAACAAATAAAGTAAAGTGCAGAAAGTGTCGAACAAGGTATTTAGAGAGGTTCAATCTTCTACGTCCTCTAGCAAGATGGTTAGTTTTGGATTTTCTAAGTGAGATAGTATATTTAGATATTTGAGCTGATGTTACAAGGATTTCGAAGTTGATATTCAATCTCAAATCTTATTAGCTTTTCTATGAAGTTAATCCTAGATAATAACCAGTTTATCCCAAGTAATACAATCAATAAGATTGATTTCAAGGGGTGTGTGTGTTCAAGATTTAAGAGCTCTTTATAATAGAATTATTAGAGCTTGATGAATCTTGTTGTGGTTACAAGGCTTGAGAGATTTCTGAGTAAGGAATGTTTCTTGAAGGCTTGAAGATGAAGTATTTGATGATTTAAAGGATTCTGTAAATCTGAGTATAAGCTTCAAAACTTCTTGAGAATTTCAATAACAATATCTCTCGTTGTTTAAGGCTTGAACACAAGGCCTATTTATAGCCTTGGGTGATCAAGTAGCCATTGTAAATCCTTATTGGATTAACATTAAGGACAATGTGTTGTTGATGTCTGATTGGGACATATTTCCTTTTTGTCTTCATGTTGAAGAGGTTAGTGGAAAGGTAGTACGTCTTTGTACAAATGACAATAGCTGTCACCTTTTTGAAATTCTCTGAGTGAACTCTGCAACGGTATAATTCTTTGAGTTAACACTGAGTTATGGTCAGAGTTAATTATACCAAGACCTGATCTTCAATCTTCAATTTGGCTAAGGACAAGAATGGGCGTGCGATCAGCCTAGTGATCCATGCGGTCGACCGCATTGAGTGAATCCCATTGAGGTTTTTTTAGGGCTATGTAGTCAGCCGCAAGGTCAGCCTTTTCAGTCCTTCTGAGCCCAAACACTTAGAAATTCTATCCTATAATAAAATAGGTGATGGTATCAATCAAATCAAGTAATAAGAAGGGGTTTATAATAAGCATATCCAACAATCTCCCCTTATTTGATTGATACCATTGCCTACTATAGCAAAGCTAATTCATTGTACTTGGTAAAAACATGTCCAAAAGTGTAAGTATGGTAACTCATGTCCCAAGTCAATGCACACACTAAGCCTAAGTTATTGGTTTCTAACTTCCTATAAAAGAAAACATTTAGTGCATTCAAAATATGTTATCATGAAGTGTAGGAATGCTTTTAAACTAAATGTATGAACATGATGCATAAGTATGAGATATACAATTTAAGCTATATGCATGAGTTAAAAAATAATGCAATCATTATTCTACAAACATGAAGTTTGAATGAATAAAGTTTTCAAAAATAATAAATATGCATTCAATTCATTCATACATATAAAAATTAGGAATTATGACTTACAAAAGTTTCAACCAAAAAGAAACATAACAAATGAAGCACCAAAAACAAAAGCTTCCTAGGGTCTTCAAGCTCTCGTCTTCAAAATCTTCATACTTCAATCATCAAACATCAATGTCGGGGAGGATGAGGAGGCAAGTCAAAACTTTCAAGATCCCTTATGTTGATGTATTTGTTGACCCCAGGGTCGACTTGAGGAGCAGGGGCTAGAAGGAGATCTTTTGGCATATGGAAAGAAGAAGCCTCAGCACCAACTGCTTGAAGTACTCTTCTTAGCTCTGTAGCTTCACCATTTGTAGATGTTTCAACTGCAGCCATCCTATTCTCAATGCTCTGAAAGGCACCTGCTGATTAGTTGGTAAGCTCTTCAACCATGGTTGTCTGATAGTCTATCCTTGAGGTGTGGAGGTTTATCTTCTCCATGACACTTCTAAACATATCTCCTATAGCAGTCAAGGCTCCTTTGATTGACATATCCACATTACCTTCAATCCTCTTAATTTTCTCCACCACTTCAGACTTATCTAAGCCCATGGCTCTAGACATCTCATCTCCATCCTTCTTCATTTCTATGGACAAGATGTGTTGAAAGGTCTAAGTCATCACTCTTATTGCTCCCTTGAGGAACTCTTAAGAGATTGAGTTATCAGGAGTAGGAGGAGGAGGAGTAATGGGTATGGCAGCAGCTAAGGTTGAGCTTGTACCACTCTGTGTCCTGAAAGATTGTCCTTCACAGCCTTTTTTGTCTAAATACTATCCCCTTAACGGTATCAATCATTTGGGAGGTAAGAGCATTTACTTGGGCTTGTAAGGGTTTTTTAGAGGCTTCTTGGGAAGCTTGATTAGCCTCATGTTGGGCAATTTGGATTTGAGTATCAAGCTGGATTGAGTTAAGAGTTTTAATGGAGGTGAGGATTTGGTTAAGTGTTGTGGATTGATTTGGCTTAGGGTAAGTTTTTGGGCTTTTGTGAGGGGAGATGGATTTGGAGGAGTTGGAGTGAGCACTCACATTTTGCTCAGTGCGGTCATCCGCACGGTTGGAGCCATAGCAATCTCAGCATCTTCATCATCATTAAGGCTATCTTGGCCAAACAATTCCTTCATAATTTTTAGCAATCTCATACACATTCAACTCTTTATCAACTTCAACTTCTTCATTTCTAGCCTCATTCCTAGGCTCATCCTCAAATGGTTCATTTAGCCATGTACTGGCATCATCATCAGGAACAACTTTGTATTTCCTTTTCAATGGCTCAGCTGGAGGTGATTGTGGAATTGAATCAACTAAGCAGATAGTGCTGCATCACTATCACCTAGTCCCAGGTTTTCAATAGCTTTTCTCACACTTACAAGCTAGCCTTCTTCTTTGTTGGGCTTGGATCTGTAGCTTGCTTTATTTTCTCCCCCTTAGCTGGAGCACCAAAGAGATAGGCATATATTAGCCTCTCTTGCTCATCCGCAGCCAGGGTTTATTGTGATGGGGGATTTTGGCTTGGATTGAGCTTATGTTTTGGTAGGCTTAGGATGAATGGTTGATGACTTGGTGGATTAAATAATTGGCTTGGAAATTTTTGGCTTGAGAGGTGCGGTCGACTGTAAGGGTGCGGTCAAGCTGGATGATGATGATGACTTGGATAAATTATGTTCTTTAAATTTGATTACCTCTGGCTTCCTTGGTCAATCAACAAACTTTGCCTTGGTCTTGGGCTTCTCCAGATCAATTTCCTTTCTTTTGGCTCTCCTAGCCATTTCTCTTGGGTAAACAACTTTTTTAACTTTTTCAACTTTTTCATTTTCTTCTTCAGCAACAAATTTCCTAGTTTTCTTAGAATTCTTGGGAGACATATATTCCTCTATAGGGTCCTTCTCCCAAAATTAATGGTACAATTCATTATCAAATTTATTTCTAAAAATCATCATAGTCTTTCTAGTAAAGATCTTGGACTTGGGAATATCCTCATGAAGTTCCATGTGCCTGTCGACAATCTTGCTGATTTCCATGGTTTGAGTAAGAAGAAGAGAAATCAACCTTGTATGAGTTCTGTACTTGTTGTGCCCGACAGCTTCATTCTTTCCATATTCAAAAATGCTGGCTAAGAGTCTTTGATAGATAATCTTGGACCAATGCAACCTTGTCCATTGGAAGATGGCAGCTGAGATTTTCCATTAATCATTATTAAAGCTGGCATGGTTGCCAGTTTTGTTGAAGAAGAAGTGACCAACTAGTTGACCAATGTGGTAAATCAGTTCATCAAAGTTCTTTCTTGGAGTTGTTGTCACAGACTTGTTCCCAATAAGTGACTTGGCCAAAATGTCTAAATCTTCTTGTGGCAGCTCCAAAGGATTAATTTTGATGATGGGGAGGCCAAGGACAGTAGCAATGTCTACATAGTCAATATCCAATGGCACTCCTTGAATCTTGTTTTATTTGAAGCCCAAGGAAGAATATATGTTCTCCCATTATGCGCATCTCAAACTTGCTTTTCATGAGCTTCTCAAAACACTTACAATATTTCATTAGTAGAGCCAAAAAATTATATCATCAATATATACTTGAACAAGTGAAGAATGATCATTATATTTGCAATGAAAAGAGTTGTGTCAATTTTATCTCGTTTAAAGCCTTTTTTAAGAGATATTTAGATAAAGTATCATACCATGCTCTTTGAGCTTGTTTGAGTACATATAAAGCTTTTTGGAATTTGTAGACATGATCACGATGTTTGTTACCTTCAAATTCAGGAGGTTGTGCCACATAAACTATATCTTGAAGTTCACTGTTGAAAAATTCACTATTCACATTCATTTGATAAAGCTTGAATCTTTTGAAAGAGGCATAAGTTAATCCTTATAGCTTCTAGTTGTATAGGGGGAAAAGTTTCATCGTAGTCGATTCCTTCTTCTTTTCTATATCATTGTTCAACCAACCTTGCTTTATTTTTTGTGATGCTTACATTCTCATCCATCTTGTTTCTAAACACCCATTTTGTACCAACTACTCCTTGATCCTTTGGTCTTGGAACTAGAGTCCAAACTTTACATCTTTCAAATTGATTGAGCTCTTCTTGCATTGCAACAACCTAACTTGAATCGTGGAGTGCTTTATTAACTTTCTTTGGTCCAATTTGAGAAATGAAAGAAATGTGCTCATCCTAGTGTGAGATTCTTGTTTGAACACCAGAAAACAAATCACCAATGATATTATTGATTGGGTGATCCTAACCTCATGAATTTCCTAAGGTAAGTCTGGTTGAGTTGATTGTTGTTGATGGCCTTCTAGAGGTATATCATTCGAGCCGTTCAAATCATTGTAAGTGAGTTGAGGTATTGGCTCTATGGAATGTAGGGGAGTAGATTCGACTGCATCATCTTCTGAATGAACATCTTTAATAGGAACTTTTGATGTTGGTTCTGAAAAAACATGATGGAGGTGATATCGAAGTTGATGGATTTCTTTGTGTTGAGTGATTTTCTGGTCTCGTTGTAGTTTGTGGGGGAACACCTATCTCATTAGGCTCAACAAAATTGTCATCAACATTTGGAGCCAAATGTGACTCAAGGAGAGAATGTTAATCATAAGTAACATGTAAAGATTCTACTATCTTTAAACTATTTTATTGAAAACACGATAAGCTTTAGAATGTTTGGCATACCCAACAAAAAATCTTCATCAGCTTTATGAGCGAATTTTCCTTGATGCTTTCTTCCATTGTAGAGAATAAGCAATTGCATCCAAAAATCTTCAACAAATCAATGTTGGGGGTTCTTCCTCTCCAAAGTTCGTATGGAGTTTTTTTGTAGGTCTTGTTGATGAAGGATCAATTTTGAGTGAAGCATGTCGTGTTAGTTGCTTCAGCCCAAAATATTGTGGTAGCTTGGCTTCAGCGAGCATTGTCTTTCTAGCCTCAATTAACGTTCTATTCTCTCTTTCCACAATCCCATTTTGTTGTGGAACTCAAGCAGCAAAGAAGTTACAATCAATACCATGGTCATCACAGTTTTGAGCAACACCGTTGTTCTTGATTTCAGTTCCATGATCCGATCTAACACTAACGATGTCATCTTCTTTTTGAGTTTGGAGTCTAAAGAGGGAGGTCAAGATGTCATAACAATCATCTTTGGAGGTCATCATCTCAATGCATGTATATCTTGAGTAATCATCCACCACAACTAAAGTATATGTACTTCCTCAAATGCTTGCGATGGTGACAGGTCCAAACATATCAATGTGGAGTAGTTGCAAACATCTTGAAGTTGAAGGCACGAACATGCTAGAGAATGATGCCTTGGATTGTTTGCCAAGTTGACATGTTGTGAGCTTCTTGTCGTGGTGGTCATCTACTTTGGGTAGACCACGAACTAGACTTTCTCTTCCAATCTTTGGTAGATACCGAAGTTTAGGTGACTAAGTCTCTTGTGCCACAGCCAACTATTTTCACTCACACTTTTTGCTACAAAACAGAGATTAGTAATGTTGCAAGTAGAATTAAAATCAATGGCATAAACATTACTCTTACGAATCCCTTTGAGCAAAGTGACTCCGGATATGCCATCATTAATGAAGCAAATTGTTGAAGTGAAGTTGCAATGGAATCCTTTGTCACAAAATTGAGATATGTATAGAAGATTGTGCTTGAGTCCTTTGACTAGAGAAACTTCTTTTATTGTGATATTTCCTTTTCGAATAACTCCATATCCAATTGTCTTCCCTTTGTTGTTATCCCCAAAATTTACAGTTGAACCATTTTCATCACGGACATCTTCTAGCAAGGTGATATCTCCTGTCATATGTCTTGAGCAGCCACTATCTAGATACCATTCATTTGAATTTGCCTTGGAAGTTCCAGCCATGAAGGAGGACCTGAAAAGTAAACATTTAAGCACGAGGTCCCCTTTTTTCTTTTAGATCCTGAGGTTAGCACCTTTTGATGACCCACACCTGTTTGACCGAAGAAGGATTATATCTTCAAGGATTAGGTGTGAACCTCAAAAGGCATTCTATAGCTAAGTGACCATAACCATCACACTGTACAATGATGAAGGCCACTACCAAACTGAGTTTTGATAAACTCTTTACTAGTCTTAGGTTTCACATATTTAGCTGGGCCAGAGGTTTTGGCTTTGACAAAAATTGTCTTTTTGTAGATGACCAAAGATTTTCTATGAGCACTTTCCTTGCTTGTGGAAGCTAGGTATGTGGTCGAAGGTATGATGTGGTCGATAACATGATGATTTACACACAACATTTTACCTGTTTTTTCGTTCCTTTCATCTTGAATTTATTCCCAATTTGATTCTTGGGGTAGACAAAATGGAATTTAAGTTTAGCCTTTGGTTCCTGTCCTTTACCCTTTGAATTAAATTGCTTCACCTTAGGATTTTCATGAGTTTAGTCAGAAATTTTTTCACTCTTTTCACATCAAGAAGCGCACTTAATATTGTCATTAGTTTGAAATCCCAAACATTCTTTATCTCCACTAGACTTTTGGGATTCTAGTATTTGATCCATAGTGACATGAGATTTGGTCCACTCATCAATCACCTTTTGAAGATTGGTGTTTTGAGCAACCAAGTCATAGTTTCTAATTTTGAGTGTAGCAACTTTAGTTTCAAGAGTGATGTTTAATTCAGCAAGAGGAGTCATGATTTTGACTTGGTCTTTCAAAAGTTTGATTTCAGACCTTAGCACATTTTTCTCTGTATTGAGTTGAGAAATCTCATTAGTTGATAGTGCTAGAGCTTTCTAAACATTTTCAAACCTTTAGATCATCATTTCAGCTTTCTTGAACATCTCTTCTTGTTATATGGGAGAAATCTCATTGACTATTTCTGAAACACTTGGGTAGATACAAATTTTAAAGGTCTTTCATTTTTGGGTTGAAAGATAGGGCGAGAAAATGAGTAGTTACCAATTTTGTAACTAGGAGTGAGTTCAAAGTACCTATAGTCCCCACTAATTGCCACAATATTGGTTTTCTTAGAGACAACCTCATTATCTATTTTGGATGACTGAACAGAAACTTCATCTTCCGAATCACTAGAAACATCATTAGCAACAAGGCAGAGATTTACCTCTTTGGTATTCTCATTGCTCTCTTCATCAGAATCAGTTTCGATCCAAGTAGCAAGTTGTTTTGAGTTCTCTTCTTTTTCAGTAACATCCCCTTTTGTCGAGAAAATTTCGAATGAAAAGTTTTCTTTTTCAAATATTCATACTTAGGTTGAGGACACTCAGAAGCAAAATGACCGAGATTTCTACAATTGTAGTAGAAGGTCACTCTTTTTCTTTGGGTCACTCACCCTATAAGATGTTGCTGGAGATTTACCTTTTGGAAACAATTTTGAATTTTAACGAAATTTTTGAAAACACTTTAAAAACACGGCAAAATCCTCGTCATCTATATCGATGAGAGAAGAAGTTGAAATACTAGAATCTGAGGTAGGCTTAGAGGGTTTCTCCACATGGTCAACAAAAGACATAGAAAGTGATTTGCCTTTCCTTCAACCTCGTTAATATGATCTAGCTTTAGTTCATAGACTATAAGATTTGAATACAAGTTACTGAGAGTCCAAGTATTCAAATCTTTATAGTCTTTCTGGGAAGTTGGTTTGTGCATCCATTTGGATCCCAAAGCAGCAAGGAATGTCATGTTAATTTATTTATCAGTTAACACTTTAACAAGAGAAAAGCAAGCATTTACTACCTCAACATAGTGGTCGTAGGTTTGACACAGAGTTTCATTCGGTCGTCTTGTAAAGCTGCTATATATTCTTTCAACTGCAAACTTCTTGTTCTCCTTGCACAGATCATCACCTTCGAGATAGCTTTCAATATCATCCAACATTTGATTTGCGGTTGTGCATTTGATAACCTTCTGATAGGTGGATACGGTTAGGGTTATGGAAATGATGTGTCTGGCTTTGCTATCCTATGTAACAAATCTTTTCCCTTCATTAGTCCATTCTGACTTGAGCTTTTTAACTTTAGGAATATCAGTATTGGTAGTTGCATCTGGATTGGCCTTCATTGGAACGAAAGGTCCATTAGTTACGCAATCAACTAGTATCTCATCAGTTGACTCCAAATGAATCAACATGCGAGCTTTCCAGATATCGAAGCAGTCTTTATCCAACATGGGAATGTGTGAATAGTTAATCATTGATATAGCTTTTAAAGTTGCCATGACGAATCGGCACCCAAGCTGTTAAGCTTGAAAACAAAGAATAGTTTTATAAAGGTGTTTGCTCTGATACCACCTGTTGGTCTCAAAGGTGCAAAAGGGTATGAAAAACAACTAGAGGGAGGATGAATAGCTGTATAAAATTTTTCTAATCCTTTTCAAAATTCAACCTTTGCTTTCTATGTTGAAAGTGTGGTCAAGTAAAACCAACTATCAAGATAGTAAAATGCACAGCGGAAGTTTCTAAGTATAAAATTGTGGTAATGAAAGTGAGTGTGGTCAACCGCAAATGAAATAGTGTGGTCGACCACAATGTTGAAAAATATGCTAAGGCAGACTTCTACTATAAACACAATTCACAATAAGGTTGGATATACGTGAAGATCAAACACAAAGAACAGTAAGCAAACTTATAAACAAATAAAGTAAAGTCAAAAAGTGTTGAACAAGGTATTTGGAGAGGTTTAATCGTAAATGATCTACGTTCTCTAGCAAGATGGCTAGTCTTCGATTTTATAAGTGAGATAGTATTTAGATCTTTGAGCAGCTGCTACAAGTATTAAAAAGTTGAGAATCAATATCAAATCTAACTATCTTTTCTATGAAGCTAATCCTAGACAATAACCAGTGTATCCCAAGTAATACAATCAATAAGATTGATTTCAAGGGGTGTGTGAGTGTGTTCAAGATTCAAGAGCTCTTTATAATAGAAGTATTAGAGCTTGATGAATCTTGTTGTGGTTACAAGGATTGAGAGATTCTGGGTAAGGAATGTTTCTTGAAGGCTTGAAGATGAAGTATTGAATGATTCAAATGATTCTGGAAATCTATGTATGAGTTTCAAAACCTCTTGAGGATTTCAACAAAAATATCTCTCGTTGTTTAAGGCTTGAACACAAGTCCTATTTATAGCCTTGGGTGATCAAGCAGCCGTTGGAATTCAAGGATAAAATAAACATTAAGGACAATGTGATATTGATGTCTGATTGAACTAGGCTTCATTAATCACAATTGTAGTATAATGACCTAGGGATGATCCTTTAGTGGAGAATACATGAGAATAACGTGAACTTACGGATATTGACTTATATGAAACCTCGAGATGTAAGCCGGGTTGCCCGCGTGACAAGCATGAATACTTTAAACGGAACCTTCAAGAGATAGGTTGTGTTAGTTTTAAAATATATGTGCTAGGCCTTAACCCATAAGTAGTTAGCACAACTTAGCGTATCATCCTTAATTTATGACATTTTCATCTTAAAACAATTTCTTCATATCATTCTTAAATGCCTAAAATATAAAGACGTTTGTATTTGTATGAACCCTAGTTAATCGAGAGAAGGAAGTAGTTGTGAATCTCGATTAGCAGAACCATATGAAGTAAACTAGGTTACATTAATCACGAGAGTAGTTTAATGGCCTAGGGATATTCCTTGAATGGAAAGTACGTAGATTTTATAAACACTAATGGATTCTTACTAATTATGGGCCATCGAGAGATAGGGCATAATTAGTGAAGAATACAAATAATACTTGCTTGATCGTGAGAAGTATTATAGGCTCAATGTACCATCCTTGTTATTTTGATGAAAACTTTGATTTAAAAGCTTGATTACTTGATGAATATATGTTGTTCTAACCCAATCCCGAGAATACTTTTATTATAAGTAAGAGTAGTTTGTGTATGTTTCTAGTATTTTCATAAACTAAAACATATTTCCCCCAATCATTTTAAATATATATTTTTATAAAAACAAGTATCATACAAAGTAAACCTTGTCTCTGTGGAATCGACCCGACCCGTAGTTGCACTTGCTATACTATATATATATATATATATATATATATATATATATATATATATATATATATATATATATATATATATATAATCAGAACAGAAAGCCCTCGGTCGAGCACCTCACATGACTCGGCCGAGCATGACAAAACAAAAGATGTATCAGGTTGGAGCCATGTGCTCGGTCAAGGCAAGGCTCACACTCGGCCGAGCAAAACGCGCTTAAAGATAATAAATTTGGTCAAAAATCAGGTCTTTGGACTCTTTACTCTTCATCTTTCTAGCTCCCTCTCTCTCTAAAATCCCTCTCTACCTCCGCCTCCCACCACCACTGCAAGTATACTCTCTTCCTCACCATACTTCTTAGTCCTTAAAACATTGAGAACAATGTTTACTTTAAGTGTGGGGGAGGATTTTGCATTTCCATATTTTTAGTTTAGTTCTTCATTAATGTTTTATTTATGATTAACTTAGTTATACTTTTTCCATTTCCTTTTCTTTGCAATACATTTTTTATTTTTCACAAAAAAAAAGTTTATCCCTATGAAGATGAGGTGTTCTAAGCATTAAAGCTTATTTAGTTGCCTGTAAAACCGATTTTTATTCCTTGATTCATATTTTTTTCAAAAATTTTAAAACATTTCCTAGAAATTGAATTTACGGGTATATTGGGAGATAGATAAAATAGTTATAAATTAATATAGTAAAAATAAAATTGCTCTAAAAAGCATTTTTTTTTTTGTGAAAATTTTGGAGCATTAGATACTAATCATTATTTTTGAAAGGATTATTTTTGCGCTTCGGGACTTTCATTTTTGAAATTCATTTTCGAAAGGAACTCATCTCTTTATGCACCTTTTTGGATCACTTTTTACCTCAATTCCATCTTCAAGGCTAGTTAAGCATAAAAATGAGCACACCTTGCTTCAATATACTTCTCCACTCGAAAATAAAAATGAATAAATCATTATAAGAGTGAGACAATAAAAAGCAAGATGTGATGACCACTACCAGAAACAGGTGTTTTAGCGACGGAATCAACAGCGACGGACTCATTCCGTCGCTATTTAATTAAGCTTTAGCGGCGGAATTATTTTGGCGTTAAATTTAGCGACGGAATTTAATTCCGCCGCTAAATTCTGTCGCAAAAACGAATATTCCTCGAATATTCGTTTAATTACCGCCACTATTTTGGCGCTTGATTTACCGACGGAATATTCCGCCGCTACTTCTTTATCAGCGACGGAATTATTCCGCCGGTGAAAATATATTATTTTTTTTATTTTTTTTATTGATCAGCGGCGGAAATTTTCCGTCGGTGAAAATCAAATATTTTTTATTTTATTTTTTTGAAATATTAGACCGACGTAATATTTTCGCCGCTGATAAATTAAAAAAAATTAATTTATCAGCGTCGGAAATATTCCGACGGTGAAAATAAAATATTTTTTATTTTTTTAAAAATTAAACACCGATAAAATATTTCCACCGCTGATAAATTAATTTTTTTTAATTTATCAGCGACGGAAATATTCCGTCGCTGATAATAAAATGTAATTTTTGATTATTTTTAGACCAGGACCAGGGTAATTTCCGGCCTCCCCCGAGTTGATTATGGACTATTTTAGACATGTTTGTACTATTTTATACTTGTTTGTAAACATTTGAGATATTTGGTACCCGTGGGAGCCCCTCCCCCCTATCCCTCCTCTCCCCCCCTCTCCCCCCTTTCCCCCCTCCCCCTCCCGATTTGGTACGGTGATATTTAGTCTTTAGTTTAGTACGCTGATATTGATTTTTAGTTTTATAATTTTAGTTTTATAAATTGAATTGTTATATCAGGTACAAAAAATTTTTGGATAATTGATATTTAAATTTTTTTTTTAATTTATTTCAGTATCAGCGACGGAAATTTCCGTCGCTAAAATTAATTTATTTTAATTAATTTTGATTACAGCGACGGAAATTTCCGCCGCTATATCAATTAATTTTAATATAATTTAAATTTAATTTTTGTTTTCAGCGGCGGAAATTTCCGTCGCTGTATTAAAAATTAATTAAAATTAATTAATTTCAGCGTCAGAAATATCTGTCGCTAGAATTAATTTATTTTAATTAATTTTTATTACAGCGACGATAATTTCCGCCGCTATATCAATTAATTTTAATATAATTTTAATTTAATTTATGTTTTCAGCGTCGGAAATTTCCGTCGCTGTAATAAATTTATTTTAATTAATTTTTATTCCAGCGACGGATATTTCCGACGGTGAAAATAATTTAATTTAATTAATTTTTTTACAGCGGCGGAATATTCCGTCGCTGAAATGAAAATTTAATTAAATTAAATTGATTTAGCGGCGGAAATTTCCGTCTCTGATAAAAAAACACCGGCGGAATTAATTCCGTCGGTAAAATCAAAATATACCGGCGAAATTTGAGACGTCGGAAAGCTGCGGCGGGCTGGTAGCGGCGGACCACCGACGGAAAATTTCCATCGGTGTTTATATATAGCGACGGAAATTTGATTTTAGCGACGGAAATTTCCGCCGCTAAAACCTGTTTTTCTGGTAGTGGACATTTACAAAAAAAACTTGTATCCTCTTTTAAGAATGTTGCGCTAAATGCTAGCCTTGACCCCTTCCTTCCTACGTCCATTAACACGTCCATCAATTGTGATCCAAGAATGTCGTGCTAAGATCTTTTAAAGTGTCTTTCTAAAGTGAAATCATCATTCTAAGTCCTTAAAGCGCATAACAAATCTCTTCTCATTTAAAAATATTTTTCAATCCAAGCAACTTCATTTCCAAACTTTTGCTTAGGAGAACATTTATTTATGCAAACTTAATTTTTAGTTATCTTATCTAGACTCCAATATGCTTTAAAGATCTTTGTTTTAGAAAATACTTTCAAATTTTGGATGATATGAATCAATGTTGAAAATTATTTTCTTATGGCAACATCTTTGGCAACACACCAAATCTAATAGGGAGTCACTTGTTTATTTTTAAAGTTTTAATCTTTATTTTTGGCCATTTATTTCTCTCTCTTTCCTTAAAATTTAGTTCAATTTAGTTTAATTTAGCTTCTTTTATTTTGTATTTCGTATTTTATTCTTGGTTGGTATTTTTTTATGATTACACAGGGTTTAGGTTCATATTTTGAAGTACAAGGGGCATAAAGTAAAACTCATAAAAATAGAGGGATCAGATTTGAAGATTACAGAAATCAGCCACCCAGCTGATGCTCGATCGAGCACTTCCTTGACTCGGCCCAGCAGAAGCGACCAGAATGAAGAGTTTTGCTGGAAGGCCTTGCTCGGTCGAGAACCATCCTTGACTCGGCTGAGCATCTACATGCTCGGCCAAGCACATTCATTGACTCGGCCGAGCACCTGCTTTTCAGCCTAAAGGGTGCCTTTTTTAAGAGATGCGACCCTCAGAAATGTATCAGAAATGATCCGGAAGGATCATAAAATACCTAGAATCGATATCAAAATACTCTAGCAATTTATTTATACACAATACTCAAAGATTCATCAATTGTTCTTAAGAGTTTTTGTACGTCCTTGAAGATTGTGAAATACAATATGAAATATTTCTTTCCAGCCTTTGTCTCTTCTACAATTATAAGAATAAGTATCTCTTCCCTTATTTATATTCCTATCCTTTCTTCTTTTGTTATAATAATTCCAATGGCTAGTGAGTAATCCTCCAAGTTCTTGGGGTTGGAAACTCGAAAATTATGTGCTCATCTTTATAATTCATGCTTCTTCTCCATGTCAAATCAATTCTCTTCTTATCATTCTTAATACTTACAAAAGGGAGATGTCCTTGGTTGTATAATCTTAGTTAATCAAGAGAATAAAGAATCTTGATTAGTGGAATCCTATGAATTGAACTAGACTTCATTAATCACAAGTGTAGTTTAATGACCTAGGGATGATCCTTTAGTGGAAAATACGTGAGAATAACTTGAACTTAACGGATTTTGACTTATACGGAACCCTCGAGAGGTAAGCCGGGTTGCCCGCGTGACAGGCGGGAATACTTTAAACAGAAACTTCAAGAGATAGGTTGTGTTAGTTTTAAAATATATGTGCTAGGCCTTCACACATAAGTAGTTAGCACAACTTTGCGTATCATCCTTGATTTATGACATTTTCATCTTAAAACAATTTCTTCATATCATTCTTAAATGCCTACAAATATAAAGACGTTCGTATTTTTATGAACCCTAGTTAATCGAGAGAAGGACGTAGCTGTGAATCTCGATTAGCAGAACCATATGAAGTAAACTGGGTTACATTAATCACGAGAGTAGTTTAATGGCCTAGGGATGTTCCTTGAATGGAAAGTATGTGGATTTTATAAACACTAACGGATTCTTACTAATTATGGGCCATCGAGAGATAGGGCATAATTAGTGAAGAATACAAATACTACTTGCTTGATCGTGAGAAGTAGTATAGGCTCAATGTACCATCCTTGTTATTTTGATGAAAACTTTGATTTAAAAGCTTGATTACTTGATGAAAATATGTTGTTTGAATCTCAATCCCGAGAATACTTTTGTTATAAGTTAGAGTAGTTTGTGTATGTTTCTAGTATTTTCATAAACTAAAACATATTTCCCCCAATCATTTTATATATATATTTTTATAAAAACAAGTATCATACAAAGTAAACCCTGTCTCTGTGGGAAAGACCCGTACTTGCACTTGCTATACTATATATAACCCGTGCACTTGCGGTATAAAATGAAGCATTAAGTTCTGAAACAAACAAGAATGGATCCAATCAGATACATATTGGAAAAGACCACACTATCTTCGTGATTGTCCATATGGTCTTTCTTTCTGGCAGAATTTTACAACACATAAGTAGTCCATAAGTCAGTAAAGGGAAGAGTATCATCGATCAGTTGGCGAAATTCCCCAGCTCCGAGGATAGGGGAGAGGAACCCAATATCCCAGATGAAGGCATTTTCCTGTTGGAAATAGAAGCCAAAAAGAAGTGGCAATATTTCTTCAATGGTGTAAGTGCTCCAATTTGAGCTTGTTAGTATTTTCGTTAGAAAATTAACGAAAGTTATAACATTCCTAACATTCCTAACATTTCTAACCAAGCAAGGGCAAAGTGGGCATTGTTATTTAAGGATAAATCAAGAAAGGAATCCTAAAAAGCAAAAGAAATTAAAGAAAACCAAAAATAGAAACTGCTGGAACAAAAATTGGCTGTTAATTTGATTTTTTTTGAAAAATATTCCTCTTGTCCAAAGCCTGAAGCAGCATTTAATGAACAGTGCACGCTCAAGGTCCTATCCGCGCGGATGAGTTTGTCAATTTCAGAGGGCTATAAATTGAGCCCTCCAGTCTCAAAAATAAAAAAGAAGAACACATTTCCTCAACTGCACTTTGGTGAAAATAGAGAGAAAACAGTGAGAATTCCATAGAATTGTCACCTTTTTCTCAACTATTCAACCAAAATCACACTCACTCAAACACTCTCATATTCAAGCCTCAAACACTCTTACTTTCAAGCCAAAAACTCCAAAACACAAGGAAGATAGGTATAACCTCCCTCTCCTTACCCTAAAGTTCATCCATACATGCATTTTCAAGCTACAAAATGTAGTTCATTCATCTTCTTGCCCTAGATCCAAGAAGATCACCATGGAAGTTCATCTCCATGGATGATCTTCTACAAGGATCTACATTATTTTCAAAGTTTTCTTACTTTCTTGCAAAGAAAACACATTTTCAAAACCCTAAAACTCATTTTCATACATCAAATCTCATTTTCAAAGGATAAAATTCCCCTTCCCAAGCAAATGAAGTGCTTAGTCCTAATGTACCCCAAGGATGGTTTGATATAGTTGATTCACCACTAAAATGTCAAGTGATCACTAATCAAAACCTAGGGAAATGGGGACAAGCATGGATGCCAAACCCCCTTTAAAATCACATTTTCCTTCTTGAGAAGTTGCTGTCCAGTAGCAATTTTCTAAGACCCCAGTCCATGGTCTAAATTTTTGGACACAGATAAACTTGGAATTTGGTGTTTACTACAAAACACTTTTTGTAGCCAACATCCAGAGCTTTCCAGACATATTTTTACTTTATTTTTTACGTGAGTAAAACTCCCTTTTTTCAAATTTTCTTTTGAAGGTCAGATCACCAGTCTCTGGGAGTCCAGATCTCATATCTGAGATTTCAAGAAGGTTTTGGGTCCTCAAATCTTCTCCAAAATGGAAAATTATTTTACAGAAATTTTATTTAAGGTGTCTGGAACAACTTTCATTCTCTGAGTTTTCTCAGATTATGAAGTTTTAAAGCCCTTAAATCCATTTCAAAATCAGGTGTCCACTGCCTTTTACTTTCATTCTCTGAGTTTTCTCATATTTTTACTTTATTTTTTACGTGAGTTTTCTCAGATTTTATTTAAGGTGTCTGGAACAACTTTCATTCTGGCAGAAGTGTTCTTCAACTTCCAAAAATATTTTGAGTACCAAAACTCAACCCAAAAATCACACCAAAAATCATGGGATCTGTCCAAAGTCTAATAAAGAATTCCCAATTTTTACTTTTCTGAGTTTCAACTTATTTTGGCCAACACACACACACACACAAACAAATGATTTTTAGCTTGGAAGACTCATTTTACGAGGCATTCCGGGTGCACACTAACGTCCTTCCCGGCATGTAACGTGACCTCCGAACCCAAATCTCTAATCTCGGGCATTTTTCAAAGTTTTGGCCCTTAAAACAAAAACGGCGTGGCGACTCCGTCTTTTTCCGATTTTATTTGATTTTCAAAGAAACGCAAAATCGAATTTTCCCGCGAAATTGGAATTTCAACATCGTCACAGTGGCGACTCCGCTGGGGAAAATGAGCTTTAAAAAAAATGATATTTGGTATATTGGTGGAAACCATTAAACTTTCCGTTATCGCCTCCTAACACGAGTCGGGGATAAATTGTGGTTTAACAATCCCACGTACCGGTATCATTGTTTTCGAAAAAAAAAGCTTTTGAGGGTCAAGCTTCCGCCCCGGCATTAAAAATCATTTGTTGTGTGTGTTGATTTTTGCACATTTTCGTGTTGTTTTGGCCGCCTCGGAAAAAGTCAAAATTTTGACTGTCGGAATCATGTCCCTAACTGTTGGAATTTTTGTGCTTACGTGCTTATGTGTTCATTAAATTTCAAAAAAAAAAATTCAAAAAAAAATTCAAAAAAAAAAAAGAATTTCAAAAAAAAAGGAGTTTCAAAAAAAAAATTCAAAAAAAAATAAAAAAATCATGCATCATACTTTTTAAGACACATGAAAAATTTCTATTTTACTCAGAAAAAGAAGATAGACTGCTTGCACACTACGCGCATGTGACCTTACACTGCACACTACGTCCCTAACCCGGAGAAATCCTTGTCGCGGCCCGTTTGGTCTTATTACGCCTCTCGGTGCAAGCACAGGACTACCCAAACATCCCATGGAGCCTCGTGTCGACCATGCACTTGTCCGTGACACACATTGTCCGAGACCCGGTTGGTTTTTAGTTTGGTCTGTGTCATGCCCTGTCTGTGTATAGACCTTTCCTTTCAAGCCTTTGTCGGCGTACCGACTCAATATCTTTCGGGGACCCTAATCAGTCGAAGTCATGCCGGTTTTCCGCCGCAGACTTTGACCAAGATATTGACCGGCGCCTTGACTTCGGCTCTGACTGACACAAATTATACACAGACTCCCAGCATGACACTGAGTCATCAAGGATTAATGATTATTCCATGCCTAATTACGGCCTAATTGACGACAAATCAAGATCAATCGTGGACATTTATCAGTCCAAATCAAGCCGACTTTTTTGTCGAGCCCTCGGACATGATCTTGACTTTGACGTCAGCTTTATCCGTAATTTACATCGAATGCTCATTAGGACTCGATTACCCGCCAGACTTTTAGGATCGTTTTCATTTTCGGTCGGTGGGACCCGCTTGCCCTATAGGACCCTCGCCCGGGGCTGTCCACCCTGGGAGGTCGAAATACAGGTGGAATACGAGGGGCTTATAGACGTAGTGACGGGGCCCACTGATCCAGGATCCAGAGTAGTTTGCGAAAAAGAAGAGAAATCTTTTCCAACCGATTAGGTTAATAAAACATGTTTTAAGTAAACATGAACAAATAACTGCATGTTGCATGAGCCCAAAGCACAAACACTTACCCTCCTTCGATTCCCAGATAACTGAACCCTCGTACCTTTTCCCCCGCAGCTCCTCACAAAGGTTGGTTCCGGACACCGGGTCACCGTTTGATTAGTTGGGAAGAGTCAAGCGCGTCATCAGCTTCGCCGTTTGTTCCGACTCCGAGTTTCAGAATGTCTGCATCAGCCGGTAATGATGGGGACAACGTCACTCCGCCTCCCGGGACTCCTGGACGAGAACAACGGTGGAATTAGTTAGCGAACGAGATGAGGTTACGACGAAGCACGGGTGAATAGCCTTATGGAGGCTATTAAGAGCCACGGTTTGGCCGCCAGCCTCAATCTCGATGGCACCTTCACCGTGGAAGAAGACGAGGATGCCAATCCCACTCTCAGTCGCCCTGATTACTCCAGGATGCCACCGCCCACCTCCTATGGTACCACTACCAGAACCCATGCTCCTCGGTCTTGGGTAGCCCGGCTCCCCTACCACAGACCACGGATCCATGCGGCAGACGGCACAAATCGGTTAGCGGTTCTCGGTGGGGGCAAAATCAGTACGGAATGTCTTCTCATGGTTGGGGTTATCTCGGAATGCCACAGTTAATTGGAATCCCGCCACAATTTGGAACCGATCAATCCGGGGCCTTCGCAAAGAATAGCTCAAAGGGCCACAACAACAGTTCGGCATGCCTCAACAGCCGTCAGGAGCCCCTTCTCAGAATGATGCTAGCTCAGCTGCTCCTCCCACAGCTTTCACAAACCCATTTCTCACTCAGGGTTCGATGGGTTACCAAACCTCCGTCCCAGTTTCATCAGAATCACCAGGACCGCAGTACCCCCCGGGTTATACACCATCGCCTCAGCCAGCCATGCAATTCAACAGTCAGGGACAGCAGCCCGGACCTAGGCCTACTTATGGGCCCCACTCTGGAAATCCAAGCTATCCGGCTACAGCAGGACTACCTCCACCCACTTTGCCGGTTGAAAACCCACAGCAAGCCACAAGGTTCTATCCTTTTGCTCAGGGTCCTATTCATACTCCCCAGGATAACTCAGCCCAAGGACAGGTTTTCACCTACGTCCCCGGGCCGGCCATTCCATCTACCAGTCTGCCTCCAGTGGTAACCCCCCTCTCCGGTTCAAATGCCACGGCTCCGCCACAAGACCCTCATCTGGCCTGGTTCATGGAACAACACAAAGAAATGAAAGCGCAGGTCGTTGAAGCCGATCGCCAAGAAGTCCGCTTCCGGCCTAGCTGCACCCGAACTCCATTGTTCCCCTGCCTCACAAATTTGTTATGCCAAATCTAGACCTCTTTGATGGTACCGCATGCCCGAAAACCCATTTGGACACATATACCTTGGCAATGAAAGCTAAGGGATGCACAAACCAGCAGTTGGCCGACTACTTCAGTCTCTCTTTGAAGTCAGGGGCTTTGAAATGGTTCTTCCGCTTAAAACCCGAGGCCAGGGCCACATGGGACCAGATCACTAGTGCTTTCACAGAAAAGTACAAAGCTAACTTGGAATGGGAAACAAATAGAGTTGATCTGCAGACAACAGTGCAGCGTCCCGATGAGAACATCGGGGATTTCTACAAGCGGTGGAATCTGAAACTCAGTGAGATGGCCATCCCTCCTTCCGAAGAGGAACAATTGGACATCTTTCAGTCATGTCTGAAACCACATCTGAGAGCCTCCCTCAGTCACTTCCCCTACGCGGACTTGCGCGCAATGGTTAATTCCGGGGCTAAATTTGAGAGGGCTCACAATCAACAGCAAGTTGTTGCACCTACCTACAGATATCGGGCTTCATCCACCTCCAACACGACTCCTGCCCAGTCCTATTCGGGACAGGACTGCAACAATGCCACTCCCTTTGTTCCCAAGAAACCTGATGCGTCCAGATCTCGGCTCCAAGACTTGAGCAACTTTGGGATGCCTTTGAGTGATATCTTCAGAGGTTTGGTAAAAGAAGGTTTGCTCCGGCCTTTAGAAAATTATCAGCCCAGAAACCCCAATGCTCCTTTGGATACCTCCAAGCATTGTGCCTTTCATCAATACCATGGGCACTTGACATATGATTGCGTCCCCCTGAAAAAGGCAATCCAAGGTTTGATTGAGCAAGGGAGGTTAGAGGTGCCTGAAGGGCCTAATACTGTCAATAACCCGCTCCCTAGAAATAACAACATGAGTGTCAACATGATCGAGTTTGGTGGTTCAAGACTTGGGAACATAATGGAATTTGACTCACCCCTTTGTAAGGTCAATGAACCAGTCATCGCAGGCAAGGAAAATGGTTGGATTGAGCAAAAAGCTGCCAAAGAAGTCCTGATGGAAAGATCTGCAATAGCTCCCATCTCCAGCGTCGAAGAATGGATGCATGGTCCAACAGCAAAAAGCGGCTAGACTAGGGGCTACCTATCTCTAAAATAGTCTTTTAGTCAAACTTCGTAGGTTCTAGTACTTCTCTTTCACCTAAGTCCTTCCTGGACATTTGTCGTTGTAGTCCATTTTGGGCATAGTAGTTAAAAGTTTAACTTATACTCCCTCCGTCCCGCTAATATTAGCACACTTTCCTTTTTGGGCGTCCCGCTAATATCCGCACACTCCTAAAAAGGAAACTTTATATTAATAAAATATTCACCCAACCCCACTCATTCTCTCTCCTACATTATTTTAATACTCACAACACCATTATAATTTATTACACCCTCCACTCATTCTCTCTCCACTCATTCTTTTACACTCACAATATTTTATTAAAATATCATATTCCTTAATTCCCGCGCAAACAGTGTTTGTGCTAATACTAATGGGACGGAGGGAGTATATATATATATATCTTTTCTTCTTTTCTTGCTAGACTCGAGACATCATTTGCAGACCCACATTACACTCAATTGAAATGGTTTTATCCTAGATGATCACTTGTGCTGCTCAACCACTAATTCTTCGAAATGATTAATATTTAAATTAATTGGAATGAGAAACTCAATTGATATCCTTCTCAAATTGGGGCTTACCAACTCCCCATCTTGCATCTCATATGCTCACATCATCCTCATCATTTCATTGCTCGATGAATTTGCACGAATCTTTTCTCATTTAAAGTTTAAGCAAGCAATGAAGACTTAATCTCATTTAGGTCATCCGGTAGGAATTGCGGTTGGAGCCTTTCACCCATAGGAAAGCCATTACCTCACCCTCACCAAACAATACCCTTCATTTCGAGATCGGCGTGTTTTGAAACCCCGTTTAACCATCATTTTTGCTCCTTACTGAGAGAAGTCCAAGCAAGGCCAAGAAGTTAACTTCAAGAGTCGGCAATGCGCAAAATATCTCAAGCCATGAAAGAAAGGAAAAGACAGAAAAAAAAAAAAAGAGAGAGGTGGGAAGGAAAGCCATACCTTCATACCCGGACGAGGCCGGAAAGCTCGTGGAAGCCGCTCAGGCTGAGGGATCTGCACCCTCAATCGGACCCCATCCTGGACATATGAAAAATCCGTCCGAGGGTACCGCGGGACCCCTAACCCCTCTCTATCAAGAACCTGGGGCGTCCTCAGCCTCCTCAAGACAAATACTGGATACGGCTCAATCGCCACAAATGCCGAGAAGTGCTGGCCGGCTCGGTAATCATCCCAGGTCGCAGATCTATCACTCGGGTGCATCATATCGGCAGGAGGCTCCATCGGTGTCAACAAAGGCGAATTCACGCCATGCTGGCGCGTCACCCTCTCTCCCAGATAATAGACGTCGCAAGTCAGACCTCTCAGAATCCTCCGCTGCACAGTCCATATCTCAGCACCCTTCAGCTGCACCACATCGAAACGATCCCAGGGATAGAATATCATCTCCTCATCCGTCTCAGCCCTCGTCAAAGGAAGGCAATCCGAGTACCTGAGGGTCGTGCGCCCCCTAGAACCTTTCTTCTCTCGGGCATGCTTGGACCAGGAGCGCATGGCCGGATATGCCCCGATATACTCCGCCGGCTGCCGCCACATCGTGACGTGGAAGAACTCACAAAACCATGCCTGCGAAAGATAAAGTCGATTAAGTGCAGAAAAGAATGCGTGCTTAAAGGAAAAGGGAAAGCAAAAAAGAAAGCTTATACATCCAGAGCAAACTCGAAGCAGTAGAAGGAGCTCACAGCCTTCCGGTTGTATCTATCAAGAGCAAAGTAAAGCTCTGCCAGCCTCTCCCAAGAGACCTCTCCGCCATCCCCACATCCTCCAAACTCCTCACAGCAAACACCGCCGTCCTCGGCGTGTCCAAAAGAGTGCTCGAAAAAGCAAACCATAAAAATGCCCTAGCAATCCGCTTCGCCTATCCTCTCATCTCCAAATTTCATAGCTCCCAAATATCTCCACAATCTTTCCCTCGACCACAGCGTACTCCATACCCATCCCCTTTTTGGGAATAGGGGAAAATCCTAGAAGGGCCTGCAGATCCAGATCGCTGTAGCCGTCTCTCCACTCAATGCTGCGTCCATTAAAGGACAAGCCCGTGATCGCAGCATAGTCGGAAGGCGTAACCGTCGCCTCGCCCCAGAAGAAGTGAAATGTGTGGGTCACGTCCCACCAGTGCTGTGCCAAAGCAAAGATCAGACCCTTGCTCTTGGGAAACTTGACCAACCCCCTCAAGCACTCAATGAACTTCAGCCCGGTCTCAATGACAATCTGTCTCGGACTCATCAAAGCTCCTCGGCCCATATCTGGAAGCCGGTCCCATAGACCAATAACAGACTCCACTGATCCTTGAGTCTTCATCTTGTTCAACTGCTCCGTCACGAAATTCTTTCCACCCTGCAATAAAAAAAAGAGAAGGAAACAAAAATGTCAGAAGTGTCAAAATTTTGCATTCAAAAAAAAAAAAAGAGAGAGAGAGAGCATACACATGCATCATAAAATTTTGAAGAAAATCCGGCAGTAAAACGTAAGTCCGATTTCCCCGAGAAAGATAACGAGATCCCGTATCTTTCATCAAAATCATTCCTCGGCAGTAAAACGTAAGTCCGATTTCCCCGAGAAAGATAACGAGATCCCGTATCTTTCATCAAAATCATTCCCCGGCAGTCAAACGTAAGACCGATCTCCCCGAGAAAGATAACGAGATCCCGTATCTTTCATCAAAATCATTCTCCGGCAGTAAAACGTAAGTCCGATCTCCCCGAGAAAGATAACGAGATCCCGTATCTTTCATCAAAATCATTCCCCGGCAGTAAAACGTAAGTCCGATCTCCCCGAGGAAGATAACGAGATCCCGTATCTTTCATCAAAATCATCAACGGCAGTCAAACGTAAGTCCGATCTCTCTGAGAAAGTTAACGGAATCCCGTATCTTTCATCAAAATTAGTCCACGGCAGTCAAACGTAAGTCCGATCTCTCTGAGAAAGTTAATGGAATCCCGTATCTTTCCTCAAAATCATCAACGGCAGTCAAACGTAAGTCCGATCTCTCCGAGAAAGTTAACGGAATCCCGTATCTTTCATCAAAATCATCAACGGCAGTAAAACGTAAGTCCGATCTCCCCGAGAAAGATAACGGAATCCCGTATCTTTCATCAAAATCATCAACGGCAGTCAAACGTAAGACCGATTTCCCCGAGAAAGATAACGGGATCCCGTATCTTTCATCAAAATCATCAACGGCAGTCAAACGTAAGACCGATCTCTCCGAGAAAGATAACGGAATCCCGTATCTTTCATCAAAATCATCAACGGCAGTAAAACGTAAGTCCGATCTCCCCGAGGAAGATAACGAACGAGATCCCGTATCTTTCATCAAAATCATCAACGGCAGTCAAACGTAAGACCGATTTCCTCGAGAAAGATAACGGAATCCCGTTTCTTTCATCAAAATCACTCCCCGGCAGTCAAACGTAAGTCCGATCCCTCCGAGAAAGATAACGGAATCCCGTATCTTTCATCAAAATCATTCAACGGCAGTCAAACGTAAGACCGATCTCCCCGAGAAAGAAACGGAATCCCGTATCTTTCATCAAAATTATTCCCCGGCAGTAAAACGTAAGACCGATTTCCCCGACGAATACGTCTGATTTTTCCCCAACAAAGGCTAACAAAATCCCCAGCAAAGTTAACGGAATCCCAAAAGCCAACGGAATCTCGAGTAAATTTCGAACTACGAAAGGGCTTGATTCCCACTAGGGATACGTAGGTAGCCTATCATTAGGTCCAGCCCCTCAACCAAAATGGTCACCCTCTCCTTCGGCAGCAGACAAAGTCCATCGAAAGGCCATTTCAAATCAAGGTTCGAGGCACCTAAGACGCCATCTTTAAGGTTTGAGGCACCTAAAATGCCATCATCAAGGTTCGAGGCACCTAAAACGCCATCTTCAAGGTTCGAGGCACCTAAAACGCCATCATCAAGGTTCGAGGCACCTAAAACGCCATCTTCAAGGTTCGAGGCACCTAAAACGCCATCATCAAGGTTCGAGGCACCTAAAATGCCATCTTCAAGGTTCAAGGCACCTAAAACGCCATCATTAAGGTTCGAGGCACCTAAAATGCCATCATCAAGGTTCGAGGCACCTAAACGCCATCATCAAGGTTTGAGGCACCTAAAACGCCATCATCTCTAGGGTCAAAGACCCGAACTACGATTGGATTGATTCCTCTTAAGGATACGTAGGTAGCCTATCATTAGGTTCAGCCACCAGACCAAAATGGTCATCCCTATCCCCAGCAGAGCGGATAGCCATCCGACCGAAAATGGTCATCTCTTATCCCCAGCGGAGTTTCTTTCCAGCAACCGACTGCAGAACTCGCTCATCAGGTTCAAGGCACCTAAAACGCCATCATCTCCAGGGTCAAAGACCCGAACTACGGCCGGCTTGATTCCTCTTAAGGATACGTAGGTAGCCTATTAAATAGGTTCAGCCATTCGATCACTTGATCATCCTGCCAAATATGGAGCCTTACTCTTATCGACGACCCCGCTTCCTTCGAAAGCGCCGTCGCCGAGGGGCTACTGTAAGTGCTCCAATTTGAGCTTGTTAGTATTTTCGTTAGAAAATTAACGAAAGTTATAACATTCCTAACAATTCCTAACATTCCTAACATTTCTAACCAAGCAAGGGCGTGGGCATTGTTATTTAAGGATAAACCAAGAAAGGAATCCTAAAAAGCAAAAGAAATTAAAGAAAACCAAAAATAGAAACTGCTGGAACAAAAACTGGCTGTTAATTTGATTTTTTTTGAAAAATATTCCTCTTGTCCAAAGCCTGAAGCAGCATTTAATGAACAGTGCACGCTCAAGGTCCTATCCGCGCGGATGAGTTTGTCAATTTCAGAGGGCTATAAATTGAGCCCTCCAGTCTCAAAAATAAAAAAGAAGAACACATTTCCTCAACTGCACTTTGGCGAAAATAGAGAGAAAACAGTGAGAATTCCATAGAATTGTCACCTTTTTCTCAACTATTCAACCAAAATCACACTCACTCAAACACTCTCATATTCAAGCCTCAAACACTCTTACTTTCAAGCCAAAAACTCCAAAACACAAGGAAGATAGGTATAACCTCCCTCTCCTTACCCTAAAGTTCATCCATGCATGCATTTTCAAGCTACAAAATGTAGTTTGTTCATCTTCTTGCCCTAGATCCAAGAAGATCACCATGGAAGTTCATCTCCATGGATGATCTTCTACAAGTATCTACATTATTTTCAAAGTTTTCTTACTTTATTGCAAAGAAAACACATTTTCAAAACCCTAAAACTCATTTTCATACATCAAATCTCATTTTCAAAGGATAAAATTCCCCTTCCCAAGCAAATGAAGTGCTTAGTCCTAATGTACCCCAAGGATGGTTTGATATAGTTGATTCACCACTAAAATGTCAAGTGATCACTAATAAAAACCTAGGGAAATGGGGACAAGCATGGATGCCAAACCCCCTTTAAAATCACATTTTCCTTCTTGAGAAGTTGCTGTCCAGTAGCAATTTTCTAAGACCCCATTCCATGGTCTAAATTTTTGGACACAGATAAACTTGGAATTTGTTGTTGACTACAAGTCACTTTTTGTAGCCAACATCCAGATATTTCCAGACATATTTTTATTTTATTTTTTACGTGAGTAAAACTCCCTTTTTTCAAATTTTCTTTTGAAGGTCAGATCACCAGTCTCTGGGATTCCAGATCTCATATCTGAGATTTCCAGAAGGTTTTGGGTCCTCAAATCTTCTCCAAAATGGAAAATTATTTCATATAAATCTTTTTTAAGGTGTCTGGAACAACTTTCATTCTCTGAGTTTTCTCAGATTATGAATTTTTAAAGCCCTCAAATCCATTTCAAAATCAAATGTCCACTTCTTTTTTCATTCTGGCAGAAGTGTTCTTCAACTTCCAAAAATATTTTGAGTACCAAAACTCAACCCAAAAATCACACCAAAAATCATGGGATCTGTCCAAAGTCTAATAAAGAATTCCCAATTTTTACTTTTCAGAGTTTCAACTTATTTTGGCCAACACACACACACACACACAAATGATTTTTAGCTTGGAAGACTCGTTTTACGAGGCATTCCGGGTGCACACTAACGTCCTTCCCGGCATGTAACGTGACCTCCGAACCCAAATCTCTAATCTCGGGCATTTTTCAAAGTTTTGGCCCTTAAAACAAAAATGGCATGGCGACTCCGTCTTTTTCCGGTTTTATTTGATTTTCAAAGAAACGCAAAATTGAATTTTCCCGCGAAATTGGAATTTCAACATCGTCACAAATGGAGCATCCGAAAAAAGAGGAAACGAGGTAGGAATGTTGTTGGTTGGCCCAACAGACGAGCACACTCCTATTGCCATCAATTTAAATTTCACCGCCACAAACAATGCAGTTGAGTACGAAGGTTGCATTGCCGGCCTCGAGGCCGCATTCGATAGAAATATCAAGAAGGTGGAAGTCTACGAGGATTCTGCCTTTATCATAAATAAAGTCTCCGGAAAATGGAAAACCTTGATGGGAGCCAATTAGAAGATGTTATATTTCACTATCTCCCTTGAGACAGGAAAAGATGTGCATATGCTTTGGCTACCTTGGCAGGAGCACCCTGCCTACTGCCATACACAAGAAGTAGTACAATTAGAAGGTCCATGCTATACATAAGTACTAAATTATCTGAAAGCTTTCCACTAGGGGGAATGTTGGCCCCATATGAATGGTCAGATGATGGCAAAGAAAATCATGAGACAAGGATATTACTGGACCACCATGGTAGCAGACTCGGTAATGGGTTAGCACTTGCGATAAATGTCAAAGTTTTGCCAGTTTTGCCAATCTTTACAACTTGCCTCCTCACGAGCTAGTGACTATGATGACACATGGCCCTTCAACACTTAGGGCATTGATGTCATTGGAAAGATTATCCCCACCGGGTCCAACGGACACGAGTTCGCGCTAGTCATCGTCGACTACTTCAGTAAATGGGTCGCGGTAGTTTCTTATAAATTCTTAACCGCCAATAAGGTCTCCCACTTTATCAAGGAAAATATCATACATCGCTATAGAGTTCCTTACAAATTCATCTCTGACAACGAGACACAATTTAAAGGGGAAGCCAACACATGTATGGTAAAATATGGCATCACACACCACAAATCCACCCCTTAAAGACCTTAGACAAATGGTGTTGTGGAGTCCACCAACAAGATATTAAAGAGAATTATTGAGAAGATGGCAGAAAGTGGGAAGGATTGGCCCGAGAAACTCCTACTAGCACTTTGGGGATACCGCACCTCAATATAAACCCCCACGGGTGAAACTCCTTATGCTCTAGTCTATGGAATGGAGGTCGTCCTCCCACTTGAGATAGAAATAACTTCCTTGAGAGTCCTATTTAAAAATCAAGTGGCAGAGGAAGATTAGCTCCGCAGCCGATGCAAAGAATTAACTCTACTAGACGAGCGCAGACTAAAGTCCATGGAACATACTCGCGCCAATAAGAGAAGAATAGGGTAAGGCAGAGAGACATCAAAGTCGGTGACTAGATCATGAAAGTTTTACCCCCCAACTTCAGTACCTTACTCGGAAGGTTGACCCCTCAACTTCAGTCAACCTCGACAAGCTCCGCCACTACTATGTGTAAAGCGCAATGTCACCTCGCGCTATTGTTTTTCATCCAATAAAAAAGCTCGCTATGTTAAAAGCCCGAAAATGGCGGCCTAGACAAAAGTCAAAGCAAAGGCACACAAAAAAGCAGTCTGCTAGGTTTAAAACTCGAAAGTGCGGCCTAGGAGAAGGATAGGGTGTGCGAAAACAAAATCATCATCATTTCAACACGCACTTGCATGAACTACGATAACTTGAGCCCTTTATTTTCTTTGTAAAAGGGTAACGTGTCCATTATTGATCCGGTCTATTCAATGTAAATAAATAAAGCATATCTATAAATAAAGTACTCCTTTTGTTAATAAAGCAATAAAGTTTTATTCCATTACTAATTGCATTTGTTACACTCTTATTGAAGAACTGAAATAACAAAGACTCTTAAAGCTAGCTACTTGCTTTGAAAATAAATAATTGTTACCAACTGGCAATAATAAAGGTATCCTTCGGCTATCCTAGCTACTCTGACTCGGATTCGTATCCTTCCTGGTACGTTGGAACCTCCTTTGGTTCCTCCTACTAATCACCTCGGGTGGGAAAGTAAGCAGATGTCCAGTTTTCAGCCATCATGGTCATCGACAGATCAGTATTCGCTAACGGGAAGCTGTCAACATGACCTACAAAGAAGGACCCCTAAGTACCTCCTGCCTTTTACTGTAATGCATGTGGTCCCTAAAAGAAATATAATAGCTACTCCCCTAAAATTCGGGCACCATCATGACATCATTGTTTCCTTGACGATCTCGAATGGTGGTAATCCCCCAATAAGGTATGTTCCACTTAAAGGCATCAGTATCCATATGGGCCATATAGAACTCTCAGTCACACTGAGTCAGAAGGACGAGGCAGAATGGTCTACCAGTACAAACCCACGGCTTCACAATAGCCGAGATGGACATCAAACAATGGAGTCTCTATCTGAACCACAGAGTCAGCAAGAACGGACTACCAGTACACATATAGGCTGATCCCAAATGAAGAGTCTCTATTCACCTTAATGTTTTACCTAGAATTAGAGGAACTATGTCTCGTACCTGCCCCTGCACCTATACCATGGCCCACGTACAACCTACATGGGTCGCACCGATTATATTCAGGAAGAAGAAATAGGTGAAGACACATAAAGCAAAAGCATCAATGGATACCTCTAGACCATTAACAGAGCAAATATAGCGGGAAGGGAAATCCCTCGTATCAATGTAAGATCCCACTATAAAACAGTCTGCCTGCCTCCATTCCATCTTCAGAATATCAGCCAGTCGATCATGAGGTAGCATGTTATCCCAAGGGAGAGCAATAAGATTCGGACTAGTACTCCCCATTAAAGTAGTAAAGTCTTTAAACGTTGGGACTATCTCATTGAAAGAGAAATTAAAGACGTTGGCGTCCTGACGCAGCACGGAAGCCGAATAAATTTCGTGATTAGCGCACTAATCACAAGAACCCTTCAAGCGAAGAATCCTCAAACGCGAAGAACTGGAATCCACCAGAAAAGAGAAGAAATTCTCTGAAATTTAATTAATCCAAAAAACTGCCGGCAAACAATTAACAAAGTTGTTTTTATACTTCTAAAACCCTAAGACACCAAAATAAAACAATTACCAAAAGTACCCACGTTCTAATAAACCAAGCACAGTGAAACGTAATTAAAAAGAGAGAAAATTAGGAAACTCTGATGACGCGAGGCGCCCGCCTGGAGATGGCCCAGGCGCCCGCCTGGAGTCCAGGCCCTCAACTGCCTTTGCCCGTCAACTGATGCGTCCGCCTGAGAGATTTCAAGCGGCCGCCTCACCCTCCGTAGCCACACCCAGATTGGAACCACATTGAGGCGCCCGCATGATCTGAAATGGGGCGCTCGCCTCAAACCCAGCAACTCCCTTCCCGTTGTTAACAGTTGAGGCCCCCGCTTGGTGTGTTATGGGGCGTTCGCCTCGTCCTCCTGGTGCTTCATCAACCTCTCCTGCATTAATCTCCTCCACCTCCAAAGAACTCGACCCCGAGTTCACATCTGGATAAAGAACCCCATCCGCATGATACTCATAGATATCCGCAACATTGAACGTGTTGGAGATGTTCAAATCATTGGGAAGAGCTACAACGTACGCATTGTCATTGATCTTCCGGGTAACCTTGAAAGGTCCATATTTGTGGGGCTGCAACTTCTTGTACGTACCAACGGGAAAATGCTCCTTCCGCAAGAACATCATCCCCCACTGCAAAAACTTTAACTCGCTTCTTTTTATCCGCAGCCGCTTTATTCTTCAACCCCGTAGTCTCTAGCTTAGCCTTGACCGTTTCCTTGACAGCCTGCACTTCCTTAGCCATATTCTTAGCAGCTTGACTCACCCCACGACCGCTAGGTAAGGGCACCAAATCCACCACATGTCTAGGGACAGATGTATAAACTAAGGAAAAAGGTGACTTCCCCGTCGCCGAATGTATTGCACTGTTATAAGCAAACTCCACCTGTGGTAACGCAAGATCCCACTGCTTCGGCTTGTCCCCACAAACACTCCTAATCATGTTCCCCAAAGTCCGGTTTGTGACCTCCGTCTGTCCATCCATCTGTGGATGTGCTGTAGAGCTCCTATTCAGTGAAGTGCCAAACATGCGCCACAAAGTAAGCCAGAAGTGGCTCAGAAACTTGGTGTCCCTGTCCGAGTAATGGACTTAGGAACCCCATGTAGTCGCACTATCTCCCTGAAAAACAACTTGGCAATGTTGGAGGCATCCGCCGTCTTCTTGCAAGCAATAAAATGGGACATCTTGGAGAACCGATCAACCACAACAAATACTGAATCCATGCCCCGCTGTGTCCGAGGTAAGCCCAAGACAAAATCCATGGACAAGTCTAGCCAAATATCATCAGGAACAGGTAGAGGTAAATAAAGACCAGTATTTTGAGACTGACCTTTAGAAACCTGGCACACATAACACCTCCGAACAATAGAGCTCGCGTCCTTCCTCAGATGAGGCCAGAAATAACGTTCCTCCAAACTCGCAATGGTCTTGTCTCGTCCCAAATGCCCACTAAGGCCTCCGCCATGTAAGTCACGAATCAGCTTCTCCCGCAGGGAAGAAATAGGAATGCACGACCGATCTCCCTTGAACAGAAAACCATCTCGGACATGAAAACCTGCGCTAGGGTGCTTGCCCACACACTTCGACCATATCTCCATAAAATCTGCATCCTCCTCGTACAAGTCCTTCAATAAGTCAAAGCCAACAATCTCCTGCGATAAGGTGATCAACAAAGAAGCCCTCCCGCTCAAGCATCTGCGACCTTGTTACGAACTCCCGACTTGTGTTGAATAATGAACGGGAACTTCTGCAAGTAACTAACCCGGCGTGCATGCATCTTGTTTATCACCTTCGACTATGCGAAACTTCAAGGCAAGATGATCGAAAACAGAACAAACTCCCTCTCGAATCGAGATAATGCTCCCACTGTCGTAAAGCTCGATAGACTGCATAGAACTCCTGATCATACGTGCTCCACTTCTGACGAGCCTCACTCAACTTCTTACTGAAGAAAGCCACCGAACGCTTTTCTTGTGAGAGAACAGCCCCAATTCCCACGCCACTAGCATCATACTCCACCTGAAAGATCTTGTCAAAATCTGGCAGGGCAAGAACTGGTGCGGTGCAAAGCTTCTCCTTGATGAGGGCAAAACTCTGATCTTGCTCCACGCCCCACTGAAACTTCCCCTTCTTCAGGCACTCGGTAATAGGTGCAGTAATAGTGCTGAAATCGCGCACAAACCTCCTGTAAAAGGTAGCCAAGCCATGGAAACTACGCACCTCTGTGACTGACTGTGGAACCGGCCAATCCCGTATTGCCTTCACCTTCTCCTCATCAACATGAATACCGTCCTCACCAATAACAAACCCCAGGAAAAGTAACTTGTTGGTGCAGAATATACACTTCTTAAGGTTGATATACAACTGATTATCTTTCAATACCTGCAACACTTGGTTAAGGTGTTCCAAATGCACAGTTCTATCTCTACTATAAATCAGGATATCATCAAAGTAAACTACTACAAAGGAGACAATAAAAGGTCTGAATACCTGATTCATCAACCTCATGAATGTACTAGGGGCATTCGACAACCCGAATGGCATGACTAGCCACTCGTAGAGACCATCCTTTCTTTTGAAAGCAGTCTTCCACTCATCCCCAGGTCTAATCCGAATCTGATGGTACCCACTGCGCAAATCCAATTTCGTAAAGAATTTAGAACCGGATAACTCATCAAGCATGTCCTCCAGATGAGGAATAGGAAATATGTACTTGATGGTGATCTTGTTGATGGCTCGGCTATCAACACACATACGCCACTGATTCCCTTTCTTCAGAACAAGAAGGACAGGCACTGCACACGGACTCATACTCTCCCTGATAAAACCCTTCTGCAACAAGTCTTCAATCTGCTCCCTCAGTATCTCGTTCTCCTTAGGGCTCATGCGATAATGTGGGAGGTTTGGCAGACTAGCTCCCGGAATCAAGTCAATCTGATGTTGAATGTCCCTCATAGGAGGGAGCTCGTTGGGAAACTCGTCCCCAAGTAACTCCTGAAATCCTGATAAAATCTCTGCAATATCACGTGGCATTCCGATCTCCACACTAACAGATCCCAACAACCCTTTAACCACTATCGGACAAAAATACTCGACCTCTGCAATAGCAGCTGTCAGCTCCTTTTCATTAGAAGCATCGAGGCCACGGCTTCTCTTTTTCAACCTGTTTCTCAAAACGTGATACAGGAGCTATAGCAATTTTATGATTATTCCAAGTGAACAACAATACATTATCCCTACCCCGATAAGTAATATCATGGTCAAACTGCCAAGGGCGACCAAGCAGTATATGACACACATCCATACTCAGAACATCACAAATGACCTCCTCCCTATAATGTCTGCCAATGGAAATAGGGACCCTACAAGTTTGGGTTACTCGGAGTTCTGAACCTTTATTCACCCACCTCAAACTATAAGGACTATCATGAGGTTCAGTCGCTAAGCCTAGAAATTCAACCAACTTCTGCGACAAAAGATTTTCAGTACACCCATTATCAATAATCATATTACATACCTTGTTCTTCAAAGAATAGTGTGCACGCATCAGATTCTTCCATTGACCCTCGTCCTTGGAAGAAAGTAACATTTGTTGGAGCACGCATCCAACTCTCTCACCGGACTCCTCTTCCGCAAACTCAGCATCGTCATACTCATTGTCCTTGGGCTCATCATCTTCGTACCATGCAATATCAGGCAGCTAGCCCTCCTCCGAGTGGGCAAACATTCGACTCGTGGCCATATCCTCGACAACGATAGCACTTGTCCCCCGTTGGCTTGGCGTAAGGATTTGCCGCTTCGTCTTTGGAGCCTTGCTCGCCGCTGCGCTCGCTAGCATTAGTTGTACTCTTGGTCCGCGGAACCAGGGCCTTTATCAACTTTTGCTTGAAGTACTTTGCGGTGGAAACCCGCGAAAAGGAGTAAAGTTTTTCGCGCTCGACTTCTATAAGCTCGGCCTTCAACGCTAGAGTAGTAGCATCTCGTCGAGTCCACGCATGATGCAAACCCATCTTCTCTTGGATCGAACCCTTCAACCCATTGATGTAACGAGCAATCCTTCCGATCCTTCCTCTTCAACTCTAACCCGTGCAAGATACCTCGAAATTCCGTCGTGTACTCATCAACTTGTTCTATTACCCCGTACACAATTGAGGTATAATCGTACAAGGTCTCCGCTCATAATCTCTGCAGTAAAAATCGCTCCGAAATTAATCGCTTCATACGCATCCGTGTTCTGATTGGCCCCTTTCCTTGTCGTCGCCTCGCGCAACAAGCTTCTCCCACCAAACCGCAAAGAAGCCGCTCTTCAATCCGATCGCCACCATCTTGACCTGTTTGTTCGTAGGCACCTCCATAACCTCGAAGAAACGATCAACATCATTCTGCCAATCTAGAAAATCTTCAATTCCCATGGTTCCATAAAATAATAGAATATTCGCCTTAATCCGATAATCTTGGCGATGTCGATTGCCACCCCGTTCCGATTCATCACTATCAACCTCAACCTCAGACTCGGAATTAGGATCCACTTCATCATTATTTTTGCCCCTCCTAGGGCGTCGGCTTTGTTCAATACCCCTGCTCTCTCGCCACCACGATTACGATTAGCACGAGCGTTTAGACCTCGTTGAGCAGCCACGAGCGCCTCCACCTGCGTCGAAATCGCAGCCATGGCTGTGGTTAATCGATTGAACTCTTCCCTTGTTACTTGGTCCCCCATAACAAATCAGTGGTGAAAAGACAGGATATAACTTGGCTCTGATACCAACTGACGCAGCACGGAAGCCGGATAAATTTCGTGATTAGCGCACTAATCACAAGAACCCTTCAAGCGAAGAATCCTCAAACGCGAAGAACTGGAATCCACTAGAAAAGAGAAGAAATTCTCTGAAATTTAATTAATCCAAAAAACTGCCGGCAAACAATTAACAAAGTTGTTTTTATACTTCTAAAACCCTAAGACACCAAAATAAAACAATTACCAAAAGTACCCACGTTCTAATAAACCAAGCACAGTGAAACGTAATTAAAAAGAGAGAAAATTAGGAAACTCTGACGACGCGAGGCGCCCGCCTGAAGATGGCCCAGGCGCCCACCTGGAGTCCAGGCCCTCAACTGCCTTTGCCCGTCAACTGATGCGTCCGCCTGGGAGATTTCAAGCGGCCGCCTCACCCTCCGTAGCCACATGCAGATTGGAACCACATTGAGGCACCCGCATGATCTGAAATGGGGCGCTCGCCTCAAACCCAGCAACTCCCTTCCCGTTGTTAACAGTTGAGGCGCCCGCTTGGTGTTTTATGGGGCGTCCGCCTCGTCCTCCTGGTGCTTCATCGTCCTCTCCTGCATCACGTCCGGATCCCCCAAACCGGCAGCAGCCAATCTCCCAATCAACCTTGATAGGATTTAGATACCAGATGCACTCAAAACCATATGCTTGAAACAGTTCCTATCACACTCTGGCATATCAGTTATCCAAGACTACAAAGTTCACTTAAAGGAAGCACGTTCGGTGGAGTTCATGAAAGGACAATCTAGGGTACTAACCACATCTTCCATGGCTGAATTTAAGCTTAAGAATATGAAAAAGAAAAAGTTTTGGTGAAGAAAATTGCTTTAAAAGATGAGATTTATGGATATAACTTGTCTGGTAGGGTTTTTGAAGGAGTTTACGTCGAACAGAAAAACAATTCCGCATATGACTCGGTCAAAAGACTATCCTAGCCGGACTGCTACCCTTACTAGCCGGCTGGCTACTACTGTCTTTTCATGTTTTTGCCGTGTTTGACATATTTGGACAGGTTTTGGACCAGTCTGACCCCAAACCAAATTGACCTGAGGAAAAGCCCCGTGTCATTAACACAAATTAAATTTGTCGAAGGTTCAAAGTCTGGGACACCTAATTTTGAGTCCCTTGCGGTTTCACAATGTCTCCAAGCTACTAAACTACCGGGCATACGCCCAAGTCAAAAGATTTTGTATATCACAGGAGTCATAAACCATAAGGTCCTTTTAAAGCCATACTTACGAAGAAAAAAAACTGGACGGAAAATAAAATAAATAATTAATGTGAGGCTATGAAAATTAGTCTCATCATTGAAAGGCCCCATCTAATAAATATTTTGTCGTCAAATGTCAACAAAATTTTGAAGTTTGACAGGCGTAAATCTAATCATTCTATTGAAATTTTAAAAATTGTTATTGATAAATAAATTAATTATTTATCAACAACAATTTTTAAAATTTCAATAGATGATTAGATTGCATTTACGCCTGCTCAAACTTCAAAATTTTGCTGACTTTGACATTTGGGAGACAAGTAAATAAAAACCAAAAATGTGTATGTGCTCCGAGGGACTTAAAGAAATAAAGCAGCTACTTGTGCCCTGAGGCACCTAAATAATTATGTTCGTGCCCTGTGGCACCCAAGCAAAAATAAATGCAGACTTGTGCCTAGCGGCACCTAAATAAAGTCAAACTAGAACTGTCAGTGCCATGTGGAACCCTAAAGAAGTCAAGATGCCCCGCAACATCCAAAAAATAATAGATATATGTCCCGCAGCATGCAAATAAAATAAAGACAAGTAAATAGAAAATAGTATGTGTTTTCTCCTTTTTACATTTGCAGACACCCAAAGACAGCTAAATAAAAGAATAAAGGGGGTCACTCTCTCCTTTTCTTCTGCGGGTCAGACCCGTCGGTACAGTAAGGAAATAAAGTTAAAGGCAGAAATAATGTAATGAAAGGGCATGTACCGCCTGTGTGCCTACTTGCAGACGATACTGCTCAGGAATATCATCAGACGATACTGCTCAGGAATATCATCAATCAGAATATTCTCATTATGTGATTGATATTTGTCTTTATTATATATATTTTTGGTATTTATATATTATTCTTAATTATTATTATGTTATGTACTAATTCTGTTTTGAAGGTATATATATATATATATATATATATATATATATATATATATATATATATATATATATATATATATATAATCGAACAGAAAGCTTTCCTACGAAGACCTCACGTACTCGGCCAGAAGACAAAACAAAAGCTGTATCAGACTGGAGCCATGTGCTCAGTCGAGGCAAGGCTCACACTCGGCCGAGCAAAACGCGCTGAAGGATAATAAATTTGGTCAAAAATCAGGTCTTTGGACTCTTTACACTACTCTTCATCTTTCTAGCTCCCTCTCTCTCTAAAATCCCTCTCTACCTCTGCCTCCTACCACCACCCTAAGTATACTCCCTTCCCCACCATACTTCTTTGTCCTTAAAACATTGAGGACAATGTTTACTTTAAGTGTGGGGGAGAATTTTGCATTTCCATATTTTTAGTTGCATTTTAGTTTATTTCTTAATTAATATTTTCTTTATGATTAACTTAGTTATACTTTTTCCATTTCCTATTCTTTGCATTAAATTTTTTATTTTTCAAAAAAAGAAAAAGTTTATCCCTATGATGATGAGGTGTTCTAATCATTAAAGCTTATTTAGTTGCCTTTAAAACCGATTTTTATTCCTTGATTCATATTTTTTTCAAAAATTTTAAAACATTTCCTAGAAATTGAATTTACGGGTATATTGGGAGATAGATAAAATATTTATAAATTAATATAGTATAAATAAAATTTCTCTAAAAAGCATTTTTTTTTTGTGAAAATTTTGGAGCATTAGATACTAATTATTATTTTTGAAAGGATTTTTTTTGCGCTTCGGGACATTCATTTTTGAAATTCATTTTAGAAAGGCACTCATCTCTTTATGCACCTTTTTGGATCACTTTTTACCTCCATTCCATCTTCAAGGCTAGTTAAGCATAAAAAATGACCACCCTTTGCTTCAATATACTTCTCCACTCGAAAATAAAAATGAATAAATCATTATAAGAGTGAGACAATAAAAAGCAAGATGTGATGACATTTACAAAAAAAACTTGTATCCTCTTTTAAGAATGTTGCTTGAAATGCTAGCCTTGACCCCTTCCTTTCCACATCCATTAACACGTCCATCAATTGTGATCCAAGAATGTCGTGCTAAGATCTTTTAAAGTGTCTTTATAAAGTGAAATCATCATTCTAAGTCCTTAAAGCGCATAACAAATCTCTTCTCATTTTAAAATCCTTTTCAATCCAAGCATCTTCATTTCCAAACTTTTGCTTAGGAGAGCATTTATTTATGCAAACTTAATTTTTAGTTCTCTTATCTAGACTCCAATATGCTTTAAAGATCTTTGTTTTAGAAAATACTTTCAAATTTTGGATGATATGAATCAATGTTGAAAATCATTTTCTTAAGGCAACATCTTTGGCAACACACCAAATCTAAAAGGGAGTCACTTGTTTATTTTTATCTTTTTAATCTTTATTTTTGGCCATTTATTTCTCTCTCTCTTCTATTATTGATTCAAGACTTGCTTTGAGACAAGCAAGGTTTAAGTGTGGGGGAGTTGATAAGTGGCTATTTTATAGTCATTTATATTGTTTTATCTGCATCATTTTCCTTAAAATTTAGTTCAATTTAGTTTAATTTAGCTTCTTTTATTTTGTATTTCGTATTTTATTCTTGATTGGTATTTTTGTATGATTACACAGGGTTTAGGTGCATATTTTGAAGTACAAGGGGCATAAAGTAAAACTCATAAAAATAGAGGGGTCAGATTTTGAAGATTACAGAAATCAGCCACCCAGCTGATGCTTGGCCGAGCACTTCCTTGACTTGGCCGAGCAGAAGGGACCAGAATGAAGAGTTTTGCTGGAAGGCCTTGCTCGGCCGAGCACCATCCTTGACTTGGCCGAGCATCTATTAGCTCGGCCGAGCACATTCCTTGACTCGGCCGAGCACCTGCTTTTCAGCCTAAAGGGTGCCTTTTTTAAGAGATGCGACCCTCAGAAATGTATCAGAAATGATTCGAAAGGATCATAAAATACCTAGAATCGATATCAAAATACTCTAGCAATTTTATTTATACACAATACTCAAAGATTCATCAATGGTTCTTAAGAGGTTTTGTACGTCCTTGAAGATTGTGAAATACAATATGAAATATTTCTTTCCAGCCTTTGTCTCTTCTACAATTATAAGAATAAGTATCTCTTTCCTTATTTATATTTCTATCCTTTCTTCTTTTGTTATAATAATTCCAATGGCTAGTGAGTAATCCTCCAAGTTCTTGGGGTTGGAAACTCGGCAATTATGTGCTCATCTTTATAATTCATGCTACTTCTCCATGTCAAATAAATTCTCTTCTTATCACTCTTAATACTGTTGGGATTTTATGTTAGGCTTCTTAAGGAAATAACAAAGAGAGATGAGAAAGATAACGGGAAATATAATGGAAATAGAAAAACAAACCACAAATAGTCGAGTCTTGTTTTAACACAATTTCCGTAAGAAGTATTTGTCCCGCACAGGTGCTTAAGGTTGATGACAAACTTCTCGTGAGATGAAACGACTTCTAATTGTTAATAGGAGCACACCAAATTAACAATTCTAACGAACAATAGAAAGTTTGGAACTTTGGACTTGAAGGAATTTGATGCAGCAAGATGAAATGATTATGCTTGGTTAATCTATCTCAAAATGTGGGTAGAAAGGCTCAAATGATTGTATGTATGAATTGAAATTCGGAGGGGAAGTATATAAGGAGAGTTAAGGGGTTTGTGTCTTTTCCCTTGAAAAGGCACAACTTTTCTTTTGAATTGGCACCTGTTCAGGAACTACTCGGCTGAGTCAAGGGACTCGCTCGGCCGAGCGCCAAGCTGCACGGCCGAGTCAAGGAACTTGCACGGCCGTGTCAATCACACTGCTCGGCCGAGCAAGGCATATGCCTCGGCCGAGCAAGATGGTCCAGAGACTTGGCCAATTTGCTATGCTCTGCTCGGCCGAGTCAAGGAATCTGCTCGGCCGAGCACATCAAAAAACCCTTTAAACAATCTCATTAAGTTACAAATCTTTTGTCATTAATTTCTCATTCACCCGGAAATGGTTTTGAGACAATAAATGAGTTTCATTATCTACCCTAAATGTAGAATACATTTTGTAACTTACTTCGTTAACAAATAACGAACTCCGTTGGATGTTAACGAACTTCCGTTAGAAAGTTAGGTCAACGACAAGTCAAACTTAACTTTCGTTACCCATTTCCAACAATCCCCCACATGAATGACAATTAATGCATGTATGCAATTTCGTCCAAAAGTTCCAGCGAACCATTATTACATAGATAGCTTATGGCTTTGAATCTCCCCTAGTGAAATATTATCGGATATACTAGCCATTTGGTAGCGAGTCACTTTGAACCAGTGAATGTATAATGTATACCAAGACAACAATACTCACATTATAATAGCTCTAACAGTTATTGTTCTCACGTTTTGTCCATTTCGGCCCTGGACCGTATCTCATTCATAAGTGTTCACATTAGAAGCGGCCAAGTTACTTCTCACTTATATAGGTGATTCATACTATAAGGAGTATCCTGCACTACTCCACCTGTAGGTATAGGAATCATTAAAAGTTTTCTCAACTTATCCTCACCACTGCTGCAGGTGCTTATACTTGGATGTTCTGAGAATGTGTATTCAACATCTCCAGGTCACTCAACCGAGTTGTTGTTTCCAAGTGATTCTACTAGAACTTATAGCTTGGTTGTCTCATTGAACCAAGGGCATGGGATCTCTAATTCTCAAGGTTGAGTGTCCACTATGAGTTCTTTTATTGTGGGTTTTAAGCCCATTCCCCTTAACAGTTTATACAGTTGATCTCTATTTATACCTTTTTTAAACGGATCTGCTATGTTATCATTTGACTTCACATAGTCAATTGTGATAACCCCATTCTTGATCAACTGTCTAATGGTATTATGTCTACGACGTATATGTCTAGACTTACCATTGTACATACTGCTCTGTGCCCTTTCTATTGCTGATTAACTATCACAATGTATCATAACAGCAGGCACAGGTTTACTCCAACAAGGAATATCCTCCAGGAAGTTCTTAAGCCATTCTGCTTCTTCTCCAGCTTTATCTAAAGCTATAAACTCAGATTCCATCGTGGATCTGGCTATACATATTTGTTTGGAGGATTTCCATGACACTGCTCCTCCACCTATTGTGAAAACATATCCACTCATGGATTTTGAGTCTTTTGTGTCTGATATCCAGTTTGCATCACAGTATCCTTCTAATACTGCTGGATATCTCTTATAAAGTATCCCATGATTCATAGTATACTTTAAATATCTCAATACTCTCATTAGTGCTTTCCAATGATCTGTACTGGGATTACTCGTGAACCTGCTTAGTTTGCTCACTGAATATGCAATGTCTGGACGTGTACAATTCGTTAAGTACATCAGACTGCCGATTATTCTTGCATACTCCAACTGAGAAACTGGTTCCCCTCTGTTCTTTGCTAAGTGTAGAGTTAAGTCTATCGGTGTCTTAGCCGGAGGGCTGTTAATGACATTGAATTTTCGAAGTACATATTCCAGATAATGGGATTGTGACTGGACTATTCCTTCTGATGTTCTAGAAATCTTTATTCCTAATATGACATCGGCTAATCCCATATCTTTCATGTCAAAGTGATTCCTTAACAAGCCTTTGGTATTCATGATCAATTCATGATTACTTCCCATTATCAACATGTCATCCACGTAAAGACAGACTATTACAAATGATTCAAATGTTCCTTTAATGTAGACACACTTGTCACATTCATTTATCTTGAATCCATTTGACAACATAGTTCGATCAAACTTCTCATGCCATTGTTTAGGTGCTTGTTTGAGTCCGTACAATGACTTTACAAGTTTACACACCTTTTGCTCTTTACTTGGAACAACAAACCCTTCGGGTTGTTCCATGTAAATCTCTTCCTCTAACTCTCCATTCAAGAAAGTTGTTTTCACATCCATCTGGTGTATCTCAAGATTATGCACTGCTACAATAGCTATGAGAACACGTATAGATGTTAGGGGTGTAAATGGTTCGGTTTAGCTCGGTTTGGACAAATTTAGGAGCCAAACCGCTAGTATCGGTTTGGAAAAATTCCAAACCGAGCTGAGCTAAAAAAAAAATCGAACCGAGCTGAGCTAAATCGGTTTAGCTCGGTTTAGCTCGGTTTGAACCGCGGTTTGAATCAACCAAACAAATTTACAACAAAAAAAGAATATGTGCCACAAAAAATTAAAGACAAAAATTAGAATCAAAAAATCAAAACTAGCAAAGTACTGATCAGACCGCTTAGGAGAAGTAGGGAGCTCATATAATTATACGTTAAATTAATTCTCGACACCATCTACAAAATCATACGTTTATACCACTATTTACTGTGATGTACTTTTTGGATTATAAATTCTCAGCCCACGGTGTGTTAGGGTTTTGAAGATCACATTTGCTTTCAAAAATGTAAACTTTGGTAATCTTAGAGAAGTTGGCCTTATGCAGGCTTACTTGGGCTAAGCTTTGAAAAATGTAAGCTTTGGTAATCTTTTCAAGTTTTAATAAATGAAATTATTTGATAGTGTCAGAGTAGATTAAGGAGCAGTTTTTGCACTTAGCTTTGGGACGATATGTACATCATAGACCGCTTATTGCACCTGTTAGGAAGTTTGAATCTATTAAAGACGAAAATTAGGATAAAAAAAATAAGAACAAAAAATCTGGGTAGGTTTATGCCTCCATTAGGAGTATGTGCCACAAAAGACTGCTTGGTAATGATCTAAACTAGCAAAGTACCGAAGAAAACACATAAACCACTAAATGTAAGTTTCGGGTAAAGATACAATTTTAGCATAAAAAAGGGTAGTATCGTCTAAGTTAGGTGTATACAACATACCTCTACTTTTGTTCTCGACGGTGAGAAGGCGGCGACGGTGAGAGGCGGCGACGGTGAGAGAGGCGGCGACGGTGAGTGAGGGGGCGACGGTGAGATCTACTTTAGAGAGAGAAGGGGAAGAGAGAGAAGGTGACGGTGAGCGGCGGCGACGGTGAGAGGCGACGACGGTGAGTGAGGCGGCGATGGTGAGATCTACTTTAGAGAGAGAAGGGGAAGAGAGAGAAGGAAAAGAGATATAATGAAAGTTCTCCAAGAGGCAGATGTAATGTATTAAAGATTTTAGGGATTTGAAATAAATTAAAGGTAGGGATTAATTTGATTTGGAATGAATGGTTAGGATTATGGTTTATGGTGGTTTGGTTTGACTTCATAGCTCGGTTTCGTAGGTCGGTCTCGTAGCTCGGTCTCGTAGCTCGATTTCGTAGCTCGGTTTCGTAGCTCGGTCTCGTAGCTCGGTTTGAAAGCTAAACGGTTTAGCTCGGCTCGGTTCGGCTCGGCTCGGCACCCTCAAACCGCAAGCTAAACCGAACCGCTCGGTTTGGCATTTTTTCAAACCGAGCTAAACCACTCAAATAAAAAAACCGAGCTAAACCCCACGGTTTAGCTCGGCTCGGTCTCAAACCGCGGTTTGAGCTAAACCGCTTACACCCCTAATAGATGTGATCCTTGTGACAGGAGAATATGTATCGAAGAAGTAATATCCCTCCTTTTGTCAAAACCCTTTGGCTACTAGCCGCGCTTTGTACTTATCGATAGATCCATCTGCCTTATACTTCCTTTTAAGGATCCATTTGCAACCTAACAGTTTGCATCCTGGAGGAAGATCAACCAACTCCCAAGTATTATTAAGCATTATGGATTCTATCTCACTGTTAATAGCCTCTTTCCAGAACGTACTGTTCGGTCCAGATAACGCTTCTTTAACAGTAGCTGGTTCGTTTTCCAACATAAATGAGAGAAAATCAGGACCAAAAGACTTTTCCACTCTTGCCCTTTTACTACGTCTAGGTCCTTCATCTTCTACTTGAGATGGACCGTTTGTAGATTCATATGTTCACTTTTGAGAATTACCTTCTTTCCTATCCTTGGCAGGAAGGATATTTTCAAAGAATACTACATTCCTTGATTCTATTGTCATTCCTGCATTCATATCAGGAATTTTTGACTTGTGCACTATGAATCGATAGGCACTACTGTTATTGGCATATTCAATAAATATGCAGTCAACCGTCTTGGGACCAATCTTTATTTGCTTTGGCTTAGGTACTTCAACCTTAGCTAGACAACCCCACACTTTAAGGTATTTATAACATGGCCTACGATTATGCCATAACTCATAGGGTGTTTTGTCAATACCTTTATTGGGTATCTTATTAAGAATATAGTTAGAAGTGAGTATAGCTTCCCCCCCACAAGTTGTCGGGTAAGCCTGAACTTATCAAAAATGCATTCATCATCTCTTTGAGAGTACGATTTTTGCATTCAGCAACTCCGTTAGACTGAGGGGTATATGGAGCCGTCGTTTGATGAATTATGCCGGATTCCCAACATATTCCTTCAAACGGAGCTTCATATTCTCCTCATCTATCACTTCTGATTTTCTTAATCTTTAAGTTAAGTTGATTCTCAACTTCTTTCTTATAAGTCTCGAAAGCCCCTAAGGCTTCATCTTTACTTCTTAAGAGATAAACATAACAATACTTAGTGCAATCGTCTATGAATGTAATGAAGTACTTTTTACCTCCTCGAGTTTGCACAAGTTTTAAATCACATATGTTGGTGTGAATTAACTCGAGGGGAGTTGTGTTTCTTTGTATGGCATTAAATGGCGACTTCGTCATTTTTGCCTCAACGCAAACTTCGCACTTATTAGTTGAATCAGATTTAGTCATTTGGATTAAATCTTGTTTCACTAATTTCTTAATAGTGTCGAAGTTTACATGACCTAATCTATCATGCCATAAACTAGGACTTTCCGACAAGTAAACATAAGAAACAACATTTTTATTCTTCGCACCTTGGCGGATAACATTCATTACATTCATCTTGAAAAGTCCCTTCTCGAGGTAACCCTTTCCAAGGAATAAACCATTCTTGGTTAATACAAACTTGTCGGATTCAAAAACTAATCTAAAACCGGCTTTACTGAACAAAGCACCAGAAACTAGATTCTTGCGGATGTCCGGAACATGCAGCACATCAAGCAAGGTTACTTCTTTGCCCGAGGTCATCTTCAATACAACATTTCCAATGCCTTGAACATCGGAAGTCGCTGAATTTCCCATGTACAATTTCCTTTCGGAAATGGGAGTATAAGAAGAGAAACTCTCCTTATTAGCACAAATATGGCGGGTATCCCCGATATCTATCCACCATTCCTTTGGATTGTCATCCAAGTTTTCCACGTTTGCCTCGAAGATCACCGCAGCAAAATCAAGATCCATGTCTTCGACATTGTTCGCCTCCTTCTTTAGGTGGCGACAATCCTTTGCTATATGGCCCGGCTTGCCACAATTATAGCATGCTCCTTTGAACTTCTTAGTTGTGGAGCCTTTGTTCCCTTTCTTAGCATTCCCGGAATGCTTCCTTTTGGTGCCGCTAGGGCTTGCCTCGGCGAGATTGACTTTTGCCTCCATCTTGCCTTTGGTATCCTTGGCTTCATTTTCTCGATTATTTTCTTCAATTTGAAGACGAACAACCAAGTCCTCCAAAGTCATCTCTTTGCGCTTATGCTTGAGATAATTTTTGAAGTCCTTCCATGAAGGCGGCAACTTCTCTATGATTGATGCCACTTTGAACGGACCATTCATTATCATTCCTTCGGCATCAAGACCATGCAATATAAGTTGGAACTCATCAACTTGAGTTGTTATCAACTTAGAATCCACCATTTGGAAGTCAAGATATTTGCCGACGACAAACTTCTTTGACCCGGCATCTTCAATCTTATACTTCCTTTCCAAGATACTCCATAAAGCCTTGGCTAACTCGACGGTACTATACACATTATATAGTGCATCATCGAGTCCATTCAAAATGTAATTTTTACATAAAAAATTACCATGGTACCAAGCCTCTTTGGCCATAAGCCTTTGAGGGTCGGGATCATCCTTTGCAACAATCGGATCCTCTTTCAAGAACCGATGCAAACTTAGAGTGGTCAAGTAGAATAGCATTTTCTGTTGCCATCTCTTGAAATCCACCTCGATAAACTTTGGGGGTTTCTCACCATGAACCGAGTGAGACAGTGTAGTAGCGGGTGCAACATTCTTGAGCGGTGCATCGCCTTGAGGGGGAGTAAGCCCGGATGATTCGGAGGTGTCTTTCTCACGTGCCATTGTAGGAAAGCCTTAAGAAACGTCAAATACTTCTTACGATTGTTAGGATTTTATGTTAGGCTTCTTAAGGAAATAACAAAGAGAGATGAGAAAGATAACGGGAAATATAACGGAAATTGAAAAACAAACCACAAATAGTCGAGTCTTGTGTTTAACACAATTTCCATAAGAAGTATTTGTCCCGCATGTGTGCTACGCTTGATGACAAACTTCTCGTGAGATGAAACGACTTCTAATTGTTAATAGGAGCACACCAAATTAACAATTCTAACGAACAATAGAAAGTTTGGAACTTTGGACTTGAAGGAATTTGATGCAGCAAGATGAAATGATTATGCTTGGTTAATCTATCTCAAAATGTGGGTAGAGAGGCTCAAATGACTGTATGTATGAATTGAAATTCGGAGGGAAAGTATATAAGGAGAGTTAAGGGGTTTGTGTCTTTTCCCTTGAAAAGGCACAACTTTTCTTTGAATTGGCACTGCTCAGAAGCTGCTCGGCCGAGTCGAGGACTCGCTCGGCCGAGCAAGCTACACGGCCGAGTCAAGGAACTCGCACGGCCGTGTCAATCACACTGCTCGGCCGAGCAAGGCATATGCCTCGGCCGAGCAAGAAGGTCCAGAGACTTGGCCAATTTGCTATGCTCTGCTCGGCCGAGTCAAGGACTCTGCTCGGCCGAGCACATCAAAAAACTCTTTAAACAACTCTCGTTAAGTTACAAATCTTTTGTCATTAATTTCTCATTCACCCGGAAAAGGTTTTGAGACAATAAATGAGTTTCATTATCTACCCTAAATGTAGAATACATTTTGTAACTTACTTCGTTAACAAATAACGAACTCCGTTGGAAGTTAACGAACTTCCGTTAGAAAGTTAGGTCAACGATAAGTCAAACTTAACTTTCGTTACCCATTTCCAACAAATACTTACAATAGGGAGATGTCCTTGGTTGTATATTCTTAGTTAATCAAGAGAATAAAGAATCTTGATTAGTGGAATCCTATGAATTGACCTAGACTTCATTAATCACAAGTGTAGTTTAATGACCTAGGGATGATCCTTTAGTGGAAAATACGTGAGAATAACTTGAACATAACGGATTTTGACTTATACGGAACCCTCGAGAGGTAAGCCGGGTTGCCCGCGTGACAGGAGGAAATACTTTAAACAGAAACTTCAAGAGATAGGTTGTGTTAGTTTTAAAAAACATTTGCTAGGCCTTCACCCATAAGTAGTTAGCACAACTTGGCGCATCATCCTTGATTTATGACATTTTAATCTTAAAACAATTTCTTCATATCATTCTTAAATGCCTACAAATATAAAGACGTTTGTATTTGTATGAACCCTAGTTAATCGAGAGAAGGACGTAGCTGTGAATCTTGATTAGCAGAACCATATGAAGTAAACTGGGTTACATTAATCACGAGAGTAGTTTAATGGCCTAGGGATGTTCCTTGAATGGAAAGTACGTGGATTTTATAAACACTAACGGATTCTTACTAATTATGGGCCATCGAGAGATAGGGCATAATTAGTGAAGAATACAAATACTACTTGCTTGATCGTGAGAAGTAGTATAGGCTCAATGTACCATCCTTGTTATTTAGATGAAAACTTTGATTTAAAAGCTTGATTACTTGATGAATATATGTTGTTCGAATCCCAATCCCAAGAATACTTTTATTATAAGTTAGAGTAGTTTGTGTATGTTTCTATTATTTTCATAAACTAAAACATATTTCCCCCAATCATTTTATATATATATATTTATAAAAACAAGTATCATACAAAGTAAACCCTTTCTCTGTGGGAAAGACGCGTACTTGCACTTGCTATACTATATATAACCCGTGCACTTGCGGTATAAAATGAAGCGTTAGGTTCTGAAACAAACAAGAATGGATCCAATCGGATACATATTGGAAAAGCCCACACTATCTTCGCGATTGTCCATATGGTCTTTCTTTCTTGCAGAATTTTACATCACATAAGTAGTCCAGAAGTCAGTAAAGGGAAGAGTATCATCGATCAGTTGGCAAAATTCTCCAGCTCCGAGGAGAGGGGAGAGGAACCCAAAATCCCATATGAAGGCATTTTCCTGTTGGAAATAGAAGCCGAAAAGAAGTGGCAATATTCCTTCAATGGAGCATTCGAAAAAAGAGGAAATGAGGTAGGAATGTTGTTGGTTGACCCAACAGACGAGCACACTCCTATTGCCATCAATTTAAATTTCACCGCCACAAACAATGCAGTTGAGTACGAAGGTTGCATTGCCGGCCTCGAGGCCGCGTTCGACAGAAATATCAAGAAGGTGGAAGCTTACGACGATTCTGCCTTTATCATAAATAAAGTCTCCGGAAAATGGAAAACCTTGATGGGAGCCAATTAGAAGATGTTATATTTCACTACATCCCTTGAGAGAGGAAAAGATGTGCATATGCTTTGGCTACCTTGGCAGGAGCACCCTGCCTACTGCTATACACAAGAAGTAGTACAATTAGAAGGTCCATGCTATACAAAAGTACTAAATTATCTGAAAGCTTTCCACTAGGGGGAATGTTGGCCCCATATGAATGGTCAGATGATGGCCAAGAAAATCATGAAACAAGGATATTACTGGACCACCATGGTAGCAGACTGCGGTAATGGGTTCGCACTTGCGATAAATGTCAAGGTTTTGCCAATCTTGACAACTTGCCTCCTCACAAGCTAGTGACTATGATGACACCTGTCCCTTCTACACTTAGGGCATTGATGTCATTGAAAAGATTATCCCCACCGAGTCCAACGGACACGAGTTCGCGCTAGTCATCGTAGACTACTTCACTAAATGGGTTGAGGCAGATTCTTATAAATTCTTAACCGCCAATAAGGTCTCCCACTTTATCAAGGAAAATATCATATATCACTATAGAGTTCCTTACAAATTCATCTCTGACAACGAGACACAATTTAAAGGGGAAGCCAACACATGTATGGTAAAATATGGCATCACACACCACAAATCCGCCCCCTAAAGACCTTAGACAAATGGTGTTGTGGAGTCCACCCACAAGATATTAAAGAGAATTATTGAGAAGATGGCAGAAAGTGGGAAGGATTGGCCCGAGAAATTCCTACTAGCACTTTGGGGATACCGCACCTCAATATAAACCCCCATGGGTGAAACTCCTTATGCTCTAGTCTATGGAATGGAGGTCGTCCTCCCACTTGAGGTAGAAATACCTTCCCTGAGAGTCCTATTTAAAAATCAAGTGGCAGAGGAAGATTAGCTCCGCAGCGATGCAAAGAATTAACTCTACTAGACGAGCGCAGACTGAAGGCCATGGAACATACTCGCGCCTATAAGAGAAGAATAGGGTAAGGCAGAGAGACATCAAAGTCGGTGACTTGATCATGAAAGTTTTACCCCCCAACTTAAGTACCCTACTCGGAAGGTGTCCTCAACTTCAGTCAACCTCGACAAGCTCCGCCACTACTATGTGTAAAGCGCAATGTCACCTCGCGCTATTGTTTTTCATCCAATAAAAAAAGCTGAAATTACCCGGGATTTTGCGCGGGCCCGAAACACGGTTGTCTTTCGTGGGGGGTTGGTGTCTGAGCCCTCGCTTCATGGGAAGGAAAAAATGAGGAGTCGCCACGCGGTTTTTGTATTTTGAGCCCAAACGTTGAGAAACGGCTTTTGAAAACGGTGTCGTTTTTATTGGTAGCAAAAACTTAGGAAAAGGCTTTGAAAATAGGGGATCATTTTTATTGGTAGCAAAAATGAGTAAAAAGCTTTTTAGTACCAGAGATTGTTAGGTTCGGAGGTCACGTTACGTTTCGGGAAGAGTATTACGAGATCACCCGAAACGCCTCGTATGACGAGTCTTTCTACCTTTCTCGAAAACGTGTGTGTGTGTGTGTGTGTTTTTTGAAATGGGGGCTTGAATGACAAGCTTAATCTTGGTTTGAATGTCAAACGTTGATTAGGTGACTTTTGAAAAGGCGAGCGTTTGAATGACAAACGTCGGTTTTGAGACGAAAATGAGCGTTTGCGTGGCAAACGTCGATTTGAGCTTGAAATGAGCGTTTGCGTGGCAAACGTCGATTTTGAGTTTGAAAAGGAGTTCGAAGGTCGAACTCCGGTTTTTTGAACCGCGCGTGTCATTGTTAACGACTTTTACAGGAAAAATGCGTATTAAATGATTTTAAGTGTCAAATGGAGGCTTTTAGTTTGAAGATGAGCGTTTGGAGGCCAAACGTCATTTCGCGCGTTTTGAAAGAGTGTTCGAAGGACGAACTCCGGTTTTGAACCGGGCATTACATTGTTAACGATTTATACGGGAAAAATGCGTATTAAATGATATGCAATCAACGAATCGGGTTGCGACTCGGACTTAGAAAAGTAAATACTATCACGATCCAAACGGGTCAGACTTTGTAAATGATAGTATTTAAAGCAGTATCAACGAGGCCAATCGGCTCGGAATTGTAAATGACGATCAACGAGGCCAATCGGCTCAGAATTGTAAATGATGATCAACGAGGCCAATCGGCTCGGAATTGGTAAATGACAGAAAGTAAATGACGATCAACGGATCGATCGATCCGGAATTGGTAAATGACGTAAAAGTAAACGGAACGGGGTCGGAACGCCGTTTTAACCCGTGATTACTTCTCTTACGGAAAGAGAAGAGGATCGAGGGGCTAAAACGTATTGGACCCCGTTAGACAGAGGCATCTACATTTCAATAACGTTGTTCGAAACGGCTGTAGTGCGCGTAAACCGAGACGAAACGAGAGATTTAGAGAGAGGGAGTTATACCTATGGCTAGGGTCGACTCCTTTGGCTCGGAAGGTGTGTACGGGACACAAAAACTAGTTTGAAAGGGTGTTTCGAAGTGATGAGGGGCATATTTGATCGAAATACGGAAGTTTCACGTGAATCGAGGCAAACGGGAGCTCGGGAAGGGGTGAAATCAGTTTGGGCCGTGAGGGAGGTGATTTTTGGGTGAAAAATGTTCCTCTTTTTGGCTTTGACAGCCACTTCTATTTATAGGTAAAAATTGCAGTAGGAGTCCGGACGGACTTGAACTGTTTTTCAGGGTTTTGGGGTATTTTGGAATTTTGAGGCTTATTGGCAATTTCTGTGAAATTTGCACAGGAGTCCTGGGACTTTGATCAAATACAGGGTATTTTGGTCTTTTCAGCTTGATTTGTGATTGAAAGGTGACGAGGGCTGTGGCATGGCTGCCACGTGCCCTGTGAGTCACCAGGTGTATGGGAGTTCGTTCCCCGGTCCCAGTTTTGTCCGTTTTTTAAAATAACAGTCCGGAAAATGTCCGAAATGCCCCCGGAAAGTGCCGAAAAGTGCGTTTTTCAGGAAAGCCGTACTTTTACGTGCGATGACACGTGTTAAGTATGCTTCGACGTCGGGATGTGTAGACACCCCATTCTGAACACATCGGAACATACTTATACCACTCTAAGTCTCGCTTTGAGTCAAAAGGTAGAAATCCACCATTTCGTCATGTTTCGTTAAGTTTTGACTAACCACCGTTAGTTTGGGACTAAACCGCATACGAGATAACGAGGAAAGGACAAACCGTCCACAAGAGCAATATTTCGCCGCGAGATGGCGTGTCTCGCGCGAGATATCCCCCCTCTGCAGATCGCAGACGACAGTTCCCTCGTCGATTTCAACCTCTTTTCGGGATAAAACTTTAGCTCTCCGGCCAACCAATAGAATTTGGAGTCTGGAACCATCTTGAAGTGTTTGATCTCATCTTCAACACTTCCCCAACCCCTATAAATACTTGGTGACTTCCAAGGTTCAAGAGGTCCAGAAATTTTCACAACACACACATTTTGTTGGTTTCTCTCCTTGAAAGAATCCTACAAAATCACCCTAAAAACTCACCTCATAGTTTGTTTGTCAACCTTGTTGACAAACAAACATCAAGCTCCAAGTTAAGGATCGAGGCGAAGCTCTGTCCGTGTCAAGAGTCGATTCTAAACTTGAGTTGAAACTCTGCCCAAATCACCTCACGCAAGGTAACCCCCTAAATCCCCTTCTAATTGACTGTTAGAGTGGTATAAGTCCATAGAATCTAGGATCGGCCTAGAGCCTCTCCAAATCATGGAGACGGTCTCGAAGCAATCGATCCTACATTCCGTTTAACCCCGTTAAATGGACCTTTGTTTATAATATTTAAAATCCTTTTTCTTTTCTTTTGAAAACCTCTCTTTTCTTTAGCAAGACCGATCTCCGGATTGGGTGAAATGGATGCTCCTTGACCTACCCATTTCATAACCTAAGCCCCGAACCCAAATCTCTTTTCAAAATGGTTTTCCTATTTTCTCCAATCGAATAATATAGGTGGCGACTCAAAAAGATAAAATTCTTTTTCCTCACAACGCTACAGTGGCGACTCTGCTAGGGATTTAAAATTAAGAGGCTTAAACTTGCGTCAAAATTAAAAGAGAGGTTTTCAAAATTTTTGTAAATTCAAATTTTTTGCTTTCAGATGAGGCATGTCTCGTGGCGAGGTATCATATCTCGCGCGAGATATTGCTTCGGCAATCTGATTGTTTTCTGGTTTCTCCCGTTTGTCTCATAGTCCAAGACGAGAGCCGAACATGCAAGGGGGATCCCAGCATTCATTATCTGCAGAGTTCCCGCATCTTAAGGCCTCTCTTAGGGTGTAGAACTCGAACCTTCGTTTCCTTTAAATAATTGATTATTATTTATAAACTGCGTGCGATTGGGTTTTATTTAATTAAAGTCCGGTCCATTGGGGATTCGGGAGTTGTAAATTGAATTATTTATCTCTCTTTCTCTCTCTTTATTTGGAACTACGATGGCCTGAGTCTTCCTAATTTGGAAGAAACGTAGGCAACCACTTGGTGCGGCCACTATCTGTTTCCCTTTTGATTTTTCAAAAAAAAAAACTCTCTATTTTACTCTATCACCTAGATTGACTATCACACACGCGCACTCATATTATAACTGTCATTGCACTGCATACCCTCTATAAACCCGGGACCCACACTAAGGACGGATGACGTTAACCACCTAGTCGCCGGTCTCTCCGAAGTTGGACAATCCCACTCCGCGTATTCAATCCACTTAGATTGTCATATCGCGGGGAGCCTAGCCTTCCAGCCCTGCTTCGCCACATTCTCATGTAGATTGACCTTTTTAGGATCACTCCGTGATCGGTCGGTTTTGACTAGGTGATCTTTTCTTGTTTTTGACCAAAACAAAGCCATGCAAAATTGACAATAAAAAAGGATTCAGAAAAGTCCCTTCGGAAAAAATCCCTTCGGAATGACCCTTTCGGATTTCCCTTTGAAAAAATACATATACGTATAATCCTTCAAAAAACGATCTTACATGGCTTTGTTTTACAAAAATCGGATTGATTGCTTAGTCGTTAGGTTCTGATAAAGGCCTTAGAAACCCCTCAAAACGGACTTTCCGTTCCGACCAAAAATTAGGTCTAAATAAAAATCGACTTTCCGTGTGGTTATCTCGCACGGGACAACATATCTCGCGCGGGATAATGCTTCTGTTTGGCCGAATTCTGAGCCCGAGCCATTTTGAGCTCGCTTCCGACTCGTTGGGGCTAGATCCTGATATCTGCATCTCTTCAGTCAGTTTTTCGAAGCTACTCAACTCCAAGACTCCCAACACAATGTCCGACGTCGACAACATTCCGGGTAACGAAACTCTGTCCGAAAACAACCACAAACTTACGGAAGAATCCAATGATCGCCTAGAATTGCAAGTTTCCCAAATCCACACTCTCGTGGAAGAAATTCAAGAGCTTAGGGCTGCACTAGCCAACAAAGAAAAGAAGAAGAAAAATGATTCTTCCTCCGGAGAAGAGGAGTCATACACCAAAAGGGCCAAGGGTCGCCGCAAAAGTAAAGGCAAGAAAAAGAGGTACGAGTCTAGCTCGTCATCTTCCTCATCTGACAATGAAAGCTACACATCCAAGAAAGAAAGCAAGGGGGAAAGCAAGAATGAACCCCTTACCATGGCAATGCTAGAAAAGAAACTTGCATCCCTCGATGTGAGTAAGGGAGCCTCGCTCTCTATTGATTACGATACCCTTCGTCAGTCCATGTCAAAGCTTCCTAGAAAGTACAAGACACCCGACAGTGCAAAATTCAATGGCACCACCTGTCCCAAATCACATTTGGAGACCTACTCTTGGGCCATGCTACCTATGGGTGTTGATGACAACCTGTTAGCCAAATGCTTTCCCCAAACTCTCGATGGTGCCGCGAGAGATTGGTATATGACCCTTCCACTCTCTACGAGACTCGACTGGCCACTCGCTAGTTGTACTTTCCAAAAGCAATACGAGGACAACTCCACTTACCGCACCACTAGAAGGGATCTTGAGCAAACCAAGCAGCTTCCGAACGAATCCTTCACAGATTTTGTCAAAAGGTGGAGGACTAAACTAACCGAAATTGTTGATAGGCCCAGCTATGACGAGCAAATTCACATCCTCATACAATGCCTTAGAGAGGAATATCAAGACAAGCTAGCCGGCAACTATTTTACTAGCTTCGCCGAACTTCACAAGTCGGGCATTCGGTTAGATGACCTCATCAAACAGAAAAGGGAAGTCAAGAAAGAAAGTGGATTCCGTTACAACAAGAGCTCTTCTTCATCTTCCAATCCCAAGGATGCATCTGTCAATGCCATTGTCTTCAATCATCCCGGAAATGGTAAATACTCTGCAGTACCTCCACCACAAAAGAAGAAGAAGGATAGACATTATGACAAGCTTGAAGGAATCACCCAAGAAGAACTCTTCGAAGTGCTTGTCAAGAACGGGAAAATCAAACCAAGAGAAGGTGGGCCTCCAAATAAAGACCTTCCTGCCAACCATGCTCATCACCTCTTCTGCAAGTACCACAACTTCACCGGTCACGACACCAACTCCTGCTTCCACTTGAAAGATGTCATTCAAGATTTGTTTGACGATAAAGAGATAGGATTACCTAATGTTGTTACTAATCCTTTGCCAAACAATGAGGTCAATCTGATAGAGATAGAAAGTAGCTTCGAGGACCCTACTGCCTAGCCACAATTGTGGACGAGAGCCCTCTTGAATTTAATAAATCTTCTTTTCGTTATATGATGTCTTGGGAGGAAATCTTAGAACAAAAGGAAAAAGGGTCTAAAACAGATCCAACCTACTCACACGATCCGGTCGTGTGATCACCAACAAAGACCCAAGGGATGAAAATCCTCCAAAACACGCCAAAGCCTCATCGCCAAGCGAACCGGAGGATCCTCTCTTAACTCGCTTAAAGAAGACACAAGCAAACATCTCGGTTTGGGATCTCATAGGAGCATCTCACAAGCACCGTGAAATGTTGAAAAAGGCATTGGCTCAAATGACCATTTCCTCGGAAGCAACACCCGAAGAGCTCACTCAAATGATTGGCCAAGTGCAATTTGGTAACGTCATCACTTTCACTGAATTGGACCTCCCGTCCTATGGGAACAATCATCATGAGGCCCTCTACATAACGGCTAAGGTGAATGGGTACCGAATGCCACGCATTTTGGTTGACAATGGTTACGCAATCAATGTCCTCCCAAAGAAAGCCTTATCATCCTTAGGCCTCACCCACAAAGAACTCAAGCCATGCGGGCATACCGTAAGGGGGTACGATTGTCTTGCTAGAACGCTGCGGGATCGGTCGTGATACTGTAGAAATGGGGCAAGTCACTATGAGCATTGAATTCCAAGTCATCGACACCCCGGCATCCTTAAACTTGCTGCTTTGTCGCCCTTGGCTACACGACATAGGGGGTGTACCCTCCTCCCTGCACCAATGCATCAAGTTCAGACACCACAACACGATAGTCACCATACACGGAGAAATGGTTCTTGCTAGTCCTATCCTCGAAGTACAACATAGTACTTCGATTTCCTGTTCGGTGGCTTTGAGATTGAGAAAGAAAGCACTGTGAATGTCATAGAAACTTGCAACGAAAATGGCTACTCCAAGGCACTTTGGTTTTCCGGAAGCCTTCCTGTCTGGAGAATGATGCTAGCAAAAGGGTACTTTCCTGGACTGGGGCTTGGAAAGCACTTACAAGGGATAACGCAACCACCACGGTCCCCTGACCTCACACAAAGCATGGCCTAGGATACATCATCTCCATCCACGATGGAGATGACGAAGAAGAGTGGGGCTTCGCTCAAATCAAGTGGGAAGGAACCACCTACAAAGGCTGCGACGACCTAAAGCCCAAGAATGGAAAACTCAAGCCATATCGAAAGACACTCAATGGCTACTTTGTTCGAGAAGGGAAAGTATTCCCTACTTTATCTTTGAGAACCATGGATGACGATAAAGCAAAGCGCCAACCGGGCTTTGAAATCTTTAGCGATTGTGATGCTTCTCCAAGTGAAACAGAATCCGTCCCACTAATCCCTAATGATTTGTGGGTCACGAAGACAGAAATGACATGTGAATGGGACTTTGTGTTGGGAGAAGACATGCGATAGTTCCAAGACCTGTCTAGGTTAGAAGACAACCGGATCCATGCAATATCCGAGGGGGACGCTCCAACTACCGACTACACAAGGCCGATACGTAAATGTGATGAGCCAATTCTAAGGCGGCACGTCACCGGAGGACTGATTGTTGATGAAGACTTCATGATCAAAGAGCTTGGTTGCACTCCCCATCCCCGCGAGGAAGATAGGCCCCGTAGCTTTTACATTAGAAGCGGGCTCCACCTCCGATGAACTCACTCAAGAGGAAATCGAGGCAAATGGCCGAACATGTATTCCTTACTTCCTTAATGAAAACTTTGATCTTTCCGAGTACCCTGAGATTGCTAACATCGTGAATGATGAATTAACTAATAATAATCAATATAACGAACACGTTAATAATGAATCATACGATGAGATAGATCAAGAAAATGAACGAATCTTAAAAGAATTAGCTAAGCAAGTAGGTCATTGTGGAAAGAATGGCCCCGTTGACGACGAGGAAATGCAAACGGTTAATCTTGGGACAACGGAAGACCCCAGAGAAACAAAGATCGGCAGCTTCTTCAAGGGGGAAGACAGAGAAACCTTGACACAGCTCCTCAGAGAATATGTCGACGTCTTCGCTTGGTCATACAAAGATATGCCTGGGTTGAATCAGTCAGTTGTAGAGCACAAGATACCACAGCTACCCAACGCCAAGCCAGTCAACCAGAAACTACGCAGAATCAAGCCGGAATGGTCAATGCAAGTGAAAGAAGAAATCATGATGCTCTTGAATGTAGGGTTCATCAAAGTGATTGAATATCCGGAATGGTTAGTAAACACAGTGCAAGTCGCCAAGTCGAATGGGAAAATACGAGTCTGTGTTGATTTCAGAGACTTGAACAAGGCATCCCCCAAAGATGACTTCCCGTTACCGAACATAGACATGTTGGTCGATGCCACAGCTGCATACGAAGTCCGCTCATTCGTCGACGGTTTCGCAGGGTATAACCAAATCCTCATGGCAGAGGAGGATCAGCACAAAACAGCATTCACCACACCTTGGGGAACGTTCTGCTACACGGTCATGCCGTTTGGTCTCAAGAACGCTGGGGATACATACCAAAGGGCAGTCACGATACTATTCCATGACATGATCCACAAAGAAATAGAGGTATATGTGGACGACATGATTATTCACTCAAAAGGGACAGATGGTCAACACTTCAGAGATCTCAGAAAATTCTTCAATCGACTGAGACAGCACAAGATGAGGCTCAACCCCGCCAAATGCTCTTTCGGAGTGGTCAAAGGGAAAGTCTTAGGGTACATGGTCACAAAGCATGGCATAGAAGCAGATCCCGCCAAGATAAAAGCCATTACAGACATGCCTCCACCCAGAACACAGAAAGAAGTAAAGGGATTCATGGGCAGGCTTCAATATATCAGTCGATTCATCAATCAACTGACTACGATGTGCGATCATATCTTCAAGTTACTTAAGAAAAACGCACCACAAGAACGGATCGAAGAATGTCAAGAAGCATTCGAGGAAGTTAAGCGCTACTTGACTTCCCCACCTATTCTGGTTCCACCGCACAAGGAGAAGCCCTTGAAGTTATACCTCACGATTATAGACAACGCATTAGAGGCTATGCTCGCTCAAGAACAGCCAGCCTCCCACACAGAGAATGCCATCTATTTCGTCATCCGCAGATTCCAAGGCAGCGAAATTAACTACTCCCCACTAGACAAATCCTGTGCTGCTCTTGTTTGGGTATCACAAAGGCTAAAGCACTATATGGAAGCCTTCCCGGTCTGCCTCATTGCAAAAATGGATCCACTGAAATATATCCTAGACAAATCAAATTTGTCTTCGAGACTGGCCAAATGGTACTTCATGCTCGCGGGATATGACATCACTTACGTCACTCAGAAATCCGTCAGGGGGAGTGTATTCGCAGATCAGTTAGCCTTCCACGACGGCTTTAAGGGTTTACGCGAGGGCTTTTGGCCGTCGCGAAAGACCAGTTTTCTTGTAGTGTTCCTTGCGACGAAGTGAAGGGGGAAGACCCGCGATTCCCTGATGAGGACATCATGAGTATAGAAGAAGAAAATAAGTGGCAATTATTTTTCGATGGCGCAGCCAACATGAGAGGATTCGGCATTGGAATGTTATTAGTAGACCCTAACGACATCTACACTCCACTGGCAATACGTCTTGACTTTGACGCCACCAACAACACCACAGAATACGAGGCTTGCATCGCGGGACTTGAGGCAGCTCTAGAACGCAACGTGACCGAACTCGAGGTATTCGGGGATTCCCAATTGATCATCAATCAGACATTGAAGAAGTGGAGGGTCCAAGATCCAACCCTTCAAAGATACAATGCCCATCTCCAAGAGTTGGTGCAACAATTCCAAGATGTCTCATTCCACTACCTCCCCAGAGACAAAAATTGATTTGCGGATGCATTGGCCACACTTGCTTCATTGGTCGAAATCCCTAAAAGAAAAGTAGTCAAACCCTTCAAAATAACACGACGTGCAACTCCTGCATACTGCGTCGTTATAGATCTCCACGACTGCAAAGACAAATGGTTATCCGAATGTGCCACTGTTGGGAACTCTGAAGAGAAACCATGGTACCATGACATTTGGCATTTCATCCTAGATGGAACCATCCCACCTGAGACAGACCCAAAGACTTAGATCGCCCTTAAGAGGTTGGCGGCTAATTACGTCATCACTGCTGGCCGCCTATTCAAGAAACATTCCCAAGGGAACCTCCTTTGTGCCACCGAGGAAGAGGCCCAAGAAATCATGGACCATGTTCATCAGGGCATATGTGGAACCCACATGAGCGGAAATATGCTCGCCAAAAAGATCATCAGACAAGGGTATTTTTGGCTGACCATGGAAGCCGACTGTACCAAAATGGTCAAGAAGTGCCACAAGTGTCAGATACACGCCATTCTTCAGCATGCACCGCCTTCCTTGCTGTACCCTATGACTTCTCCTTGGCCGTTCTCTACATGGGGGATAGACGTGATTGGAAAGGTCACACCCATAGGAGCCAACGGACACTGCTTCGTCCTAGTAGCCATCGATTACTTTACTAAGTGGGTTGAGGCCGCCTCCTACAAAGTTTTGAATGCCAGAAAGGTTGCAGAGTTCATCAAGCACAACATCATCTGCCGGTATGGGGTTCCGCAAGAGATGATATCCGATAATGGGTCCCACTTCGAGAAGGAAACCGATCGCCTACTAACCGAATACAAAATCACAAGGCACAAGTCGTCTCCTTACAGACCTCAAACGAACGGAGCAGTTGAAGCCGCGAACAAAACAATCGAGACTATCATCAGAAAAATGGCAGTCACCGGAAAAGATTGGCCCGACAAGCTACCATTCGCACTATGGGGATACCGCACTTCAGTCGAAACAGCTACAGGAGAGACTCCCTACGCCCTCACATTCGGAATGGAGGCTGTCTTACCGATAGAATTGGAAATACCATCACTACGGGTTCTCCTAGAAAACCAAGTGAACGAGGTCGGCGGCTAGGAAGCAGATACGAAGAGTTGGCCCTGTTGGACGAAAGAAGGTTGAAAGCAGCCGAACATACTCAAGCTTACCAAAGAAGAATGGCAAGAGCTTTCAACAAAAAGGTCAAGACAAGGAACATCAGAGTAGGTGACCTGGTTCTCCGTGAGCACCGTCCTGGACCTTTCAACCCGCTAGGCAAGTGGGGACCAAGATGGATAGGACCCTACATTGTGAAGAAGATATTCTCTGGGGGAGCCCTTCAGCTGGTAGACTTAGACGGAGATCAACTACCGAAGCCAGTCAACATGGACAAGCTCAAGAAGTACTTCGCGTGACTTGCCCTCCTCAAAAGGAATCGCTCGCTAGGTTGAAAATCCAGGAAAGGACGACCTAGGCAAAAATTAGAGCTAGCACAAGAAAAGAAGCCCGCTAGATTGAAAACCCGAAAGGGCGGTCTAGGCAAAAGAAAGGGTGTGCATAAAAAAAAAAAAAAAAAAAAAAAAAAAAAAAAAAAAAAAAGAGGCTTATCTCGCGCGAGATTACCTCGGCACGGAGCCGTATTTTGTCCTTTTCTCAAAAATGAACTACGTTAGACCCGAGCCTCTTATTTAATTGCTTTGTAAAGAGGAACGTGGCGGCCTTCGGGTTCGGTCTAATCAAATAAATAAATCTACCTTTGTCCTTTTTTAATCGAATGCATTTTCATTAATGACAAAAGGGAACTCCTAACCACAACGACTAATTTGCTAAGCTAACAATCTCGAAAAAAAAATATACTAATAAAAGCAAAACAATTGATCTATCAAAGCAATCTCTCGGTACTCCTAAAGATCTAGCATTTCATTGACTTGGTAGGCCGGCGGACATGATCTCCACCGTCGTCGTGATCCTCCTTGCGCTTTGAGCCCCGCGGCGAGCATCCTTCGAGGCGATCAAAAACGAGTCAAGGCGATCAAAAATAGATCCCGAGAGCCTCTTGAAGACATGGGGTCTATCTAAAGCTTGCGTCTTTCCGAGCATCCCTTGCTTCGCCTCTCGTACCAATCCCCATCGAGAAAATCTGAGTTGGATCGGTTCGCACATTAGCGGGGATCGGGCGAGCCTCGCTCCTTCGCAAAAATCGCTAGCTACAAAAGAATCTCCTAGCAGTGAAAGCCGCAGATCATCAATCTTCTCCGCACTAGGGTGACCGGTATGAAGAAACCAATCCAAGTACTTATCAGACAAGAAGATACTTGCATTAAAAGTCCGAAGGTTCGACCAGCGATCCCGACTAGTTCCTTCACCCCATGCTTGAGCTAGAACCTGCGCAAACTCTACACCAATATAAGACACTTCACGAGAAGCTCCTTCGAAAAGATAAGTGTCCTGCTGCTGACCGAGCTGACGGAGCACCCGCTTGGGGAAATAAAAGGAGGAATTGCGCAAACTCGGAAGAACAACCCTGTCAAAACCCTCGGTATTGGCAACATACTTGTTCAACCTCCAATAAGGTGGACACCAAAGAATGTCAGCAGTTTCGGTCTTCGCAATCAACTCAGCCCATTCATCCACTGAAAGATCCTTGATCAATAACTTTCGCGTATGATATGTGAAAGGGGAATATTCCAATGGGGGACCCACTAACTTGAGATGCTCCCTAAGCCAAATAGTCAACAGAAGAGGACTCCCTTTAGTCATGACACCGGTCCTATGTAGCTCGTCAAGACCATGCAGGGTCTCACCCAAGATTAGCGGAATAATGTTCCTAGAACGTTTTCTAGCCTGCAGAACAATTTCCACAAGTTGGGAGTCGACCAAGCCGTCCCTACATGTAAAAGAACATCTCAGAAAAGAAAAAGAGCCGAGAAAGTTCCGTTTATAGACATGAAAAGCGTCATCATCGAATCACCGGCGAAGCGACTGGAAAAGAAGAGCAATCAACCCACTTGCGGTGAACCAACTTATAGCAAGTATCAAGGGGATCCCTAACAATTCATTCAAAGCTTGAATGATTCCTATTGTACTTAGGAACGGCAATCTCACGATCGAAGGCATATCCAAGATAATGGCAAATTTCTCCACGGTAGGCACCATCTCATTCAAAGAAAAATTGAAAAGATGAATAGAGGGATCCCAAAATCGAAACGACACCCGCAAGAGATTCCAATCCGGTTGGAGGTTCTTCAAGGTAAAGGATTACGAATCAATTCTGCAATAAACTTATTGCGAGATCGGTTGCGAAACGACCTCACAAAAACCCTTGATGCTTGCTTGAAAGATGCAATCACTTCAGACGACAGAGAAAAATCATCGACAATCATGGACGTTGGGGCAATCTCCTTGGAAGCCATGGATCGTAGGGTTGAAGAAGAAGGCAAGAATTTCACCCTAATAGAATATCTCTAGAGTTTGTAAGGCTAGAATGAGGTATCTGGCCGGACTACAGGGTGACTAGCGTGTCTCGTGCGAGACACCTTATCTCGCGCGAGATATTGCTACGGCAAAACAGCAACAGTTCTGCTCAAACAACAATCTAGCCCCGGCTTGACAAAGCAAGTCTCGAAAAACCTGTGTGTACAGTTCATAACATGCAGTAAAAACACCAAGATGAGGGCTCAAAATTGTGGCCTAACGGCCATTCCATTCCATTTCCAAAAAAACATGGAAAGTCGAGAAAGTTAATTAACTAACTAATTAGACCTAGGATTAGGGGTTAAGTAAAACCATTGTTTGTGCTACCTACTTGTTCCTAACAGGTACCAAAAGAAAAGAAAAATTGTCTGGGCCCACCCGACCAATATATACAAATCATCAGAAATCAAATAAAGAGAAAAGGAGGGGATCACGCCATCAAATCGCCCGAGCCGCCGGCACCTCCGCCATCACCGCCACGGGGGCTGCCATCCGTCCTCGATCTCTTGGCTCTGCAAGTAGGAGTCACCACCGAGGCCACTGTCGAGGCCTCCAAAGAAGCCTTGTGGAACAGCCTCTCGGACAGGTCCGACACCAGAGCCATCAGTCCCGCCATCTTGGTCGCTCCACGATTGTAATCGGCCGCGAACAAAGTGACCTGACAACCAAAGAAGAAGAAAATGTTCAGATGAAGTCGGACATATACACTTATATGGACGAATACGAGAAACAATACAAACAGAAACATACCGAAGAGACATCAGCCGGGAGGCGGTAACCCTCGGGAATCTGATCAGGAGACGGGATGTGTCCCACCATTGGCATGCTCCCCATCATGTACGTGTAGCTCAAAGGGCCGTAGTCTGGGGTAAAAGGCGAAGAACCGGTGGCACAGGAGGAAGTGCTAGGGGCCGAGGAACTGAAGCGAAGCGCAGGCGGAGCCACGAGCATGTGATCGCCTATCCCTCACCAGGAGGGGACCCATCAACCGAGGCAGAAACTCTGCATAAGAAGCCCCGGGGATCACGCAAGCCGTCGCCGCATCACCCGCCAGAAGACTAGCATAATCATCCTCCGGAATAGAGTGGGTAGGATACATCGCCCTCGGCGGATCCGCTGGCACCCTGTATGATAGTCTACCCCGGCCATGCTGTGGGAAGACCCGCTCACCAAGATACATGGTATCTCCCTCCAAAGATGCCAGCATCCTCTGCATCGCAGTAGCATCCCAAGCACGATGCACCTCCCGCTCCAACAGGGTCCAGGGATAAAGGCCCAACCTCTCATACTCGAAGGTATCCAACATAGCCCGCGCCTCCACCACCGTCAGGGTCCACTCCTGGTTCTCCTCCTCATCAACGCTCCGATTGGGGTGACTCCACCTCCTGATATCCGGGAACAAAGGGGCCCGGCTCTCCAACTCAAATCTATACAACCCGAGGACAGCATAGCCCCATATCTGCACAAAGAAAACAGATCAAATTCAGTATGAAACACAGACAGAGCATGCAGACGGAGAGCAGAAACAAAATCAAAAGGCATACCTCCCAGGCATAAGAATATCCCGACAGGGAATCCTTGGTGTTCCTACACGCCTCATCCAAACAGGTGGATCGTCCTCAGAAAAGCTCGGTCCAACGCCCAAACAGGTGGATCGTCAAACCAAAAGCTCGGTCCAATGCCCAAACAGGTGGATCGTCATCAGAAAAGCCCAATTCAATGCCCAAACAGGTGAATCGTCATCCCCAACAACAAAAAGCTCGATTCGGAGCCCAGAAAGGCGAATCGTCACAAAATCGACAGGACTCAGGGGATCGGACAGGTAAGCCTTTGTGTTCTAACATAGTTTCCACAGGTTCGGAGCCCAGATAGGTGAATCTTCAGACAGGCAGGTATATTCTGAATTGGGTCTTGATTTGATTCCTCAGTATGAATTTATCTTTCAAAACAAAATCTCCGCGATTTTCAAATGATTTTCGAAATACCTAAAGCAGCCTTTTCGTGTTTTGGAGTCGAACTATGTCATGGTCTGATTCTCCGATAGAGATACGTAGGAAGCCGTGCGGTCCGACCATCCCGATGTTCAGAATGATGTCTTTTCTATCGTCGACATGACTTCTTCCATAAGACATGTCGCCGAGGGGCTCTGTACCCCCATTCTGAACACATCGGAACATACTTATACCACTCTAAGTCTCGCTTTGAGTCAAAAGGTAGAAATCCACCATTTCGTCATGTTTCGTTAAGTTTTGACTGACCACCGTTAGTTTGGGACTAAACTGCATACGAGATAACGAGGAAAGGACAAAACTGTCCACAGGAGCAATATCTTGCCGCGAGATGGCGTGTCTCGCGCGAGATATCCCCCCTCTGCAGATCGCAGATGACAGTTCCCTCGTCAATTTCAACCTCTTTTCGGGATAAAACTTTATTTCTCCGGCCAACCAATAGAATTTGGAGTCTGGAACCATCTTGAAGTGTTTGATCTCATCTTCAACACTTCCCCAACCCCTATAAATACTTGGTGACTTCCAAGGTTCAAGAGGTCCAGAAATTTTCACAACACACACATTTTGTTGGTTTCTCTCCTTGAAAGAATCCTACAAAATCACCCTAAAAACTCACCTCATAGTTTGTTTGTCAACCTTGTTGACAAACAAACATCAAGCTCCAAGTCAAGGATCGAGGCGAAGCTCTGTCTGTGTCAAGAGTCGATTCTAAACTTGAGTTGAAACTGTGCCCAAATCACCTCACGCAAGGTAATCCCCTAAATCCCCTTCTAATTGACTGTTAGAGTGGTATAAGTCCATAGAATCTAGGATCGGCCTAGAGCCTCTCCAAATCATGGAGACGGTCTCGAAGCAATCGATCCTACATTCCGTTTAACCCCGTTAAATGGACCTTTGTTTATAATATTTAAAATCCTTTTTCTTTTCTTTTGAAAACCTCTCTTTTCTTTAGCAAGACCGATCTCCGGATTGGGTGAAATGGATGCTCCTTGACCTACCCATTTCATAACCTAAGCCCCGAACCCAAATCTCTTTTCAAAATGGTTTTCCTATTGTCTCCAATCGAATAATATAGGTGGCGACTCAAAAAGATAAAATTCTTTTTTCTCACAACGCTACAGGATGCACGGGGCAGTCCCGGGACGTCTCATTGGCATGGCAACGGGGAGTTTAACGAGTTCCGGTTAACCTGGAGCGGGCCAGTTAATGGATTTCGGTTAACTTTCTGACGGATTTGGACGATCCGGATTTGGGTACTTACAAAAGCTCGCTATGGTAAAAGCCCGAAAAGGGCGGCCTAGACAAAAGTTAAAGCAAAGGCACACAAAAAAGCAACCTGCTAGGTTGAAAACTCGAAAGGGCGGCCTAGGCAAAAGATAGGGTGTGCGAAAACAAAATCATCATCATTTCAACATGCACTTGCATGAACTACGATAACTTAAGCCCTTTATTTTCTTTGTAAAAGGGTAACGTGTCCATTATTGATCCAGTCTATTCAATGTAAATAAATAAAGCATATCTATAAATAAAGTACTCCTTTTGTAAATAAAGCAATTGTAATGACCCTAACCCTAGGCACTAGTTTTAGTATAATATTATATGCTTTTAATATTATTGTTAATATTATGTGCTCATTTTATATCCTTGATTTCTAATATTAGGATGAAATGATTGGGAAATAAAATAATGTTCTAGGGGGAAATATAAAAATAGAAAATAGATAAAGAATGGAAATGAGATTAATGTGTGTGGGCAAAGAAAATTAGAATAAAGGGTTTAATTGCACTACCTTAGAATTTAGAGGACCAAATTGTTTATTTTGGAAAGCCTTGATTTATTGGGGATGGGGGGCCATCACCTCCCCCTTATTTCCCTCATCTTTCTTCCCTTTAGTCAACAATCACCATACTCTCCCCATACTTCCCCCTTACTCTTACATCCTCCTCACTCTTTCTCCATCATTTCTTCTTACTCCTCCCAAGAACTCCATGGAAACATAACCTTGAAGCATCATCTTCTCAAGCTCCTAGAGGATTCATTTCTTCTCCATTTTTCAATTCAAGAGTACTTTTGTGTTTGGGGCAACTAGGAGAGTTGATCAAGCCAAGAAAATCCTCATTCCATCTTGTATTTGCTAAGGTGAGTTATTATGACCCTTCCCTTCATTAAATGCTCATGAACTCCTTATTGTTGTTCTTGTTATGATGATAGTTGTTTAAATGCTTTGGAACTCTCTTGAAGTTGGGGAATTGATAAATGACATAGAATGATGCTCTTGTTCTTAGAAGTTGATTTAGAGTGTAAGAAATGGGTGGAGTTAATTTTAGAAAATTAAACTTGAAATGTGTTGGTGAAATGGGTTGGAAATCTTGTGGTGAATAATCTAGGTCTATGTTATTTTGGGTTTAAATGAATTAGGATGAGGTTTGTAAGTTAGGAAATTCTTTTGGTGATCTTGAAATTTAGGAAGATTTAAAAAGGGAAAAGAACCTAAGTAAAAAGGGGATTGAAATTTAATTTGGCTGGAAAAGGGTCTTGGGCGGTCGCCCAAGGGGTGGTGAGCGGCCGCCCATGAAGGCAGAAACATGACTTCCTTGGAAAATCTCCTTGGGCGGTCGCCCAAGTTGTGGTGTGCGGTCGCCCACCTTGGCAGTAACCTGTGTTCCATTTGAAACCTCACTTGGGCGGTCGCCCAAGTGGCATGGGCGGTTGCCTATAGTGCCAGAACCTCCTTAGTCTCCTTTCTTACTGATTTTTACCAACAACCTAGTGGCATGACTCCTAACCATTATAAATTAAAGGAACCTAATCAAATTCGGATATGAATCAACCCTTCTCAACCTAGATTAAAGTAGAACTTGGGCCACTTAAGCATTGTGAATCCAACTTAATAAATTTAGCTTGAATCTCTATAGAGACCTTGTAATATGAAATTGTCCGGAAAATGGTTGTTAAGCTTGATTCGTACTTCACCAATGTGGTTCGAACTTGGGAAGTAGATCATGAACTTTTATTAAGGTTATCCGAGGTGGTGTAATGACATCGTATAAAGGATTTATGGTACATGGTGACATTGTTATCCCAAGTGTGGATTATGCGGCATATTGATATATTGTATCCCAGTTGTGGATTATCTGGCATGTTGATTATATTGTATCCCAGTTGTGGATTATCTGGCATGTTGATTATATTGTATCCCGGTGTGGATTATGTGGTTATATTGTTACCTTAATTGAATTCATATTCATTGATGGTATTATGCTTAGTGTATTAAATGAATGTTACACTATAGTATTGATTTAACATGAGTATATTTTACCATGTTGTTATATTGTTATCCCTTTTGTGGATTTATTTCAAGTATCTATTATGTACTTGAACATGTATATGAGATTTGGGGGTATAATGGAATTCAATCAATTATTGATTTGTTCTATAAGTGATTGAAGGTTCATTATACTTGTGACCGGCCCCTCTGTGGCCACAGAGTGGGATGTGCTAGCGTATTGAGCCGAAGCCTTACGGACCGGCTGCGATTTGGTGATTAGGTGGAATGCTTACGTATTAAGCCAAAAGCTTTCTGATTAGCGCTGATATTATATGATACCCTGAATAAGGGTCATATAAGTATCCTATTTTCTTATATGGATCTCTGGAGTATGAGTCCTATAAGCGGTGAAGGTGCATGGGGGAAATTCACCAAAGAGAGGAGTTTTACTCCCACGTTGTACGACTTATTGTTCAGACGGGAAAGGTAAAATGAGGTAACGTAAGGTGTTTACCGCTTTCATAATGTGTTATGTGTAACCATGCTATGTGTTGCATATTATTTGGCATATTGCTGCATTCATAATAGCTTGCTGAGATTTATTCTCACCCCTCTCCCTTTAATGTTTTTAGATTCCGAGACAGGCGGACCGGCCAAGTAAGGGCGGTGAGGAGTTTGGAAGTAATATTTTGGGAATTGTCGGGGTATGAATAGGTTGGCGTAGAAAGTGTATTTTGGTATAATTCATTTAGGGAGTTTGCATTTATAAACCGTAATTTTATGATATAACCGATGTCTTTTTGTAACTAAAACAGTTTATTACTTTCAAAGTTGGTCAACTCTTTCTCCATTGTGGATAGGTGTAGAGTTATTTTGAAATGGTTATGATAATTGTGGTTATGTTTGAAAGTTAAATCAAAGTTTTAAAAGTTTAGGAAATTTGGGTGAGTTTGAGGACGCTCCATCTCGGGACACGTGTAGGTTTCGGGTCGGGGTCCTCACAGTTGGTATCAGAGCTCGGTTAGAGTTCTCGGGTAGAGTCTAGCTGAGTGAGAGTGTGTGATAACTGACGTCGAGGGTTTAATGCAGGAATTTGTTCAATGACAGAAAATGATAATGACCAACCAAAGAATCAAGGAAATGTGAGCAATATGGAGAGATAGATTCCTCCACAATCATTTGAGGTATATTACCTGTCTCCGGAGTTAGGGGTCATACTTTTCTAAATTCCCGTTCATTTCGTTCTCATGTGGCATTACATTTCGCTTTTATTTGCATAAATGGCCTAAGAGCTGCCTTATGTGCCGGAGGTTCTACTCTTATGGGAGAGTACCTCGAATCATTCTTGATTATCATGGTAATTATGATTAAGTGGGCATGGATTGCCGGTGGATGTGGTAGAGATACCAATCCGTGAATTATTGTTATATTGACCTGAAATATTTGAGTAATCGTTGTGTTGGGGAGGACTATCGCAAGAAGCAAGTCTCCTTATCTATGTTTGATTTGCCTCCGTGTGTAGTTGAGGCGGATAAGTCATTAATTGATATTATATCATATATGCGTAAATGTCAAAAGTAGGGCCTAAGGAATGTGAAGGTTATTTGGGTTATGTGTTATATCTGAGTAAAAGACACTTGAATTATCTCATGTACCGGTGGTAAATAAATTGGTGAACTCTTAGTTGAGGTAGGTATATGGCCTAATTAAGAGTGGTTTATGGTTATATAACTTGCGTGAGTATTTATGCATTGGTGTCTCGTGGTGGAGACTAGATATACTAGACTAGTATTGAAAGTGATGGTCTAAGTGGGATTATATGGTTATAAGATATCGTGAGTACGAGTTCTTATAGAACTGACATATAATTGCCTTATGTGCTATAAGTATATTCTCTAATGAGAGATTGATTGTATTCTTGCTACTAACTTGAATAGGAAATCAGATATTCTTGTAGGTGATATCACCCTATAAGTTGACTAAGTGGTGTTTTCCATGTGAGTTTCAAAATGGGTTTCCATTAGGTATCATGCCAAGATATTGAGGCTTTGAGTTGAGGTAAGGTACTACTTTGGTATTCGGATTCCTATATAGAGGACACTAATTTGGATAATGAAATTGATGACTCAACTTGGGAAATTATTTGATAAAGAAGATAATAAGCTCAGCGAATTTCCGTAAGAATGAATTGTTACCATATTTAGAAAAGATGATACTTGGTGGTTATTTATAGATTATGGAGATCTCAAATTGGCAACTGTGAAGAATAAGTATTCGTTATCACTTGTTGATGATTTGTATGACTGATTTTAGAAACTAGTAGAATATTCAATGGTTATTAGTTGAATTTTTGGGGTGTTACAATTACAGTGAATGATTGTTGTAAGGATATACTTAAGACCACATTTGTATCTAGTATGACCGTTTGATTTGTGGTTATGTGTTAGTTATGGAGAGGTAAATAGGGTAAATGTGAAGAAGTATAATAGATGTAGTTATTGGTGACTTATAGGATCAACTTCAGGAATTGGTAATATATGTATATGGTTTGTTTTGAGAAACGATTATCATTAGTTGAGAATATAAAATGAGGATAAATCTTATTGGAAGGCAGGATACATTAGGATGATTACACCCTATAGGTTGACTTAGTTGTGTGACTCATATGAGAGATTGGTGTGATGCTTGGGAAGGTAGTGACGTTATGTGGATTTTGAGTTTGTTGATGGTTATCGAGAGGTAAGTTAGTTTACACTGTTAATGTTTAATCGCAATTTGGGGATGATTGATCTATGTGAGTTCCAATTATATTTTCTTATTAGGAAATCATGGTAATTGATCGAAAACTTGATGTATGCATTACGTTGTTACTAAGTACAATACCAATATCAAAGGTAGGGAATAGATGACTCAAATTAAGTAAAAATGTTAAATATTCCACTTGAGGAATTATTTTATTGAGGATGATTTACCAAGTTTATTATATTAATGAATGTTTTAGTGATTTATAGAAGATAGTAATAGTATTACGAGATTGTGTTTCTTATAGAGAACTTAACTAAGTATAAATATTATGGGTGATGGATACACTATAAATAGAGGTCAAACAAGAATATTATGTTAGAATTGTTTTAAAGGTGCCTTACAACTTTGGATTGTATATTGAACTTCGGTATGAGCATTTGTGCCCTTCGGAGATAGTTGATTTAATAAGGTCAGTGAACCGTTTTTGTGTACATTAAAATCTGTGAGTAATTTAATTATCTACCACTGGTATGGGACGGTTGTAGATAATTAGATCACTCGAGTTAGTTTTGTTTAGCTTATCAATCTTTTGAAATTCTTAAAATTGTGAGTGGTTTAGTTAATTAAAACTGGTATGGGACGGTTTTAAATAAATAAACCATTCGAGTCTCATTGGATCTCTTTTTATCTATCATTTGGAATTCTGAAAGATGTTGTAAATTTTAGAAAGACTTGGTATTCTAAAGATATAATTTGTACAGAAGCAAGTAGAAAGGCAACCTAGTTCCCCTATAGTGATTAATTATATTAAAGTTTTGATCCGAGAAATGATTTGATAAATTGTGGGGTTATTAATGTGACGGTCGCAGTAGACTCAGTTTTTGTATTGGAGTTGGATCGGCTCCGTTGTGGGCGGCCAACCATTTGATTCGGATATTGATCTGTCACTGGGCCTGAACATAATTGGAGCATTGAATTGTGAAATATGGTCAATTAGTATTCCGTTTATGGAGCCAGGGTCTTATTAGCATGTCCATATTTATTATTCCATGGGCAGTTGTTTAATGTTTATATTATGAGAATTGCGGACGAGATAATTGAAATAACTCGTTTCAAGTAAGGCAAAGACATAAGGTGGTTTGGTTACAAATGTGAAAATAGGATATTAACGTTAGAAGATTTATTAAAATATTTAGAGTTCTAGATTGAACTTGAGAGTATTATCAAGATGGATTTTGTGATTGGGTTACCTTGGGAATAAAAAGGAGTATGTTGTTTTATTTATAGAAAGTTGATTATATTTTCTACTCATTATATAGGTATATAGTGATGAGATTCTTTGATCAAGTCCTCATATATGTTAGGGGATAGTTTGATTGTATAAACCCCATAGTATTAAATGGATTGGATAGACATCAATTGGGGAAGGTCCTTTTGGAATGTATGAATACTATTAATTTTAACCTTGTGAAAATTTGAGGAATCATTACTTATTGTTGAGGATATGCTACGGGCATGTACAATGGATGTTAGTAGTCGATAGGACGTATGGTTCCCAGAGGTTGAGTGCGTATAATAGCAGTTATTATTCTAGCATTGAGATAAAACCGTATGAGGTGTGGTTCGGGAAGAAAATATCGATCTCCAATTTGTTGGGGTGAAGTTGGTGAAGCAAGGCCTAAGGTAAATTGGCGCCAAAGTTTGTTAATCCATTTGAAGCTTTAGAAAAGGTTGGTGATTTGACTGATAGACTAGCTTGGAGCAGCTTATAGAGTATTTGAAGTTTTAATGTAATATTGTAATGTATTTGGTGACATAAGTTGTAATACTTTTAATTATTTATATTTTTATTGAGGTCGTGAGAATTCGGGTTAGTGATAATTGCATGGTATTCTTGGAACATTAGGTTGTAATACCGTATTGTTAATGGAATTAGAAATCTTGGAGAGGAATCACAACATTGAAGAGACTATTTGGGAATTGGAGTCTGAGTTATACATAAGTAACCAAGGCGGGTTGAACATTTAGGTAAGTACCAGTCAAATTCGGGACGAATTTTCTTTAAGGGGGAGTGAGTGTAACGACCCTAACCCTAACCACTAGTTTTAGTATAATATTATATGCTTTTAATATTATTGTTAATATTATGTGCTCATTTTATATCCTTGATTTCTAATATTAGGATGAAATGATTGGGAAATAAAATAATGTTCTAGGGGGAAATATAAAAATAGAAAATAGATAAAGAATGGAAATGAGATTAATGTGTGTGGGCAAAGAAAATTAGAATAAAGGGTTTAATTGCACTACCTTAGAATTTAGAGGACCAAATTGTTTATTTTGGAAAGCCTTGATTTATTGGGGATGGGGGGCTATCACCTCCCCCTTATTTCCCTCATCTTTCTTCCCTTTAGTCAACAATCACCATACTCTCCCCATACTTCCCCCTTACTCTTACATCCTCCTCACTCTTTCTCCATCATTTCTTCTTACTCCTCCCAAGAACTCCATGGAAACATAACCTTGAAGCCTCATCTTCTCAAGCTCCTAGAGGAGTCATTTATTCTCCATTTTTCAATCCAAGAGTACTTTTGTGTTTGGGGCAACTAGGAGAGTTGATCAAGCCAAGAAAATCATCATTCCATCTTGTATTTTCTAAGGTGAGTTATTATGACCCTTCCCTTCATTAAATTCTCATGAACTCCTTATTGTTGTTCTTGTTATGATGATAGTTGTTTAAATGCTTTGGAACTCTCTTGAAGTTGGGGAATTGATAAATGACATAGAATGATGCTCTTGTTCTTAGAAGTTGATTTAGAGTGTAAGAAATGGGTGGAGTTAATTTTAGAAAATTAAACTTGAAATGTGTTGGTGAAATGGGTTGGAAATCTTGTGGTGAATAATCTAGGTCTATGTTATTTTGGGTTTAAATGAATTAGGATGAGGTTTGTAAGTTAGGAAATTCTTTTGGTGATCTTGAAATTTAGGAAGATTTAAAAAGGGAAAAGAACCTAAGTAAAAAGGGGATTGAAATTTAATTTGACTGGAAAAGGGTCTTGGACGGTCGCCCAAGGGGTGGTGAGCGGCCGCCCATGAAGGCAGAAACATGACTTCCTTGGAAAATCTCCTTGGGCGGTCGCCCAAGTTGTGGTGTGCGGTCGCCCACCTTGGCAGTAACCTGTGTTCCATTTGAAACCTCACTTGGGCGGTCGCCCAAGTGGCATGGGCGGTTGCCCATAGTGCCAGAACCTCCTTAGTCTCCTTTCTTACTGATTTTTACCAACAACCTAGTGGCATGACTCCTAACCATTATAAATTAATGGAACCTAATCAAATTCGGATATGAATCAACCCTTCTCAACCTAGATTAAAGTAGAACTTGGGCCACTTAAGCATTGTGAATCCAACTTAATAAATTTAGCTTGAATCTCTATAGAGACCTTGTAATATGAAATTGTCCGAAAAATGGTTGTTAAGCTTGATTCGTACTTCACCAATGTGGTTCGAACTTGGGAAGTAGATCATGAACTTTTATTAAGGTTATCCGAGGTGGTGTAATGACATCGTATAAAGGATTTATGGTACATGGTGACATTGTTATCCCAAGTGTGGATTATGCGGCATATTGATATATTGTATCCCAGTTGTGGATTATCTGGCATGTTGATTATATTGTATCCCAGTTGTGGATTATCTGGCATGTTGATTATATTGTATCCCGGTGTGGATTATGTGGTTATATTGTTACCTTAATTGAATTCATATTCATTGATGGTATTATGCTTAGTGTATTAAATGAATGTTACACTATAGTATTGATTTAACATGAGTATATTTTACCATGTTGTTATATTGTTATCCCTTCTGTGGATTTATTTCAAGTATCTATTATGTACTTGAACGTGTATATGAGATTTGGGGGTATAATGGAATTCAATCAATTATTGATTTGTTCTATAAGTGATTGAAGGTTCATTATACTTGTGACCGGCCCCTCTGTGGCCACAGAGTGGGATGTGCTAGCGACTGTATTGAGCCAGAAGCCTTACAGACCGCTGCGATTTGGTGATTAGGTGGAATGCTTCTGTATTAAGCCAAAAGCTTTACAGTTAGCGCTGATATTATATGATACCCTGAATAAGGGTCATATAAGTATCCTATTTTCTTATATGGATCTCTGGAGTATGAGTCCTATAAGCGGTGAAGGTGCATGGGGGAAATTCACCAAAGAGAGGAGTTTTACTCCCACGTTGTACGACTTATTGTTCAGACGGGAAAGGTAAAATGAGGTAACGTAAGGTGTTTACCGCTTTCATAATGTGTTATGTGTAACCATGCTATGTGTTGCATATTATTTGGCATATTGCTGCATTCATAATAGCTTGCTGAGATTTATTCTCACCCCTCTCCCTTTAATGTTTTTAGATTCCGAGACAGGCGGACCGGCCAAGTAAGGGCGGTGAGGAGTTTGGAAGTAATATTTTGGGAATTGTCGGGGTATGAATAGGTTGGCGTAGAAAGTGTATTTTGGTATAATTCATTTAGGGAGTTTGTATTTATAAACCTTAATTTTATGATATAACCGATGTCTTTTTGTAACTAAAATAGTTTATTACTTTCAAAGTTGGTCAACTCTTTCTCCATTGTGGATAGGTGTAGAGTTATTTTGAAATGGTTATGATAATTGTGGTTATGTTTGAAAGTTAAATCAAAGTTTTAAAAGTTTAGGAAATTTGGGTGAGTTTGAGGACGCTCCAGCTCGGGACACGTGTAATAAAGTTTTATTCCATTATCAATTGCATTTGTTACACTCTTATTGAAGAACTGAAATAACAAAGACTCTTAAAGCTAGCTACTTGCTTTGAAAATAAATAATTGTTAGCAACTGGCAATGATAAAGGTATCCTTCGGCTATCCTAGCTACTCTGAATCGGATTCGCATCCTTCCTGGTACGTTGGGACCTCTTTTGGTCAAAAATCAGGTCTTTGGACTCTTTACTCTACTCTTCACCTTTCTAGCTCCCTCTCTCTCTAAAATCCCTCTCTACCTCCGCCTCTCACCACCACTGTAAGTATACTCCCTTTCCCACCATACTTCTTTGTCCTTAAAACATTGAGGACAACGTTTACTTTAAGTGTGGGGGAGGATTTTGCATTTCCATATTTTTAGTTGCATTTTAGTATAGTTCTTCATTAATGTTTTCTTTATGATTAACTTAGTTATACTTTTTCCATTTCCTTTTGTTTGCATTAAATTTTTTATTTTTCAAAATAAAAAAGTTTATCCCTATGATGATGAGGTGTTATAAGCATTAAAGCTTATTTAGTTGCCTTTAAAACCGATTTTTATTCCTTGATTCATATTTTTTTCAAAAATTTTAAAACATTTCCTAGAAATTGAATTTACGGGTATATTGGGAGATAGATAAAATAGTTATAAATTAATATAGTATAAATAAAATTGCTCTAAAAAGCATTTTTTTTTTTTTGTGAAAATTTTGGAGCATTAGATACTAACTAGTGTAACACCCGTGCGTGAAACGCACGGCCATAACACTTTAACCAAAACAAAGCCATAAATAAAAGAGTCAATATAAATATAAGGATAAATATTAAATCGACTCTTCAATGATCTCAATATTATCATTTGTAGATTACATATTCTTAGAGGCAAGAAGCAATTGTAACTAAAAAGAACCAACTGCATGCATCTGTAACTTTTAAAAAATATTGAAATATCTAGTGTTAAGTATAAATGCAGAAGAAAGTTCAATGAAGTCAAGAAACCATAAACATAAATTTGCGACCTACGAGAAACAAAAACCAGTCCACCCTTGCTGGAACTTTATGACATAAAATATACTGTCAAGCAAGAACCCCTGCTGTCAGTGCCAAAGGATTATCAATGGTACTATGAAAAGATGATGAAACCAATATAAGTTTGAGAGGTAATACAAGAACGTAGACAGAATATTTAAAAAAAAATTGCAGAAATTGTGTAATCGAACATTAAAAAATGAAGTTGCACGAACGCTTCCACATATGCATACAAGCTTAATATTTAAACATCAGTGATGTTAATAACTATAAGTTAAAGTGTGATTACATGTATGAAAAAGAGTTGAAGACCAGATGATTGAAATACTTGAAATTGCATAGATGTGTGTGGGTTTGCTTCTTACCTTTCTTTCTCTAGTTTTGACTTCAACTTGTCAAGATTAGACTTTACATCTGAAGCAACACTGTTGGAAAATGGTGACATAATCAACCAAAATTCACACAAATTAGTATAGTGTATTGGAAAAAGTCAATAGACCAAACAACCATTATAGAGTTAAAAGATATATCCCCTTATAGAGAGGAGAATCTGAACATGAAACTGAAAGATGATTGATTATTTTCTTCGTAATGAGAATAATAATGTTACTTTAGAATCAAGCTCCTAATACATACTTTAGAATCAAGCTCCTAATACATACTTTTTTATTCAATGGGTCCCACTTGTCATACTCACAAAAACTATCCACTTACTTTTTCCCACCCTGCTTTCTCTCTCCTGCCTCACTTTCCTAACAACACCTACACTACTACCAATATTATAACACTTTTCCTTAAGTCCCATTCCCAAAAAGATAAGGGAACTTCAAATGGGACGGAGGGAGTATTGTTATTATTTATGAGCATCTATATGGTGGTTTACATCCTTAGTCATGTGAATATCCCTTAGGAAGCATTCAGCAAATACGGTGATATTTTGATCATCATCCTTTGGTTACTGTTAGTCATAGCCCAGTGATGACAATAGTGAATGGAGGAGATGGTGCTACAGAGAGAGGGTGTCTTTGTGATGGATGTATGGAATCTTTTTTCTCCAGATCAGTTAACCACCTCCAAATACACATAAATAAGCACACCCCACATGTGCAGATGGGGCTGCATACACTATAGACTACATTTTGTCGACTGAGCCATAAGATCCATGTAACAATCACATAAACCAAGTGATTTTGATGAATGGATCTAAATTATAAGATTAATAAAAAAAGATTGAAGGCATAAACCATTACCACTCGTTTGGCATATTCATGTGCAATCTCCCCAGCCAAGTTCCTATCACTAATAAATTATCATCCATTAGATGCAATCAGGTGACGCTAAATTGATATTCAACAAACATAGAGGTTTATGTCTTTGTTAGTGAACACGAGTGCAAGAGAATGTGTGTTTGTATGTGTGACAAACATTGTAAGATCGACATTGTCTTCGTATTTTGATTATTGATAATTCAAAGCTCTCATCCAACTGATCTGAAACCTTACATAACCAAGCACTTGGCTTTGTCAAACTGATTAACAGATTAGCAGCATTAGCACACTTACAAAAATAAGTGCAAGAGTTGCAAAACTTTTAGAAGTGCAAATTCAAAGACACTGATGGAAGATGAAAGAGCAAGAAAATTTGAGATAGCAACACCATAATGCCACACTTTCTCTTGGATACTAATACCAAAAATGAATAGAGATCGAATTTGGAAAGAGATTGTCTAGCCCTAATCAACTTTTTGTATACATATACCAGATCAAACAACAACGAAACTTCAAAGCTATTATTTTGTTTTCAACCTTAAAATATACGCATAAATAATTTCATCTATAATCCCACTACTTTCAAGGAACACAAGAATTCAAGAAAAAATAGAATAACTAACTACTTTGTAGAAGATACAGTAATGTGAAAGATATCAATTGAAAAACAATATGAAAGGTAAAAGCATTATGAGTTCATGAGGGTATCATAAAGATGCAAACTTGATCGAGAAAAGTCGCTTGAAACTACCTGTGCGAATATATTTCATAATTTTTGTTTCTGGAGACAGGGATTTGGGTTGGGATTGAGCTCTGAGTTTGTGGTTCCCTAAGAAATAAATGTAGAATAAAACACTGACTTGTTCACAGGACATTCGAGAGGGTATAAATATGACCACACCCTCTGGCCTCAGAGTGTGTTTGTGTGTGAGAAATAATAATGAGGGGAGGGGGAAAAAATTTAGAGCATGACCTGAGTTTTTTGCATAATAACCTAACATCTGCTTATACCTATGAAAAGTGACAATAACTTCAGATGAAAAGGGTTTGAAAGTAGGTAAAGGACAGATCCACAAAGTCCATAATAGGAATGGTCAAATTTGTAGACATCCTATTCAAAATAAGGAAGCATTACAAATTATAATTGCGCTTATTAAAGTTCATTTCATAAGATTCCAAATTACAACATCACATTACCTTGCTCATAGCTCTATCATCAAGCCAATAATCGAACCATTGGCCCTACTCCCCATCCCAGAAAATAGAGTTCATTGCCTTTTGTCTTGCTTGGGAAGCGTCTCTAAACTGCAACGTAGTGTTTCTATCTCTGGCAACATTTGCCAAGAATGCTATGTCGAGTTCCATCTGAGACAAAAGAAATAAGATGATTAATTACATGTAAATAATGAACAAAATCAGCCAAAAAATTTTACTAAGTCGACATATAGTCCTAGATATCGCACCTTTAGTATGAACGCAGTAAAAAGTAACATGGACTACATGGGGTAAGATGACCCCTCTATGTTTGCAATATAGAAAATTTTCCTACCTTGTAGTAAGAGAAAAGTGATATTATACCATTTATCAATTTTGACCTCATTTTACCAAAGTTTAGACTCTACAAGTTAATTTTCAACCCTTCTAATAATTTTACAACCCCTTACTTGGTTTCGCCATTGCTTCCCACGAGTGGCTAGGCCACAATTAACATAAAGGGCTCAGCTTGAGCCCCTTGGGTAATGCTTGCACTATAATCTAAGTTTGACCTTCATGTGTGCCAAATTTAGAGACTGTCTAGTAATTTTCGTAGCCATATAATAATCTTGATCCCGCTATAAATGAAATTCTGGCATCACCATATTTTTCTGGAAACCCTTAATTAAGATTAAACAAAAAAGAAAAGTAAAATGGAATAAGCAGCAAGTAACTTTTACCGTAAGTTGAACCTTGAATCTTGAAATCATGGCTACCACAAAGGCTTCGGGAGACACCAATTTTTTCTCAACAATAGAAAGAACGGGCAATAAGTAGTTATTTATAAGATCATTGGAGCCAACCGTGACGGAGAAGAGAGCTGTATTGAGCAGCTTCATTGCTGCAGGAGCACCTATGCTAGAGATTATGTCTTGCTTTGTGTTGGCAAAATTGTCCATTTGTGCATCCAAATTTATCCTACCACCCTAATCCCAAAACAATTATAAGCATGTCAAAATAATCTAGCAATTTATTTATAAACAATACTCAAAGATTCATCAATTGTTCTTAAGAGTTTTTGTATGTCCTTGAAGATTGTGAAATGCAATATGAAATATTTCTTTCCAGCCTTTGTCTCTTCTACAATTATAAGAATAAGTATCTCTTCCCTTATTTATATTTCTATCCTTTCTTCTTTTGTTATAATAATTCCAATGGCTAGTGAGTAATCCTCCAAGTTCTTGGGGTTAGAAACTCGGCAATTATGTGCTCATCTTTATAATTAATGCTTCTTCTCCATGTCAAATCAATTCTCTTCTTATCATTCTTAATACTTACAATAGGAAGACGTCCTTGGTTGTATAATCTTAGTTAATCAATAGAATAAAGAATCTTAATTAGTGGAATCCTATGAATTGAACTAGGCTTCATTAATCACAAGTGTAGTTTAATGACCTAGGGATGAACCTTTAGTGGAGAATACGTGAGAATAACTTGAAATTAACGGATCTTGACTTATATGGAACCCTGAGAGGTAAGCCGGGTTGCCCGCGTGATAGGCGGGAATACTTTAAATGGAAACTTCAAGAGATAGGTTGTGTTAGTTTTAAAATACATGTGCTAGGCATTCACCCATAAGTAGTTAGCACAACTTGTCGTATCATCCTTGATTTATGACATCTTCATCTTAAAACAATTTCTTCATATCATTCTTAAATGCCTACAAATATAAAGACGTTCGTATTTGTATGAACCCTAGTTAATCGAGAGAAGGACGTAGCTGTGAATCTCTATTAGCAGAACCATATGAAGTAAACTGGGTTACATTAATCACAAGATTAGTTTAATGGCCTAGAGATGTTCTTTGAATGGAAAGTACGTGGATTTTATAAAAACTAACGGATTCTTACTAATTATGGGCCATCAAGAGATAGGGGATAATTAGTGAAGAATACAAATACTACTTGCTTGATCGTGAGAAGTAGTATAGGCGCAATGTACCATCCTTGTTATTTTGATGAAAACTTTGATTTAAAAGCTTGATTACTTGATGAATATATGTTGTTCGAATCCCAATCCCGAGAATACTTTTATTATAAGTTAGAGTAGTTTGTGTATGTTTCTAGTATTTTCATAAACTAAAACATATGTCCCCCAATCATTTTATATATATTTTTTTATAAAAACAAGTACCATACAAAGTAAACCCTGTCTCTGTGGGAACGACCAGTACTTGCACTTGCTATACTATATATAACCCGTGCACTTGCGGTATAAAAAGAACCTTTAGGTTCTGAAACAAACAAGAATGGATCCAATCAGATACATATTGGAAAAGCCCACACTATCTTCGCGATTGTCCATATGGTCTTTCTTTCAGGCAGAATTTTACATCACATAAGTAGTCCAGAAGTCAGTAAAGGGAAGAGTATCATCGATCACTTGGCAAAATTCCCCAACTCCGAGGACAGGGGAGAGGAACCCAAAATCCCAGATGAAGGCATTTTCCTGTTGAAAATAGAAGCTGAAAAGAAGTGGCAATATTTCTTCAATGAGCATCCAAAAAAAGAGGAAACGAGGTAGGAATGTTATTGGTTGACCCAACAGACGAGCACACTCCTATTTCCATCAATTTAAATTTCACCGCCACAAACAATGCAGTTGAATACGAAGGTTGCATTGTCGGCCTCGATGCCGCATTCGACAGAAATATCAAGAAGGTGGAAGTCTACGAGGATTATGCCTTTATCATAAATAAAGTCTCCGGAAACTGGAAAACCTTGATGGAGCCAATTCGAAGATGTTATATTTCACTACCTCCCTTGGGACAGGAAAAGATGTGCATATGCTTTGGCTACCTTGGCAGGAGCACCCTTCCTACTACCATACACAAGAAGTAGTACAATTAGAAGGTCCATGCTATACAAAAGTACTAAATTATCTGAAAGCTTTCCACTAGGGGGAATGTTGGCCCCATATTAATGGTCATATGATGGCCAAGAAAATCATGAGATAAGGATATTATTGGACAACCATGGTAGCAGACTACGGTAATGGGTTCGCACTTGTGATAAATGTCAAAGTTTTGCCAATCTTGACAACTTGCCTCCTCACGAGCTAGTGACTATGATGACACCTGGTCCTTCTACAGTTAAGGAATTGATGTCATTGGAAAGATTATCCCCCACCGGGTCCAACAGACACGAGTTCGCGCTAGTCATCGTCGTCTACTTCACTAAATGGGTCGAGGCAGATTCTTATAAATTCTTAACCGCTAATAAGGTCTCTTACTTTATCAAGGAAAATATCATATATCGCTATAGAGTTCCTTACGAATTCATCTCTGACAACAAGACACAATTTAAAGGGGAAGCCAACACATGTATGGTAAAATATGGCATCACACACCACAAATCCACCCCCTAAAGACCTTAGACAAATGGTGTTGTGGAGTCCACCAACAAGATATTAAAGAGAATTATTGAGAAGATGTCACAAAGTGGGAAGGATTGGCCCGAGAAACACCTACTAGCACTTTGGGGATATCGCACCTCAATACAAACCCCCACGGGTGAAACTCCTTATGCTCTAGTCTATAGAATGGAGGTCGTCCTCCCACTTGAGATAGAAATACCTTCCCTGAGAGTCCTATTTAAAAATCAAGTGGCAGAGGAAGATTAGCTCTGCAGCCGATGCAAAGAATTAACTCTACTAGACGAGCGCAGACTGAAGGCCATGGAACATACTCGCGCCTATAAGAGAAGAATAGGGTAAGGCAGAGAGACATCAAAGTCGATGACTTGATCATGAAAGTTTTACCCCCCAACTTCAGTACCCTACTCGGAAGGTTGACCCCTCAACTTCAGTCAACCTCGACAAGCTCCGCCACTACTATGTGTAAAGCGCAATGTCACCTCGCGCTATTATTTTTCATCCAATAAAAAAAGCTCGCTATGTTAAAAGCCCAAAAAGGGCGGTCTAGACAAAATTTAAAGCAAAGGTACACAAAAAAGTAACCTACTAGGTTGAAAACTCGAAAGGGCGGCCTAGGCAAAAGATAGGGTGTGCGAAAACAAAATCATCATCTTTTCAACACGCACTTGCATGAACTACGATAACTTGAGCCCTTAATTTTCTTTGTAAAAGGGTAACGTGTCCATTATTGATCCGGTCTATTCAATGTAAATAATTAAAGCATATCTATAAATAAAGTACTCCTTTTGTAAATAAAGCAATAAAGTTTTATTCCATTACCAATTTCATTTGTTACACTCTTATTGAAGAACTGAAATAACAAAGACTCTTCAAGCTAGCTACTTGCTTTGAAAATAAATAATTGTTAGCAACTGGCAATGATAAAGGTATCCTTCGGCTATCCTAGCTACTCTGACTCGGATTCGCATCCTTCCTGGTACGTTGGGACCTTGAAAGCGTGAGCTTTTTAGGGAACAAATACTTGTTTCCTTATTTAAAAAAGACTTCTATTATGGTAAGAAGATTTTGGGACTTTCATGGAGATTTATAAGTATCCTACTTTGACTAGGAATTGTAAATATAGTAAATATCTTTTATTTATGTACATAGTTTTATATTAGGACTAACCCAGTAATATTTGATTTCCTTGTGAGTGTGTTTATGTTTTCATATAGGAAAAGAGATCTCACAAAGGAAGATGTCGATTGCATGAAGATCTTCTCCATGGTGCAGTATAAATACAAGGCATTCAGCACAAGAGAAGTTACATAATTTTAGAGAGAAAATTACATATTCTTCATTGTATTCGACATTATTGTTTTAGGTTGTGAGTGAAGGTTGTGCCTTACATCCGTAACTCACATCTAGCTTTTCATAGAGTTCTCTTGTTTTACTTCTGACTAGAATAGATCCTACTTGGGAAAGGGGAGTTGTTCTTGTCATAGAAGGTGATTAGAACTCGTTTGGTATTTTCATATTTTAGTTTTTCACTTATTTGTTTTTGTAAGAAACAAAAGTTTTTATAGTGAAAAGTTTTTGGGCGTAAGCCTAGTTTGCTGATCACATTGATCAGTAAGCGTAAAGAATTCTTGAGTTATTTGCTTTAAATTATTTTATTCCGCTGCATTATATGTGGATGTGTGGACAATTGTGAGACACATCTGGACTCACATCTGTTGCCTGTTGTGTGATTAAGTTTCCTAGCTACACGAAACTTTCAATTGGTATCAGAGCCAACTCTCGATATATTACTGAGTATTGATCCAGAAAGTGTAGTCATTATGGAATGCTAAGATCACCAAAACAGGCCTCCTGTCTTGGATGGCACCAATTATTCTCTTTGGAAGTCTAAGATGCGAAATTACATCAACAGTATTGATGAAAGGGCTTGGATGTGTATTCTTGTTGCATGGCAACCTCCTACTGTGGAGAAAAAACCATCTTCTGGTGTTGGTGAGTCTATTTTCGAAAGAAAAACTGAAGATTAATGGACTCTTGATGAAATACAAGCTGCAAATTACAATTCAAAAGCTATGGGTGCTATTTCCAGCCATGTTTCTGGGAATATGTACAAGCTTATAACTAATGAGAGTATAGCCAAAACTGCTTGGGATATTTTGCAAACTCAATGTGAGGGAGCACCAAGTGTGAAGGCTACCAGGCTTAGAATTTTAATGGATAGGTTTGAGTTACTTCGAATGGAAGAAACTGAGGACATTGTGTCATATGCTGCTAAGATTCATGAGATTTCAAATGAATGCACAATTCTAGAAGAATCTATCTCCAATGCAAGACTTGTAAGTAAGATTTTAAGGACCTTACCTGAGAGGTTTAACATAAAAGTGGCTGTGATTGAGGAAACAAAAGACACAAACACTGTAGGTCTTGACACAATCATAGGAATCTTGACTGTGTTTGAGCTTAACCTTGAGGCTCAGAAAAAGAACAAAACACACAGTCTTGCCCTCAAAAGTTCTGCTGCACTTCCAAAAGAGCTTATGGAATTATCCTCTGAAATTGACAAGTCTAATTTAAAAGAAGAGGATGTAGCTCTTATCTCAAATAAGTTCAGTTCAATACTGAAAAATAGAAGGATAAGTAAATTTCCTAACAAACCTACTCTCAGTGCTCCTGAAAAATCAAAACCTAGCACTGACATTGGATTCAAGAAACCAAGCTTTGAAAATAAATCATCTGAATCTGTCCAATGTAGGGCATGTCGTGGCTATGGTCATTATGCCAATGAGTGTGCTAACACACTTAAAAAGAAGGGAATGAGCTTAACTGCTACCCTTAGTGACAGTGAGGATGATGAGGAAGAAGTGGCTAATATGTCTGTCTTAAGCGCCATTACGTGTTTAATGCCTTTTACTGCAGATATAGAAGAAGATGATCTGATAATTCCTTGGATGTGGTCTCGGTTGTGAACACATGCGGTGTCACATCTGACATCTTTGAAGCTGTTTCTCTGTAAAAGGAGATTCAGATGATGAAGATGAAGAAAGGGACATCCCCTATGAAGAACTTTTTGCAACATACAAGGAGCTGCATACAGATTGGATGAAAAGATTGGACAAGATTGAGGTACTTGTTAAGGTAAATAAATCTCTTTCTGATAAATTGGCTGCTTGTGAAGATGAAAAAGCTGTTCTTTCAAAGGAAAATGATGCTCAAAAAGATACCATTGCAAGACTTGAAGTCCTTGTGACCAAAAGAGAAGTTGACCTTGAAAAATTCAAGAATGAATGTGAAAAAGCTGAAAATACTTTTACTAAGTTAAATAAAAGTAAGATGAAAATGGAAGAAGCTTTTTCTGTGGGTCAATGTGACAAAACTGGTTTGGGTTTTGAAAATAATTTTGTAAAGGAGGGATGTGAGGCTTCTACCTCAAAAATTGTGAAAAAACAAGTTTTTAATGAAAAAGTCATTTTGAGTGAGAAAAGGCCTAGGAAGAGGCACTACATCTGCCACTACTGCCTAGCTCCTGGTCACATTAGGCCCTTCTGTTACAAACTCAAGGCTGACAAAAAGTCTGGTTACTTCAATCAGCCTCAGATGTGTGAGAAGATGTATGCACATCTGAACACACATCCTGGTAATCTGAGACCTCTGCAACCCAAAAAGAAAATTGTTAAACAGTGGGTGGCCAAACCAATTACCACCTGCAATGTTGTTTACTCTTCCCTCAAGAGTACTATCTCTGGCTCTTGGTATTTTGATAGTGGGTACTCTAGGCACATGACTGAAAACCAAGCAGTCCTTCTTGACTATGAAGTGATAAATGGAGGGAAAGTAAATTTTGGTGGAGGTGCTCAAGGAAAGATTGTTTGGAAAGGAACCCTAGATGTTAAGGGTCTCCCAAAATTGCACAATGTGTACCATGTGGAAGGCTTAAAAGCCAACCTAATAAGCATCAGTCAACTATGTGATAATGACCTTTATGTGAAATTTGATAAGCACTTGTGTGAAGTGTTTGATAAGAATAATACCTGTGTGTTTACTGGTCCTAGATCTACTGATAATTGTTACCAATTTGGTGACAATCTTTCTTGCCTAAGCTCAAAAGCTAATGATGTCAATCTGTGGCACCAAAAATTAGGACATGCTAGCTGTAGAACTCTGGAAGAACTTCAAAGGTTTGAAGCTATTAAATACCTCCCTAAACTGAACTTCAAGAACCCTGATGTCTGTGGTTCATGTCAAAAGGGAAAATAAACAAAAGCATCACATAAAAAGGTCCAACAATGCTCCACAACTAGATGTTTGGAGATGATTCACACTGATTTAATGGGACCTATTGAAGTAGAAAGCTTTGGTAGGAAAAAGTATGCCTTTGTGTGTGTTGATGATTATTCTAGGTACACTTGGGTAATGTTCTTAAGGGAAAAGTCAGAAACAATTGGAGAATTCAAGAATTGGTACAAAAGGGTGAGAAACCTTTATGGCCTTAAGACTGTGAGAATTAGGTCTGACCATGGCACTGAATATGAGAATCAAATGTTCACCAATTTTTGCAATTCTAAGGGAATCACTCATGAGTTTTCTGCACCAATCACCCCACAGCAAAATGGAATTGCTGAAAGAAAGAATAGAACTTTGCAAGAAATGGCTAGGGTCATGTTAAGTTCTAAAAACCTGTCCAAAAAGTTTTGGGCAGAAGCTTTAAACACTGCTTGTCACATTGGCAATAGGGTGTTTTTAAGGATTGGTAGCACTGTCACTCCTTACCAAATCCTCCTTGGAAAGAAGCCAACTGTGAAATATTTTCATGTGTTTGGATGTGTTTGCTACATTCTCAATGATAGAGAATATCTGTCCAAGTTTGATTCAAAGAGTGATAAAGCAATTTTCATGGGCTATTCCACTAATAGTAGAGCTTACAGAGTTTTTAATCTCAAAACTAAGACCATTATGGAATCTGCTAATGTTATTTTTGATGACTCACTTGATCTTAACCTCAAGACTGCTGAGGATGATGTTTCAGGTTGCTTACTGGACTGGAAAGATACAGAAACAGGTGCTGGAGAACCAACAAATGCTGTCAGTACTGAAAAACCTGCAGAACCTGATAAGGATGTAACCAAGGATGTGGACACATCTGCCTCCACATCTGCCTCCACATCTGAACCCACATCTGCTCCCACATCCACTCAAAATCCACATGGCGAGGACGGTTCCTCCGATTACGATCGGGATGATGCTCCAGAAGGTAATGTGGATGGGTGTGTGGATAGATCAAAGGATATCCCTTCAAAAATCCAGAAAAACCACCCCACTTCACAAGTTGTGGGAGATGTGCATGCTCAAGTGAGAACTAGACAAAAGGACAAAGTTGATTATAGAAAGATGGCTGGTTTATGGAGTTGCTCCTCAGCATACTCCCAGGTAAGCTTTTGTTGTTTTGTTTCAAAGATTGAACCTAAGAATGTTCTTTGAAGCATTGAAAGATCTTGTTGGATTCTTGCTATGCAAGATGAATTGATTCAATTTGAAAAGAATGAGGTATGGACTCTTGTTCCTAGACCCTCACATGGTAATGTCATAGGAACCAAATGGATTTTCAAGAACAAAACTGATGAGCAAGGTGTGATCACTAGAAATAAAGCTAGGTTAGTTGCTCAAGGTTATACTCAAATAGAGGGAATTGATTTTGAGGAGACATTTGCTCCTGTTGCAAGAATTGAGTCCATTAGGCTTTTATTAGCCATTGCTTGTTATCTCAAGATCACTCTTCATCAAATGGATGTTAAGAGTGCTTTTCTGAATGGGATATTAAATGAGGAAGCCTATGTTGAACAACCTAAAGGCTTTGTGGACTCCAAGTATCCTAACCATGTGTATAAGCTGAAGAAAGCTCTATATGGGCTAAAACAAGCCCCTAGAGCTTGGTATGGTAGGTTGACTGACCATTTGCTTCAACTAGGATTCAAGAGAGGTGAGGTTGACAAAACACTGTTTGTAAGGAAAAATAAAAAGGAGATTCTTGTGGCACAAATCTATGTAGATGATATTGTGTTTGGGTCAAATTCTGACCCTATGCTAACTGAATTTGTGGATAGCATGACTTCCATATTTGAGATGAGTATGGTAGGTGAGTTGAATTTTTTCTTAGGCTTACAGATTAAGCAATTTAAAGATGGCATGTTCATCTCACAGTCTAAGTATGCCAAGAATCTTGTGAAAAAGTTTGAACTTGAACACTCTTCACATCAAAGAACACCAATGGGATCTTCCCAAAAGCTAATCCATGATTCTGATGGTAAGAGTGTTGATCAAACACTGTACAGAAGCATGATAGGAAGTCTGCTTTACCTTACTGCAAGTAGACCTGACATTATGTATAGTGTGTGTCTTTGTGCAAGATACCAAGCCAACCCTAAGGTGTCCCATCTTAAAGCCTTGAAAAGAATCATTAGATATGTAAGTGGGACTGTGAACCTAGGACTGCATTACTCTAAATAAACAAACACCAATTTGGTTGGGTACACTGATTCTGATTGGGCTGGAAATAGTGATAATAGAAAGAGTACCACAGGTGGATGTTTCTACCTAGGAAATAACATTGTGTCTTGGTATAGTAGAAAGCAAAATTGTGTGTCCTTATCCACTGCTGAGGCTGAATATGTTGCCCTTGGGAGTTGCTGCACACAATTACTTTGGATGAATCAAATGTTGAAAAATTATGGATTGAATAGTAATGTTTTGACTGCTTTTTGTGATAACAAAAGTGCCTTGGACATATCTAAAAATCATGTCCAACATTCTAGAACAAAGCACATTGATATTAGACATCATTTCATCAGAGATCTTGTAGAACAAAAAACTGTGTGTCTGGAATTTGTTGGGACTGAAAATCAATTGGCTGATATATTTACAAAGGCATTAGATTTGGAGAGATTTTCCTCCTTCCATTGTTGCTTCATATCCTGTGGTTGATGCCTCTGTTCCTATTGTTGATACTCCTGCTCCTGTGGTTTCAAGTCCTGTTGAAGATCTTATTTCTTTTAGTGATGAAGAACCCTTGGCTAACATTTTGATGGAGTTAAAAGGAAAGAAAAAGGTGGCCGCTACTGATTTAGAGCCTCTTGAGGAAGAAGCATATGAGTCTGAATCAAGCTATGAGAGTGATGATACTGCATCTGATGTCAACTATAAACTGGGAAGGGATGAATTAGAACAAGAAAAAGAGGACCAGGAATTAGATTCCTCTTCTGATGATGAAACTGAGGTAGAATCCATCAAAGTTCCATTCTCTGCAAAGGATGTGTCTGAGGATGTGCCCACATCCAGACGCACATCTACAAGGAAGAAAGCTGACAAGGGTATGTCTTCTACTCTTTCCATTGTTCCTACCCCAAAACCCTTCTCTAAGAAATTTTTGACCAAAAAGGCCTCTGATAGGTTTGGCCTAATTTCCTCTAAAGCCTTTGTTGTAGAGATGAAAAGAGATAGGGAAACATTCTTTAAGCTTGGCATGGACAAATTTTTTGAGGAAAGAGGACTGTTTTTGACTGTGGATCATCCTCTCCCCTTTTATCCTAAAATGGTGTATGAATTTTATGCCAATTTGTCCAAGGGATTAGATAAAAGTTACTCCTCCCCTCCTTCTGTCTATGTTAGAGGAATATTTGTCCCTTTTTCCCCATCTGTGGTGAATGATTTTCTTGGGTTGAATGATTCTTTGGATGAGTTAGTTTCTATTGATGATGATGAGCTTGTGGCTGCTATCACCCATGGTAAGGTAACCTCTTGGCCTGTGAAGCCAAAGGATTTAGGAAGTGGCTCTTTATCCTCTCTCTACTGTTTTCTCCATTCCATTCTTGTTGCCAATCTTTGCCCCTCAAATAACAAAACTTCAGTTACTAGGGTTCAAGCTCTCCTTCTTTATAGATTGGGCATTAAGAGGCATATAAACTTTGGAGATTTCATTTTTAGGAAGATTTGTGACTATGGAGAGTCACCATCTAAAAAGTGGTCTTTACCCTATCCTTCCTTGATTTCTCAAATCCTGATAGCCAATGGAGTTAAGCCTGAAAAAGGAGAAGAAAAGTTTGAAAATTTTGCTCTGTTTAAGGAAACCAAAACCCTGCTAGACCCCAAGCAAAGGAAAGTGGATCTTCCTTTGGGCACTGTACCTGAGATTGCAATGCCAGATGTGGACACATCTGAACCCACAGTTGATGATTCCTTAGAAGCTCAAATGAATGATTTGGATGCTGAAATTGCCCTTGCTGAAGCCCAAATTCAAACCTCCACTACTCATGCCAACAACCTTAAAGCCCTTAAGGATAGACTTCTCTGGTGGCATGCTAAACTTTCTAGTCAAAAAGGGGGAGAATCAAGCTCTGTACCTGCTGCTGCTGGAAATAGGAAATGGGATGCTGCTGTGTCTGCTGCTGGCTGGAGGCATTGGGAACTTTAATTTAGGGGGAGAAATTTTTTTTGGTTGTTTTGATGTTTTGATGGTTGCAAAAACAATTTTAATTTCTGCTTTAGTTTTAGTTTTTTTTTAAACAATGGGTTGTAATAGTTTTAATTAGAATGTTGCTGAATGGTTGCTTTAGTTTTTTTAATGAACTGCTGTTTTCTGCTCTAACTATGTTTGTGCAGTTTTTATGTGTGGATGTGTATACACATCTGGACACACATCCATTCAGGGGGAGTTATGTTTACTCTATGTTTTATGTTTATTCTGTGGTCATAAATTGTGAATTCTTTAAATCTTTGGTTTTGACCAGAAAGTCCAAAATAGGGGGAGATTGAAAGCGTGAGCTTTTTAGGGAACAAATACTTGTTTCCTTATTTAAAAAAGACTTCTATTATAGTAAGAAGATTTTGGGACTTTCATGGAGATTTATAAGTATCCTACTTTGACTAGGAATTGTAAATATAGTAAATATCTTTTATTTATGTACATAGTTTTATATTAGGACTAACCCAGTAATATTTGATTTCCTTGTGAGTGTGTTTATGTTTTCATATAGGAAAAGAGATCTCACAAAGGAAGATGTCGATTGCATGAAGATCTTCTCCATGGTGCAGTATAAATACAAGGCATTCAGCACAAGAGAAGTTACAGAATTTTAGAGAGAAAATTACATATTCTTCATTGTATTCGACATTATTGTTTTAGGTTGTGAGTGAAGGTTGTACCTTACATCCGTAACTCACATCTAGCTTTTCATAGAGTTCTCTTGTTTTACTTCTGACTAGAATAGATCCTACTTGGGAAAGGGGAGTTGTTCTTGTCATAGAAGGTGATTAGAACTCGTTTGGTATTTTCATATTTTAGTTTTTCACTTATTTGTTTTTGTAAGAAACAAAAGTTTTTATAGTGAAAAGTTTTTGGGCGTAAGCCTAGTTTGCTGATCACATTGATCAGTAAGCGTAAAGAATTCTTGAGTTATTTGCTTTCAATTATTTTATTCCGCTGCATTATCTGTGGATGTGTGGACAATTGTGAGACACATCTGGACTCACATCCGTTGCCTGTTGTGTGATTAAGTTTCCTAGCTACACAAAACTTTCAGACCTCCTTTGGCTCCTCCTACTAATCACCTCGGGTGGGAAAGTAAGCAGATGTCCAGTTTTCAGCCATCATGGTCATCGATAGATCAGTATTCGCTAACGGGAAGCTGTCAACATGACCTACAAAGGAGGAGCCCCTAAGTATCTCATGCTTTTTACCGTAATGCATGTGGTCCCTAAAAGAAATATAATAGCTACTCCCCTAAAATCAGGGCACCATCATTACATCATTATTTCCTTGACGATCTCGAATGGTGGTAATCCCCCAATAAGGTATGTTCCATTGAAAGGCATCAGTATCCATATGGTCCATATAGAACTCTCAGTCACACTGAGTCAGAAGGACGAGGCAAAACGGTCTACCAGTACAAACCCATGGCTTCACAATAGCCGAGATGGACATCAAACAATAGAGTCTCTATCTGAACCACAGAGTCAGCAAGAACAGACTACCAGTACACATATAGGCTGATCCCAAATGAAGAGTCTCTATTCACCTTAATGTTTCACCTAGAATTAGAGGAACTATGTCTCGTACCAGCCCCTGCACCTATACCGTGGCCCACGTACAACCTATATGGGTCGCACCGATTATATTCAGGAAAAAGAAATAGGTGAAGACACATAAAGCAAAAGCATCAATGGATACCTCTAGACCATTAACAGAGCAAATATAGCGGGAAGGGAAATCCCTCGTATCAATGTAAAATCCCACTACAAAACAGTCTGCCTGCCTCCAGTCCATCTTCAGAATATCAGCCAGTCGATCATGAGGTAGCATGTTGTCCCGAGGGAGAGCAATAAGATTCGGACTAGTACTCCCCATTAAAGTAGTAAAGTCTTTAAATGTTGGGACTATCTCATTGAAAGAGAAATTGAAGACATTGGCATCCGGATCCCCCAAATCGGCAGCAGCCAATCCCCCAATCTACCTTGATAGGATTTAGATACCAGATTCACTCAAAACCATATGCTTGAAACAGTTCCTATCACACTCTGGCATGTCAGTTATCCAAGACTACAAAGTTTACTTAAAGGAAGCACGTTCGGTGGAGTTCATGAAAGGACAATCTAGGGTACTAACCACATCTTCCATGGCTAAATTTAAGCTTAAGAATATGAGAAGGAAAAATTTTTAGTGAAGAAAATAGCTTTAAAAGATGAGATTTATGGATATAACTCATCTGGAAGGGTTTTTGAAGGAGATTACGTCGAACAGAAAAACAATTCCGCATATGACTCGGTCAAAAGACGGTCCTAGCCGGCCTGCTACCCTTTCCAGCCGGCCGACTACTACTGTCTTTTCATGTTTTTGCCGTGTTTGACATATTTGGACAGGTTTTGGACCAGTCTGACCCCAAATTGACCTGAGGAAAATCCCCATGGCATTAACACAAATTAAAGTTGTTGAAGGTTCAAAGTCTGGGACACCTAATTTTGAGTCCCTTGAGGTTGAAGTAAATGGTCTACAAGTTGCGGTTTCACAATGTCTCCAAGATACTAAACTACCGGGCATACGCCCAAGTCAAAAGTTTTTGTATATCACGGGAGTCATAAACCAGAAGGTCCTTTTAAAGCCTTACTTACGAAGAAAAAAAATTGGATGGAAATAAAAATAAATAATTAATGTGAGGCTACGAAAATTAGTCTCATATTGAATGGCCCCATCTAATAAATAAATAAAAACCAAAAATTTGTATGTGCTCCGCAGGACTTAAAGAAATAAAGCAGCTACTTGTGTCCTGAGGCACCTAAATAATGATGTTCGTGCCCTGTGGCACCCAAGAAAAAATAAATGTAGTCTTGTGCCTCGCGGCTCCTAAATAAAGTCAAACTAGAACTGTCAGTGCCTTGTGGCACCCTAAGAAGTCAAGATGCCCCGCGACATCCAGAAAATAATAGATATATGTCCCGCAGCGTGCAAATAAAATAAAGACAAATCAATAGAAAATAGTATGTGTTTTCTCCTTTTTACATATGCAGATACCCAAAGACAGCTAAATAAAAGAATAAAGGGGGTCACTCTCTACTTCTCTTCTACGGGTCAGACCCGTCGGTACAGTAAGGAAATAAAGTTAAAGGCAGAAATAATGTAATGAAAGGGCATGTACCGCCTGTGTGCCTGCTTGCAGACGATACTGCTCAGGAATATCATCAGACGATACTGCTCAGGAATATCATCAATCAGAATATTCTCATTATGTGATTGATGACACTCATCAATATAGGCAAAGTGATCATCAGGGAATACCTCTAGCAGAAAATGGGGGATTTACTGCAGACCTGCAGCTGTAGCGATGCGATTTTAATGAACACAAAGTCGCCACGTATTATTTATTTAGGAAAACAATAAGAAAAACCTTTTTGAAAAGATTTGGGTTGGGGGCTTAAGTGATGGATTTGGAAGGTCATGGAGCACCACATCCACCTAATCCGAAGATCAGTCTTGCTTAAAGGGGGTTATCAATTAAAACGATATAACAGTTAAATAAGAACAAGAAAACCCCCTAATTAATTCCTTAATTAGGAATGTCAGGTTGTACGCTTCGAGATCACCTCCATGGATTGAAGGGACTCTAGGCTAACCCTTTTTTGATGGGATTACACTACTCTAAAAGAAATTAGAGAGATTGAGAAGAAGAATATAAAAGTACAGGGCCAGCTCTTGTAAGGTGCAAGAGGATCCTTCGCACAGGGCTCCAAATTTTAGAGGGCCCCCATTTTATCTAGACCCATTAGGTATATAGCTTCTCATAAAAAAAAGAAGGTAAAATTGTGTCGAAAAGTAATTATCAATGTAATAAATTATTTCGAATTTTATTGCTTAATTTTGTAAAACTTTAATATGTATATAAAAGGTACTTATATATATATATATATATATATATATATATATATATATATATATATATATATATATATATATATATATATATATATATATATATATATATATATATATATTGTATTAATTTTTTAAACATTAGGGGCCCAATATTCACATTTCGCACAGGGACCCTATAATTATTGAGACGGGCCTGTAAAAGTATAGGAGTTTACCTTATATTTTTGAGTGGTTTTAATGAGTAACCTCGACATAGTTTCCAGAAATGATTTGGACAGAGTTTTGCCTTAATTTTAGGCTTGAACCTTGATGTTCTTCAATCAACAAGGTTGATAGACGAATTTGTGTGTTGTTTTAGAGTGATTTGCAGGAGTCTTTCAAGAAGAGAAACCAGCAAATTGTCTGTCTTCTAAAATACTGAAAGTCATCAAGTATTTATAGGGGTTGATTTACTTGGTCACCAAGATTAGGAGACTCAAGTGGATTAGGATTCCTCCCAATGAAGGTTTCAGAACTCTCAAATCAGTAGAGACCCGGATTGGATAGGATTTTATCAAGAGAAGAGGTTGAAATCGACAAGGGAAGTGATTCTGCACATTCTGCAGAGGGGATATCTCGCGCGAGACACGTATGTCCCGTGCGGGACAACTAGTCAATTGACTATTCTGTCCACTTCAGTTATTTCGTTAGTCAATTAGGTTAAAAACTAACAAGGTTAGTTAGAAACTTAACAAAACATGATGAAACTAATATGCTTTCATAAAAATGCAAAAGAGAGACAAAGAGTATTGTAATCATGTAATTATTGGTTCAGAATGGGGTGTCTATAGAGCCCCTCGGTGACAAGACTTATGGAAGAAGTCATGTGGTCGATAGAAAAGACATCATTCTGAACATTGGGATGGTCGTGCCGCACGGCTGCCTATGTATCTCTATCAGAGAATCAGACCAAAACGTAGTTCGACTCCAAAACACTAAAAAGACTGTTTTAGGTATTCTGAAAAGCAAATTTGATAGAAAAAAAGTAAGATCGTACTGAGGAATCAAGGACTTGACCCAATTCCGATGATACTTAGTTTGTTGATGAAGTTGTTGAAGTGCAACGCCCAAGGTTTCTGACGTAGCTGAGGTTGTTTGAGTGCTTTTAAACCATTGATAAATTTATACTGAGGAATCAAGGACTTGACCCAATTCTAAAAATATCCATTTTTTATGATGCGCCGCCCGAGGTTACTGATGTTGCTGTTGTTGCAGAGGTCAAAGACTTTAAAGTTGCTGAGGTCACAGACTTTATTAACGTTGCCGAGGTCACGGACATTGAATTTTGCTGAGGTCGCAGACTTTGTTGATGTTTCACCTAAGGTCAAAAGTGTCTCTATTGTTGCCGAGGTCACGGACTTTGTTATCGTTGTTGCCGTCACAGACTTTGAGGTTGTCGGTTGAGGTGGAGGTTCTGTCGGCTCCTATAATGCAAGGATCTATGCATGTTGGTCTCGGATGGACCTGAATGATTCTTACCTTTCTGTACCTATTAGCACATAAATATTCCAAATAGACTTTTCAGGTTTTAGTTATTTAACTGGACTTATGTGGTGGTGCCCATGCCTGTTTGTATAAATGGCCGGTTGGTCATTTTGGTGCTGAGTTTATGTATGAGTATATGGTATATGGACATGTAGGGACATTGGTATGGATTTATATTTGAGATGGGTGAACTATATGAGTGAACTTATATTTGACAAGTTGGGACCAAATCGGGTTTATGAAGAATATGTTGTTAGTCAGCGAGGTTGCCTCGTGCGAGAGTACTGTACTGTTTCTTCATTAAGATAGAATTTCGATGAGTAACCTTGTGTGAACACATCTAGGCTTGTTGCGAATCATCATTCTTAATTTTCCCTTGAATCGTGCCTCTAGGAGGTAAACGACTACAAATCTGTCAACTGTCGTAATGGCTTTATGTCCAAGTCTCTTTCCTGTCTCAAGCCCCAAGTTGCTTGAATGTGGTAGATAACTTTGTGAACATGCTTGTGAGGCTGCTCTCTTGATTTGAAGATGATCGAAGAAGGCTCTCCTTGTTGATTCGATTTGAAGAGGATCAAATGATGTTCAATGAAGAAGGTTGAAGAATAGTCTCCCTTTGTCCTTGATTTTTGATTGATTTTTTTTTTAAAAGAGTATGTTAACTAGAAGAGAACTCAGTGGAGAAAATCTTATTGAGGAGAGAGAAATGAGATCTCAAGTTAGTTGAGGAGAGACGGACTCTATTCTTTGGAAGGTGATCCAAGCATTGACTCTTTGGAGAAGTGTATTCTCTAATGATGAGAGTGAGAAGCAAAGAGGAAATCCCCTAATGCAGATTTGATAATTTTGAAGAGTTGAAGTAGAGATTGACTGGGGGAGGAAAGGTTAGGAAGCCCCAGTTTTGATGCTTGGATTTCAAGAGTGTGTATGAGAGTGGCTAACAGGAAGCCTCTAGACTCAACAAGAAACGCTACTTGGCTCAAAGATCTAGAAAAGTTGTTCTACCTTTTAATCAATCGTGCATCATCTAGAAATTTCTAAATAAGTTTGAGAAGAAAAACAATCATTAGTATGACTTAAGGGTAAACATTTTTCTTGATACTGAAAGTCTTCTTCACTCGTGTAAGAGGATGTTGAGTAATATTCATTTATTTTGTTCGTATCACTTGATTCCTCTTCTTTGCGGGAGAGTCCTTCATGCATTTGAAGTTTCACCTTTGTTGTGAGGGTGATGAAAGCTTGAGAGTGTTTTTTTTTGTACTCTCAAAGCTTTGAATTGAGTAGCTTCACTCTTCTTGGAATGAAGGTTGACAGCAGCACCTTTGGCTTTCTTCGTTTGTTGACCTTTGATTTTCAGTAGGGGTAATGTTTAGCCCTTAAGCCTTCTAATGATAACTTTCTTCTTAAACTCGTTTAGAAGTTTCTATTTTTTGCGATGATTTAGGGAATGGAGGGTCCATTATTTTGCATGAATTAAATGATACTCAAGAGGTATAACAACCTTAGGGAAAGTGTTTAGGAAAAGAAAATGACTTTGATTAATGGAGAAATTAAAAATATATTCGATGGTTTAGATGACACAAATTAGAGGAGGTGAGAAGTACTAGAAAGACAGAACGACCCTTCGAGTTCATACTTGGAAATTTAAAACCTAATCTACTTCTATCAAAGGAGAGAGGGAGAGAATAGTTGTAGCCTCAAAGTGGTAAGTGTAGATTTCTTCTTGGAGCTTCATCTTCTTCATGTATTATGAGGGAGAGGATTGGTGATGACGTTGGGACATTCCACCTCTCCATTGTCAAAGAGGTCTTGGATGATGTCCTTCAAGTGGTGGCAAGTGTTGGTGTCTTGGCCAGTGAAGTTGTGGTATTTGAGATGACTGTAATTAGGCTCTAATTCAGCAAAGTTCCCCCTGAAGCTATTATCCAATTCTTGAAATTTGAAGCTGAGCTTATCTCTTAATACTTCATTTAGGGCTTCAAGCCTATCCCTAACCTCTTTAGTCAAACTAGTCAACCTTGTGGTTAGACCATCTCCAACCAAATCAATTTTCATTCTCAGCTCTTCCCTTAGCTGCTCAACATCATTTTGGATATTGGCCTGCATTGAATCCAATACAGACCTCAAATCAGATTCTTGATGCGGTCTTGAGCTTCTAATTTCTTCAGTCATTTCAGCTTTGAATCTCCCAATGATTGTGTCCATTGTATTACAGAATACATCTGTGAGATGATATAGGAAATCCTTGAGTTGCTCTTTAAAAACCGCATCTCCAAGAGCTGGAAGAAATCCAGTAGCCAAGTCATTTCTGAACTCTAAAAAATAGGCTTCTACTGAGTCTTTAACAATCTTTACAGTGTCTCTCTCCCCCTTAATGGTATCATCAAATGAGGTTTTAACCTAGCCAATTTAAGGGTTTGAGATTGCATTTGCTTTTAAAGGGTGCGATTGGAAGCAGCCAACTTTATCATATGGCCTTGATTTGTATAAATCTGCCCTGTATTATATGTAAGGCATTTAGTAGCTAGGATTAGTCAGAAGGAGGGTTGAGGAGGAAGGAATATTTTAGAAGAATGGAGAAGGTTATGTATGGGAGTTTTGGGGTGTGGTTGAGATTAGGGGTGAGGTTTGGGTTATGGGGAGCGGTTTGTGTAGGGGGTGCGGTTTGATTGAACTGGGAGGTGAGGTTTCGGAAGATGTGGGAAATGGGAATGGAGTGGTGTTGAGGTTGAGTAGGAGGGGTTGAAAGTGGAAGTGATTAGGTTGGGGTGCAGTTTGGATGGGGGAAGGAATTGTAGAAGCTAAGGGGACTTTGAAAAGGAGGTGATGGGTGAACCAAAGTTGGTTGGGGTTGGGATTTTGAGGGTGAGGTTGATGGGGTTGAAGTATGTGGAAGTGGTGAGGGTGGAAGTTGGGTTTTTTGTTGAGGTGAGGGTTCCCTAAGGTTAGATGAAGGAGGAGATGAATGAATTTGGGAATAGGGAGGAGGTTCAGCAAAAAATATTGAATCCTCAGTCCAATCCTCCATCATGGCTCTAATAAGATTGGTTGGATGAGGTCTTTTGTGAGGGTGAGGTTCATCATCATCACTGGGGCCTCTCCTAGTAGAAGTAGAGATGGCTGGCCCAGCTGATGGTTCAGGGGACCAATCCTTTAAGGCAGGAGGGAGGAGGTTTGGTAATCTTGGAAGGGGAGGTCTGGATTATTGAGGTTAGTATCAGATGAAGTGGAAGAGGAGGATTCTTTTTCAAAATAGGAGGCAGATTCTCCAGCCATAGGGTTTATGAGGTTTCCAAGCTCATCAAATTTACCAAAATTCTTGGCCAACCTCTTAGTGATGTAGTTAAACTGCTGCACTCCCCTTTTGACATCTTCAATAGTCTTCCTTGGTTTGCCCTTGGTTGATGACTTTCTACAGGCCATCTTGAACTGCTTCTTGGGTGTCTCCCTCTGAACCTATGCACTCACATACAGTTCAGAAGTTTGCGGTTTTGGGGAAGGATGCGGTTTGGGGGAAGACTGTGGTTGGGAATTGGTTGCAGCTTCCTTTCCCTTAGCAGCTTTAGCTGCTAACCTCTTTTCTTTTCTTCTCTCAAGCCTTTCAAGCTCTTCTCTATGAAATTTCAGCAAAGCCTCATTTGAGGTTATCTTCTTTAAGGAAATCTTTGCAGTAGTTGTAATAGATGGAATTTCAGGGTCATCTTCTTCATCAACTTCAACCTCAATCTCAACTTCTTCTTCCATCTCAACCACGTCATCAATCTCTGGCTCATCTTCAAGTACTAGCTTTTTCTTCAACTTCTTTAGTCTACTAGGCTCACCAACATAAGGACCTCCATGTGGTTTGGGAGTAGGTGCGGTCTTTGGCTTCTTTTGGGGCGATTCTGCTTTAGCCCTTCCTTTTCTTGCTTTCTTAAATGCGTTGCCAATTGCAGCATTAGCGGTTTCAGGATTCATGCCAACATAGGCTTCCTTGGAAGGAAGGGTATCCCTATTAGATTTCCTTATAGGTTTCATCTCCATTTTTGTATCTAAAGGCATGACAAACACTTAGGCCTAAGGATTCTTCAATTGATGACCAGTCCACCATCAGTTCTAGATTAAGCTGTCTGTGCTCTTCCAGATGCCATAGTTGCCAAAGTTTGCGGTTAGGAGCCTTCAGAAGGGCCTCCATCTTTGGTCAACTCCCCTAGTCTTTGACTTTTAGAGGTCAATGTGAGCAGAGAGTTCTCTCATAAAAATCTTGGGCCAATGGAGTGGAATCTCTGAGAAGATAGATGAGCAGTACATCCATTGTTGGCTAGTGAAGTTGTTGTGGTTCCCATTCTTTCCATAAATAGACTTTCCAGTCAAGAAACATAAGTGGGACATCAACTCCCCAAATCTTTCCTTGGAGCTGCTTTGTACTTGCCAATTAGTGTGGGCAAGCCTGCAGTGGTTGAAGCGGTTGCGTCTTGAATTTCCTAAGATACTCTATCTTCAGCCTTTGGTACATTAAATTCGTAAGTATCTTTGATGTCCATGTAGTCAATGGTCACATCCATCCCTTGAACATTTGCAGTCAACAACGTATTATCTTGCCATTGCCAAGATCTCTCTGCCCTGAAGTGGCATTGGCATAAAACTGATCAACATAAGATGGGATGGTGAAATGTTGCTTCTTGTTGAAGAGGGGAAAAACTTCTAAGGCCTTCATCTTTTTTATCATCTCTCTTCCCAATGAGGCTTGCATTAACTCTTCTTCCCTAATTTCCCAGCTGGAAGAAAGAAATGGGGATCCTACAAAAAGAAATTCACTAAGTTAGATCCATTTCAAGAAGTCACAGTTCACATGTGATTTAAGCACAAATGCGATTTAGCAATAGTGCGGTAGAGAAAGTGAAATTTCTCAACTTCTAAGAGAACTATAAATTTTACAAAGACAATATAACAAGGGAAAACAAAATAAGATGCGGTTTAGATAGTATGCGATTAAACATTATCATTTAAAGACGAGTAGGATAAATATCCAACAGTTAGAGTATATGACAAACAACATACGGTTTGTTAACATTAGCAGAACGCGGTTTCAACATGCGGTTTAACCGTGCGGTTTTAACTTATGCGGTTTTTTAATACGGTTTTACTCTAATGAAAACATGCGGTTTTTAGCAAGAAAATATAAGGTTTTTAGAGATGAGGTTCTAGAGTATATCCAATGTAAAATTTTCAAAAAATTTCTATGTATGGAAAACATAATTTGGAATCATACAAACGAACATATAAGATATTTTCTGAAAATGATATGAACAGCATATGAACATACGAAGAACATGATGAACACCAAGAACAGAGGCAAGATAAATTTCACCAAAACCAGCAAATAGCATGTCAAAATGATCCTTAAAGGTTGTAGAACAACAATATAATAACAAACACACAACTTTTGTCCAGAATCATCATGAAAACAAGAACATAAATGGGTTTCGAAAACCCCAAAAAACTGTAAATCCTAAAATTAGCAACCTAGATATGTATAGATCATGAAATAAACTACACAACTAAAATCCATACAGCAAGGCGAGCAAAACCCAACAGAAATCAATCAAATGATTAAGAAATGAAGATTTAATCAACCAAAAAGCAGTCTATAATACGAAGGGTTTCTTACAAGTTCAAAAATGGCGTTTTTGCAAAATTAAAAGACTTAAGAATTAGAAACATACCATGTCGTTGAACGCTTTCTTAGGTGCTTTAGGAACTCTAGGAATTTTGGGAGTTACAGGTTCTCTTGTTCGTTTAGGTGCCATGAATTTTCAGTTTGACAAGTGAGAGAGAGAGAGAGAGAGAGAGAGTATAGAGAGAGAAGTGTATGTAAGACAAATGAAGTACTGCTGACAGAGTTGGCAAAAGAAGAGCAAGTGTAGCATGAAAATGGTTTATATAGGTGTTCCTTGGGTGGCATGAAAATAGGTGATGATGGTTCCACTATCCCACTAAATGAACCACCATAACAGTTCCACCCTCTTCACGTAGCCCTACGACGGATGATGAGAAAGGTTTAAGGAAATATTCCTTTTGAATTAAATGCATTAAAATTTCAAAAAAAACATGGGAAAATAATTGTAAAAGTATCCTTATGAAATTAATTTGTCTCAAAAGAGACAAGTACCAAATAATAAATATAGAATACTTACATGGATCCACGTGGTATGCAGTTTGATATAATAAACAAGAATAACAATTATTATTTTTTTAAATAAGAAAAATATCAAACCGCTTGAATAAGCTTCTTCAAAGCTAAGAAATGAAATATATTGATTTTTTTTTAAGTGTTGAAATGTGGTTTGGATCATGCGGTATTAATGCATGCGGTTTGAATCACGTGGTTTCAACAAGGGTGAGGTTTTGAAACCTCAACAGGATTTTGACCTAAACAACATACTTAACACACAAGTTAGTAACAAAAATCATATGGACTTATTTAATTTCAAGCATACCCATTTCTGCTCTAAGGAATGTAAACCTCTTGTAGTCAATAGCCTTTGTGAGGATATCATCAATTTGATTTTCTGTCCCTACATGCTCTAAATGGATGTTCCTCTGTGAGTAATGTGACTCCGGAAATGCCATCTTTGATAAAGCAATTTGAAGAAGTGAAGTTTTAGTGCATTCCTTTGTCACAGAATTGAGAAATTGATAGAAGGTTGTGCTTGAGTCCTTCTACAAGTGAAACCTTCTCAATGGTGAGGTTTCCTTTTCTTATAGTTCCACAACCTATTTTTTTTCCTTTGTTGTTGTCACCAAAGGTTACAGATGGACCACTTGCTTCAATGACATTTTCCAATAAAGATCTATCTCTAGTCATGTGTCTTGAACATTCACTGTCAAGATAACATTCATTTGATTTTGCCTTAGATTGACCAGCCATTAAGCAGAGGACCTAAAAAATAAACATTTAAAAATGAGGTCCCATTTTTTCTTTTGGGTCCTGAGGTTAGCATCTTTTGATAACCTACACCTGTTTGACAGAAGGAGGGTTATGTTTACTGGCATTAGGTGTGAACCTCAAAAGGCATTCTGCAGCCTTATGACCAAAACCATCACACAGAGCAGTGATGAAAGTTGTAAGCAAGTTGAGGTTTAACATACTCTTTACTTTTCTTAGGATCAACATTTATTTTTGGGATTGAGGTTTTAGCCTTAACAAAGGTGTTCATTTTAGGTTTGACCGCGGTTTTTCTAGGAACGCTCATCTTACTTTTGAAAGCAAGATGTGCGGTTGAAGAAGAAGGGTGGTCAGCCACAAATGGAACCTCATCAGCTTTTTCATCCTCTGAATCTTTTCCTTTTATTTTGGAATTTTTCCCAAATTGTTTTTTAGGGTAGAAATATTGGAATTTAAGTTTAGGCTTTGATTTCTGTCCTTACCCTTTGAATCAGAATGCTTTTCCTTAGGAATTTCATGAGTTTATTTTTAAAATTCCTCATTCTTTCCACAGCAAGATGCACACTTCAAATTGTCCCCAGTTTGGAATCTCAAGCCTTCTTTATCACCACTAGACTTTTGGGATTCAAGAATTTGATCAATGGTAACATGAGATTTGGTCCACTCATATTACCTTTTGGAGGTCATTGTTTTGAGCAACCAATTCATCATTTCTAAGTTGAAGTGCTACAACCTTGGTTTCCAGAATGAGGTTTTTTTTTCAGTAAAAGGAGTCATGCTTTTGACTTGGTCTTTCAGAAGTGAAACTTCAGACCTCAATACAGTTTTCTCTGTATTAAGCTGAGTAATTTCATCAGTTGATAAAGATAAAGCTTACTTAACATTTTCAAATTTTCGGATCATCACTTCAGCTTTCTTGAACATCCCTTCATGTTCCATAGGAGAGACCTCTTCTACCTTTTTCAAAACTTTTGGAGTTGAAGTGGTTTTTGAAGGTGTTTCATTTTTGTTTGGAAAAATGGGACGAGAGTAAGAACTATTTCCAATCTTTTAACTTGGAGTAAGTTTTAAATCAACATAATTCTCACTACTAGCCCTAATCATGGTTTTCTTAGGAGCAACCTCTTCTTCCATATCAATCGACTCGACTGACTCATTATCTGAATCATCAGAAGCATCCTTGGCAACAAGGCAGAGATTTACCTCTTCGATTTCATCTTCGCTTCCTTCATCAAAATCAGTTTCAATCCAAGTAGCTAGTTCTTTTGAGTTCTCCTTATCAGCAACCATTCCCTTACGACGAGAAAATTTCGCAGGAGAGGTTTTCTCTTTCAAGTATTCAAATCTTGGTTGTGGACACTCAAAATCAAAGTGACTAGGCTTTCTACATTTGTAGCAAACGAGGTCACTCTTTTTCTTTGTATCAACAGCCTTAGAAAAAATTGTTGGAGGTTTGCCTTTTGAAAATGGTTTTGAGGTTTTACGAAATTTTTGAAACCTTTTCACAAACAACGAAAATTCATCATTATCCATATCGATGAGTGATGAGGTTGAAATAGAGGGATATGAGGTTTGATTAGATGAATAAGGTTTCTCCACATGTTCAACAACAGACATGGAAAGTGTTTTGACTTTTCCTTTAACCTCTTCAATATGATCCATCTTGAGTTCATGGACTTTAAGATTTGCATACAAGTTACTTAGAGTCCAAGTATTTAAATCTTTAGAGTCCTCAAGAGAATTGGCTTTATTAACCCATCTTGAACCCAAGGCAGCAAGAAATGTCATATTGATTTCTTTGTCAGTAAAAATCTTTCCAATAGATAGACAAGAATTTACTACCTCAACATAGGGATCGTAAGTTTGGCGCAAGGTTTCGCTGGGTTTCCTTTTGAAGTTGTTCTATCTCCTTTAAACAGCAAATTTCTTATTTTCCTTTCAGAGATCATCTCCTTCAAGGTAGCTTTTAATTGCATCCCATATCTCTTTTGCGGTTTTGCCTTTCATGACTTTTTGAATATTTGAAACAGTCAAAGTACCAGTGATGATATGTCTATATTTGCTGTCCAAAGAAACCAATCTCTTTTCTTCATCAGTCCATTCAGCTTTCAGTTTCTTGACTTCTGGGGTCTCAGTGTTGGTGGCAGGATTGGTGTTGGCCTTCATGGTAACAAAGGGGTCATTAATCACACAGTCCACCAGCATCTCATCAGTAGTTTCTAAATGAATTAACATTCGAGTCTTCCAGATGTCAAAGTGGTCTTTATCTAGTAAAGGAATGTGTGAGTAGTTAATCGTTGTCATGGTTTTTGAGTTTGCCATGACGAATCGGCACCCAAGTTGTTAAGCTTGAAAAATAAAAAAGTTTTATAAAGGTGTTTTGATCTGATACCATTTGTTGATCCCAAAGGAGGTAACAAGGGTGAAAAACAGCTAGAAGGGGGGGATTGACAATGATTAACTTTAAACACAGTTCATAAATCGAAAAACCTATTAAAATCAAATAGATAAGAAAAATTTGTTTGAATGATGAACAGTAAAGAAAATGCAAAAATTATAGAACATAAGATTTGGAGTGGTTCAATCGTAAGTGATCTACGTCCACTACCAAGATGGTTAGTCTTAGATTTTCTAACAACTAGATTTTGTATTAGATGATGAGAGAGATAACAAGGTTACAAGAATCAAACTCAAATTTAAAATCTAAACAATGAAGCAAATCATATACTACAACCGGTGTATCTCAAATTATTTAATCTATGTGATTAATCAAGTGAGGTTTGTGTGTGTGTGATTATCAATATTTAAGGCTCTTTAGATTTTTATGATTTAGAGCACAATAAATCTGGTGTTGTAAAGGCTTGAATTTCTGGGCTTGGAGATTTGTTTTTAAAGCTATGAAGGATAAAGATGAAGATTCAAAGGATTCTGGAAATCTGGAAATTTCTTCCAAACTTTAAAGGACTCTCTCCAATGGATATTCTCAAGCAAACTTCAAATGATTAAGATTGGGGGTATTTATACCCATGCACCAAAAAGTAGCCGTTTGGAACAGATGTAGAAAGTACAGTGCTAGTGAGGTCTGATTGTTCCACGTGTCCACTTTTGTCCTTTTGCTTATAAGTTGTTGATAAGGTTGTACGGAGCTCACACGACATTCTGGAATGAAGGACACCTGTCACCTTTTCAAAATTCTTTTAAACTCTAAGTGACCGTTAGACACGTTAATTTAACTTGTAGTTAACTCAGCGTTGCTGACGTGGGTCAATCAATCAAAGGTGGTCCAATTATTCAAGTCTTCAATCATTGGATGAGGTTGGTGAGACGCCGTCTTATGAAGTGCGGTCTCACAGATGAGGTTTGCCTTGCGGTTTGCTGAGTGCGGTTTCATGATGAGGTTTGCACTAGCAATGCAATTTTGCATGACTTCAAAACCTATTGACTTGAAACCTCATGTCCAATGCAATTGTGTCAGTGTTCAAGACTAAATAATCATATTCTATAAATTGGACTTTGTTAGCGATGCATGAATTTTTGAATAACAGAGTCGCCACTTATCATTTATTTAGGAAAACAATAAGAAAAACCTTTTGATTTTAAAAGAGATTTGAGGGTTCGGGGGTTAAGTTATGGAATGGGAAGGTCGAGGAGCACCCATTCCACCCAATCCGAAGATCGGTCTTGCCAATCAAGTATTATCAATCTTTTTATTTTTAACAATAAAATAAGAAAACCCTAATCAATTTCTTGATTAGGAATGTCAGATTGTATGCTTCGAGATCGCCTTCATCGATTGAAGGGACTCTAGGCCAATCCTTTTGATGGGATTACATCACTCTAAAAGCCAATAGAGAGAGATTGAGAAGAGGAGAGTAAAAGTATAGGAATGTACCTAGTGTTTGGGGAGTGTTTGATTTAGAACGTGGTTCTAAGATGGATTCTTGGTCGAGAAGTGATTTGGGCAGAGTTTCGACTCAATATGAGAGTCAAATCTTGATTCGGACAGAGCTTCGCCTCAATCCTTGATTCGGGTTTGAATGTTTGTTGATCAACAAGGTTGATAAACAAACTTTAGATGATTTTAGGGAGGTTTTGTGAGTGATTTGAAGGAATCTTTCGTGGAGAGAAATCAATAAATTGTGTGTGTTGTGTGAAATTCCGGACCTCTGAAATAGTGGAAGTCACCAAGTATTTATAGGGGTTTAAGAGGTAGAGGTGGAGAGGTAAAACACTCCTAGGAAGCTTCCAGAACTCAAATTCTATTGGATGACCGGATGGGATAAGATTTTATCAAGAAAAGAGTTTGAAACGGAGAAGGAGAGTGATTTCTGCACATCCTGTCGAGGGGATATCTCACGCGAGACACGCTATTCCGCGCGAGATAACTAGTCATTTGACTATTTTGTCCTCTTCAGTTTATTCCGTTAGTCAGTTAGGTCCAAAACTAACGAGGTTAGTTAGAAACTTAACGAAACGTGACGAAACTGACATGCTTTCATCAAAACATAAAAGAGAGACAAAGAGTAATGTAATCATGAATTATTGGTTCAGAATGGGGTGTCTACAGAGCCCCTCGGCGACAGGTCTTATGAAAGAAGAAGTGTCGTCGATAGAAAAGACATCATTCTGAACATTGGGATGGTCGTGTTGCACGGCTGCCTACGTATCTCTAAGAGAGAATCAGACCAAACGTAGTTCGACTCCAAAACACTAAAAAGGCTATTTTAGGTATTTTGAAAAGCAATTTTGAAAATGAAAGAGGGATTTTTTTTTTTTTTGAAAAGGTAAAATCATACTGAGGAATCAAGGACCTGACCCAATTCTGAAGATACCTGTTTGTTGATGAAGTTGTTGAAGTGCGCCGCCCGAGGTTACTGACGTTGCTGTTATTGCCGAAGTCGCGGACTTTGAAGTTTGCTGCCGTCACAGACTTTGAAGTTGTCGCCGAGGTCACGGTCTTGAAGTTGCTGCCATCACAGACTTTGAAGTTGTCGCTGAGGTCACTGACTTGAAGTTGCTGCCATCACAGACTTTGCCGGTGTCGCCTAGGTCACGGACTTGAAGTTTGCTGCCATCACAGACTTTGCTGGTGTTGCCGAGGTCACGGACTTGAAGTTTGATGTCGTCACAGACTTTGATGATGTTGCCGAGGTCACGAACTTGAAGTTGCTGCTGTCACAGACTTTGTTGATGTCGCCGAGGTCACGGTCTTGAAGTTTGCTGCTGTCACAGACTTTGATGATGTTGCCGAGGTCACGGACTTGAAGTTGTCGGTTGAGATGAAGGTTCTGTCGGCCCCTGTAATGCAAGGATATATGCATGCTGGTCTCGGATAGACCCGAATGATTCTTACCTTTCTGCACCTGTCAGCACATAAAGATTCCAAGTAGATTTTTTTTCCAAATTTTAGTTGTTTGACTGGACTTACGTGGTGGTGCTCAAGTCTGTTCGTGTAAATGGCCGGTTGGTCATTTTGGTGGTGAGTTTATGTATGAGTATATGGTATATAGAAATGTAGGGACATTTGTATGGATTTGTATTTGAGAGGGGTGAAATATATGAGTGAACTTGTGTTTGACAAGTTGGGACCAAATCAGGTTTTGCAGAATCTGTTTCTAGTCAGCGAGGCTGTATTGTTGTAGAATTTCGTTCAATGAGTATCCTTGTGTGAACACATCTAGGTCTGTTGAGAATCTTCATTCTTACTTCTCCTTGAGTCGTGTCTCTAGGAGGCAAACGACTACACATCTGTCGACTGTCGTAATGGCTTTATGTCCAAGGCCCTTTGGTGTCTCAAGCCCCAAGTTGCTTGCAAGTGGTAGATGACTTTGTGAACAGGCTTGTGAAGCTGTTCTCTTGATTTGAAGGTGATTGAAGAAGACTCTCCTTGTTGATTTGATCTGAAGAGGATCGAATGATGTTCGATGAAGAAGGTTGAAGAATAGTCTCCCTTTCTCCTTGATTTTTTTTTCTTAGTGACGCACCCTGGTTTTTGCCTAGACCGCCCTTTCGGGTTTTCAATCTAGCGGGCATCTCTTTTGCGCCTTTCTTTTTTTTTTTTTGTGCTCTAACTTTTGCCTAGGCTGCTCTTTACGAGTTTTCAACCTAGCGAGCCATTTTTTTTTGAAAAGTATGTGTACTCGAAGAGGACTCAGTTGGAAGAATCTCATTAAAGAGAAAGATGAGATCTCAAGTTTAGTTAAGGAGAGACGGACTCTATTCTTTGGAAGGTAATCCAAGCATTGACTCTTTGAAGAAGTGTATTCTCTGATGATGAGAGTGAGGAGCAAAGAGGAAAGCCCCTAATGCAGATTCGATTATTTTGAAGAGTTGAAATAGAGATTGAATGGGGGAGGAAAGGATAGGAAGTCCCAGTTTCGATGCTTGGAATTCAAGAGTGTGTATGAGAGTGGCTAAGAGGAAGCCCCTAGACTTGACAAGAAACGTTACTTGGCTTCAAGAATCTAGAAAAGTTATTCTACCTTTTAATGAACCTTGCATCATCTAGAATTTTCTAATTAAATTTGAGGAGAAAGCCAATCATTAGTATGACTTAAGGGTAAACATTTTTCTTGATACTGAAAGTCTTCTTCATTTGATGTAGGAGGATATTTAGTAATCTTCATTTCTTTTATTGGTGCTACTTGGCTCTTCTTTTTGGTGGGAGAGTCCTTCATTCATTTGAGTTTTCACCTTTGTTGTGGGGGTGATGAAAGCTTGAGAGTTTTTTTTTTTTTTTTGTACTCTCAAAGCTTTGAATTGAGTAGCCTCACTCTTCTTGGAATGAAGGTTGATAGCAGCACCATTGGCTTTCTTCGTTTGTTGACCTTTGACTTTCAGTAGGGGTAATGTTTTGCCCTTAAGCTTCCTAAGGATAACTTTCTTCTTAAATTCGTTTAGAAGTTCTTATTTTTTTTGCGATGATTTAGGGAATGGAGAGTCCATTATTTTGTATGAATTAAATGATATTTATGAGGTAGAACAACCTTAGGAAAAGTGTTTAGGAAAATAAAATTACTTTAATTAATTGAGAAATTTAAGAACAGACTCAATAGTTTAGAAGACACAAACTAGAGGAGGTGAGGAGTACTAGAAAGACAGAACGACTCTTCGAGTTCATACTTGGAAATTTAAAACCTAATCTATTTCTATCAAAGAAGAAAGGGAGAGGATAGTTGTAGCCCCAAAGTGGTAAGTGTGGGTTTCTTCTTGGAGCTTCATCTTTTTCATGGAGTACAAGGAAGAGGATTGGTGATGACGTTGGGACGTTCTAGATCTCCATTGTCAAAGAGTTCTTGGATGATGTCCTTCAAGTGGTGGCAGGAGTTGGTGTTGTGGCCGGTAAAGTGGTGGTACTTGCAGAATAAGTGATGAGCATGATTCGGACCCATATCCTTCGGAGGACCACCTTCCCTTGGTTTGATCTTTTCATTCTGGACAAGCACATCGAAAAGTTCTTCTTGAGTGATTCCTTCAATTTTGTCATAGTGCCTCTTTTTCTTTTCGGGAGGAGGGACAGCAGAATACTTTCCGGTGTTGGAGCGGTTGAATGCAATGGCATTGACTGAAGCATCCTTACTTGTAGCGGGTTTGTTGTAGCGGAAGTTACTTTCCCTCTTTTTACTTTTGAGGAAGTCATCAACCCTAATTCCGGACTCGAGGAGTTCATTGAAACTAGGAAAGTAATTACCGGCGAGCTTCTCTTGAAATTCATCACGGAGGCATTGAAGGAAGATGTGGATTTGCTCTTTGAGAGTAGGCCTTTCGACGATTTTAGTGAGTTTGAGTCTCCATCTTCTAGCAAATTCAGCAAAGGACTCATGGGCATGTTTTTTGGTTTGTTCAAGATCCCTCCTAGTAGGGCGATAGGTGGAGTTATCTTCAAACTGCCTTTGGAAGACTAAAAATGCAGACGACCAATCAAGCCTTGTAGTCGTTGGAAGAGACATGTACCAATCCCTTGCAGCACCTTCTAAGGTTTGAAGAAAGCATTGGGCCAAGATTGTGTTGTCAACGCCCATTGGAAGCATGGCCCAAGTGTAGGTTTCAACATGAGCTCGAGGACAGGTAGTACCATTGAACTTGGCGATATCGGGTGTCTTGTACTTGCGAGGAAACTTGGAGATGGATTGTTGAAGAGCGTCGGGATCAAATGGAACGAATGACCCTTTGGAAGTGTCAAGAGTTGCAAGTTTCTTCTCAAGATAGTTCTTAGTAACATGGTCACCAAGCTTAGTAGTTTCACCACTGCCCTCTTTCTTGGTTTTAGCACCCTTGGAGGTATGTTCCTCATCATCGGAGGAGGATGAGGAAGAGGAGGAATCGGATTCTTCCTTTTTCTTGCTTGACTTATTGGTTTTTCTATTCACTTTGGTGTAGGATTCCTCTTCGTCGGAGGAGGATTCCACTTTCTGCTTTTGTTTTCTGCCTTTCTTGACTTTCAACTCGTGGAGTTCTTTCATGAGGGCGGCCATTTGGGCATTTTGCTCATCAATTTGCTTACTTTGTTCATCCAACCTAGTCATGGCTTCGATGAGTTGGGCCTTAGCGTCGTTGATATCGGCCTCGGTGGTAGAAGGAGAAGCAGACATCAGGGCGAAGAACCTAGACGTGTAGCAACCGTGTTAAACCATGATTGAGTCCCAACAAGTCGGCTGAATAGGGTGTATGAAGGCTTTGAAGGTTTGAAGGTTTTGGCCAAAACACGAAAAGACCGAATGCTTATCTCGCACGGGACAAGCAATCTCGCGCGAGATAACACCACGGAAAGTCACAATTTTTCTGATTTTAATCCTAATTTTGGTCGGACGGAAAATCCGTTTTGGGGGTTTCTAGCATTCAAAAACCAAACCTAGGGATCTAGGGGTCGAAGTAATCTCAAGTAACATCAAGTTTTGTGCAAAATATGGTGAGAAATTTTTCTCTTTAGGGACAAATCCGTAGGGACAATCATAGGGACATTTTCGAAGGGACAATTCCGAAGCGACATATTTATTGATTTCTTTTCCATGGCTTATTGCACAAAACAAGATCTTGACAAGGGATTGCAAGGACTCCAAGATCAAACCGACCGGTCATGGAGTGTCCTAAAAAGTCAATCTACATGATATGTGGCGATGCAGTGCAGGAAGGCTAGGCTTCCCGCGATATGACAATCTAGGTGGATTGAATACGCGGAGTGGGATGATCCAACTTTGGAGAGACCGGCGACTAGGTGGTTACCGTCATCCGTCCTTAGTGTGGGTCCCGAATTTATATAGGGTATGTAGTGCAATGACAGTTATAATATGAGTGCGCGTGTGTGATAGTCAATCTAGGTGATAGAGTAAAATAGAAAGTTTTATTTTTGAAAACTAAAAGAAAAACAGATAGTGGCCGCACCAAGTGGTTGCCTACGTTTCTCCCAAATTAGGGAGACTCATGCCATCGTAGTTCCACTTAATGAGAGATAGAGAAATAAATAATTTAAATTATAACTCCCGAATCCCCATTGGACCGGACTTTAATTTAAAAATTCAATCACACGCAGTTATATAGTTCAAGTAATTATAATTATTCTACCCTGCAAAATAGAGTTAGTACAAGCAAAATAAAATAATAATTATTTTGATTTTTCCGGAATATTTTGATGTTTTTAAAACTGTTTTCGTTTTTTTTTTTTCTCTTAGTCAGACTCTTGAAACTGCATGACAAGTTGTTTTGTTTTTAATATGGTCAAATCCAATCTTGGGAAAAGTCAAATGAACTAAATCCCTTTTTTTTTTTTTTTTGGGATTAATGTGGTCCAGGGAAAGGTCAGTTGACCAAACAAAACATTTCATTGACCAAAACCTTTCAATTTTTTCAACAGCGCCGCCGCCGGATTGGAACTTTTGTTTTTAGAACCGTGACGCGAGATAAATTATCCCGCGCGGGATAAGTATTCGAACAGTTTTTTTTTGAAAACAGTGTCGAAAAATTTCAAAAAATTCAGAAAAATCAGAATTTTTACAGAAAAAATAAAAAAATTAATAATACTCAATTGTAACGCAAGTCTAACCCTCTTAATTAATTGTCCCCAGCAGAGTCGCCACTCTTAGCGATGCGTGAATTTTTGAATAACAGAGTCGCCACTTATCATTTATTTAGGAAAACAATAAGAAAAACCTTTTGATTTTAAAAGAGATTTGAGGGTTCGGGGGTTAAGTTATGGAATGGGAAGGTCGAGGAGTACCCATTCCACCCAATCCGAAGATCGGTCTTGCCAATCAAGTATTATCAATCTTTTTATTTTTAACAATAAAATAAGAAAATCCTAATCAATTTCTTGATTAGAAATGTCGGATTGTATGCTTCGAGATCGCCTTCATCGATTGAAGGGACTCTAGGCCAATAATTTTGATGGGATTACACCACTCTAAAATCCAATAGAGAGAGATTGAGAAGAAGAGAGTAAAAGTATAGGAATTTACCTTGCGTTTGGGGAGTGTTTGATTTAGAACGTGGTTCTAAGATGGATTCTTGGTCGAGAAGTGATTTGGGCAGAGTTTCGACTCAATATGAGAGTCAAATCTTGATTCGGACAGAGCTTCGCCTCAATCCTTGATTCGGGTTTGAATGTTTGTTGATCAACAAGGTTGATAAACAAACTTTAGGTTATTTTAGGGAGGTTTTGTGAGTGATTTGAAGGAATCTTTCGTGGAGAGAAACCAACAAATTGTGTGTGTTGTGTGGAATTCCGGACCTCTGAAACAGTGGAAGTCACCAAGTATTTATAGGGGTTTAAGAGGTAGAGGTGGAGAGGTAAAACACTCCTAGAAAGCTTCCAGAACTCAAATTCTATTGGATGACCGGATGGGATAAGATTTTATCAAGAAAAGAGTTTGAAACGGAGAAGGAGAGTGATTTCTGCACATCCTGTCGAGGGGATATCTCACGCGAGACACGCTTTTCCACGCGAGATAACTAGTCATTTGACTATTTTGTCCTCTTCAGTTTATTCCGTTAGTCAGTTAGGTCCAAAACTAACGAGGTTAGTTAGAAACTTAACGAAACATGACGAAACTGACATGCTTTCATCAAAACATAAAAGAGAGACAAAGAGTAATGTAATCATGAATTATTGGTTCAGAATGGGGTGTCTATACAGACTTATACTAAAAAATTGAAGTTTAAGCTTCATTACATATGGGCCTAAAGTACACAAAATATAGATGAGGTTATGGTATCAATCAAATTAAAGCTAAAGCAAGGAGGGTTAAATTATACATACCCAACAGAGTCCCACCAAAAGGAATACCAGTAATAGCCTGGAAGTCAGCAGGGGTAAGAGTCAACTCCCAAAAGCCAAAATGGAAGAAGGTGTGAGTGGTATCTCACCGTCTCTTTTTCAGAGTCAACATCATCTTAGTGTCTCACAAGACAGTATAAATGTCATCCTTGAACGTGCCTAGACACGCAAAGAAGTCCCCCACTCCAAACAGGTCCACTAAAGTCATCGACATAGGCAGAAGCAAGTTCCATACTTCATCCACAACATTGTTGGCGCCTCTATACTTCATCTGTCTCCGCTCCAGCTGAAAAGGTAAACACAGCAAAGGTGAGCAACCCTACTAGCAGTTATTTATCCCAAATATACTGTTAGAGATACATGTTAAATAAAGACACTCAAAATAAAGCATCCCAAATTTATGTCTCAAAAAATCTAAATAAGTTCCCAAAAATGTACTCATATACTAGGGGAAGTAATTTCAAAAATATTTTCACAAAAAAACACTCGTTTTCACCATGAAAAACCGGTTTCTCATTCCTACACGGCCGAAACCGCGGACTAAATCTAAGTTTGAAATTTGGTTCATACATGTCGAATCTAACCACATAGAATCAATTGTCCATAATCACTAAAGTCTAAATCAAGCATCTAAAGCAACATGCAAGCTTAATCCAAGAAATGGGATCGAAATCTCCTATTCAATTTATAGAACCCTAAGCATGGGGTGAAAAAATGTAGCAAGTAAAGAAAAATATTAGAAGCATTTACCCATCTTCTAACGTCTGAATTCGAAGTGTGTACCGCCAGCGAAGGGTACAATCTCTGATGAGCATTATCTCGCATATCATGTGCGATATGGTTCCTCCTAGTGATGTGAACAAAATGTATTCCTTACACCATAGCAGCCATGTGGGAGAATTTTGACAAAGAAAGGTGAAAAAAGGAGAATTTTTAGGTGTAAAATTGAGAATTATGCTCTCAAACTCATCTCTCTCTCTCTCTCTCTCTCTCAAGAACAATAATAATGGTAGAAAAGAAGAAGCTGCAGCACTGTTTAGGGTGTAAAAGTCAGGCCAGGCGGCCAACTACCCTTACAAAGGGACGGCAAGGACCGCCTGGCCTATCCGAATATACATTTTTACCCTTAGCATCTTGCATCTATTTAGATCTCACAGCTCTATCTAATCTTAAATCATCGGCTTGAGATAGCCTCTGCATCTTGCATCTATTTAGAGCTCGCAGCTGCTGGATGTGTTTTTACCCATCCAAATGATGTACTTCTAGACCTATTTTATGCTTAATCCTTGGGAGTTTTGATGTATTTTTAGTGTTTTTGTAAGTATCGGGGCTGGAATGAAGAAGGAGCAGAAAAGGAGGGACAAGTGCTGAAAAAGCCATGGGAAGGACCGCACCCATGAAAGGGGAGCGCTCGTACCCTTTAGGCATTTGGTTAGGGGGACCGCACAGCAAGGAAGGCGCGGCCGTGCAATTTATCCATAAAGTGAGGGCGACTGCACCCCTTTCAAGGGTGCGACTGCACCCCTTTCAAGGGTGCGACCGCACCCTTGCGGATTAGGACGGATCCACGTTGGTTCTCCGAATTTGAAAAGGATTTGGAAAGGGTTTTTGGCTGCAATTAAAGAAATCTTCCTCCCTAGTGTAAATTCAAGCATAGGTTTAGGTTTTTATCATCTTCTATCATACTTTAGGTTTCACTAGTGAGTAACCCGTCGAAATTCGACGGGCATATTAAAGTTTATTATTACTTATTGCTATAATCTGTAATTTCATTAGGCCATATTGTTTTCGTTTATTTAAATGAAATTACAAAGTATATGGGATGGAGAGAGTATACCTCGTATTCATGTTGTCGTTTAGGATGCAAATGATGCTTATATCATGTTTTTCTTAATTGTTTTTGGCTTAGACCAGGGTGGTCATCATGCATAAGTAACCGCAAAAGAATGCCTTGTTCATTACAATATACTAAATGCTTTCGTAAAGATAGAAGGGAAAGAGAAGATGAAAACTTTGTGTATATTGGAACACAACTGAAATGGTTTATATAGACTAAGTTTTGAAAAGACATGTCTTTTCAAATTGCATACGTATTTTCAATGCTTTATGACAAGCTGAAACTGTTAATTCAAAAATCAAATCTTGGCATTATCCAGAACTTAAAATAATAATTTAAAATAATATTAAGAAATATTTTAATATTAATTTACAAAAATTAAATTAGTTGAGCACATCATTTGATTGCCAAGATTCGAGTTTTATGTTTATAAAAACCTGTGTCATGGGGCTATGCCCGATGACTTTTGTCCGTCTCGAAAAGAGCTTCGATTTGATATTTTGTGCGTTCCGTGGTTCATCCGGAATCAAAAGTTACGCCCTTTTTAGCGCACACACCTAAACTTTACCAAAAACTCTTATTTCAAAAAACACTTTTAATTTTCATCTTTTACCACACAATTTTACATAAGTTCCAACATCTTTATCATCACCAAGTATCACTTAGTACACTTGATAGGAATTAGGAAATCATAAATACTCGTATCTTTTTGGTTGAGTATTTTATTAATCAAGCATTAAACAATCAAGAAGGCAGGCTCAAATGCCATACAAACCGAGTTAATATGCATTAAAAATTGGTTATAACATCTAACAACCCATTATACATTAAGGTTAGTAAATAACATTAAATGTTAGTAAATCACTGAAATTTCTATCCTAAGAATAATAGCTCGTTAGAAATTGAAATATCATTTAATTATTAATCACAATTGGAACTATACAAAGACAAATTTAATTTGACAAAAAAATGGATTTGAGAGAAAAAAAGAAAGACAAACTTCAAGAGGCAAGATGGGAAAACGTATGCAAAAGAATGATAGATACAAATGAATGATAGTGATTTCGGTTATAAAAGAGATTAAGTTCTAGGACTATTACTTCCAAAAGACATTCATTAGATGACAATTTTCAAATTTTAAATTTAAACTATTTAAATATACCGATTTGATAAGTCAAAATAATAAATATAATCGATGCTAATATGATTTGGGAATCTTACTTAAAAAGACTTACAAAAATGATAATTTCAAAATTTTAAATTTAGCTAATAAAATATACTAATATGATAATCTGATATGGGGATAATGGATAATGATACTTCCTCTATCTCTAATTGAATGAACATTATTGTCTCAAAATAAATGTTCTTTTAAATTTTTTGATTTAATTTTTTTTCATAATTCATTATATGTTTAAAAATGTAAAATTTTGAAAATGAATTAAAAGAATGTTTATTATTTTTTCTAGATTAAAATTAAATTTTGTAAAATGATTATTAAATTTTGAAAAAAATCTTTCATTTTAGGATGGAGAGAATAATACAATTTAAACAAATTAAATTTAATCCAATAAAATAAAATAAACTAATCTAATAATCTAAAATCTAATATGGGGGATAATGATAAGAGAAATCAGTGCATGCTCCAAGACAATATTTCTACTTTCTACCACCATCACATTCTTTCGGATGAAGTAGCAATGAACCGTAGTTTGAATTTATTACGTTTAAAAATATTTTGTTTGGATTTAAAAGCTAAAATTTGTGTTTAAATCAAAATCTAAAATAAAACTCTTCATTGAATGTGACACATGGCGGCTAATAATTGGTGAACATAGAGCTGACTTGGAATTTCACGTGCCGAGCTGTATGGTCTTGAAATGTTTCTTCTTTTATATATTATATAGATTGAATGACCATTATTGTCTCAAAATAAATGTTCTTTTAAATTTTTTGATTTAATTTTTTTCATAATTCATTATATTTTTACAAATGTAAAATTTTGAAAAATGAATTAAAGGAATGTTTATTATTTTTTCTAGATTAAAATTAAATTTTGTAAAATGATTATTAAATTTTGAAAAAAATCATTCATTTTAGGATGGAGAGAATAATACAATTTAAACAAATTAAATTTAATCCAATAAAATAAAATAAACAAATCTAATAATCTAAAATCTAATATGGGGGATAATGATAAGAGAAATCAGTGCATGCTCCAAGACAATATTTCTACATTCTACCACCATCACATTCTTTTGGATGAAGTAGTTGAACCGCTGTAGTTTGAATTTATTACGTTTAAAAATATTTTGTTTGGATTTAAAAGCTAAAATTTGTGTTTAAATCAAAATCTAAAATAAAACTCTTCATCAACGTGACACATGGCGGCTAATAATTGGTGAACATAGAGCCGACTTGAATTCCACTGGGCGAGCCGTATGCTCAAACGTTTCTTCGCTTTATATACTCCCTCCGTCCCATTACAAGCCACAAACTTTCCTTTTTGGGCGTCCCATTACAAATCACAAACTTCCTAAAATGGAAAAGAATCTTTATTATTCCCTCCACTCATTCTCTCTCCTACATTATTTTATTACTAACAACACCATTATAATTCACTATTTCCTCCACTCATTCTCTCTCCTATTTTACTTTTACACTCACAACATTTATATCATTATTTTTTTTATTATTCTACGCATCTACAGTAATTTTCCTCCTTGTAATGGGACGGAGGGAGTATTATATAGATTGAATGACCATTATTGTCTCAAAATAAATGTTCTTTTAAATTTTTTGATTTAATTTTTTTTTCATAATTCATTATATTTTTACAAATGTAAAATTTTGAAAATGAATTAAAAGAATGTTTATTATTTTTTCTAGATTAAAATTAAATTTTTTTAAATGATTATTAAATTTTGAAAAAAATCATTCATTTTAGGATGGAGAGAATAATACAATTTAAACAAATTAAATTTAATTCAATAAAATAAAATAAACTAATCTAAAATCTAATATGGGGGATAATGATAAGAGAAATCAGTGCATGCTCCAAGACAATATTTCTACTTTCTACCACCATCACATTCTTTCGGATGAAGTAGTTGAACCGCTGTAGTTTGAATTTATTACATTTAAAAATATTTTGTTTGGATTTAAAAGCTAAAATTTGTGTTTAAATCAAAATCTAAAATAAACTCTTCATTGAATGTGACACATGGCGGCTAATAATTGGTGAACATAGAGCTGACTTGGAATTCCACGTGGCGAGCTGTATGATCTTGAAATGTTTCTGCTTTTATATATTATATAGATGGATTTCAAGAAGGATTTTAATCTAGGTTTTTTTATGTTTTCTTTTATGGCTCTGAGTAGCTAAATTCTTGGTTCGTGGATTGTGTAATAACAATTTTATTTTTGTGATAAGGTTTTAATTCTTTCTACTTCTTTCTCATTCTTGTTTTTTCTCAATATTTTTAAAGATCATTATTGAGATCAATTGTATGATTAATATACTCTTTGACTCTTGAATTTACTTGGGTATAAATCATTGCACTCGCGTGGATGATTTGTAAATTGACTATTGTTGAGATGAATAGATTTATTTGAGGAACTAGCGGAACTTAAACGAATCTAGGTTCTATTGTTCTTATCATTTAAATTCGATCTCTTGAATGTTTGTATTAACCTAGCATATGGTATAAACAAGATAGAGACATTAGGGTTGAATTTTGCGCATCAAATGTCCCAACCCTATACTTTTGTGAACGAATCATTGAATGAGACTGATTTGTTTTATATGATTTGAAATAGAATAAATTGATAATTTTTATGAATCTCAATTTATGAATTCCTTATTTTCTAGATTTTTTTCTAATTATTTATTTTTTGCTTTCTTAGGATAATAATCAATCAAACAATAAAAACCCCTTTCTTGGTTACTATTTGCATTATTTAAATTTACTTGTCCATACACGAGTATCTGTGGATTCGACCCTTCCATGTGTGCATATTACTAATACTGAGCACTAGTACACTTGCTAGGTAACACATGGATCTAGTAGCTACTTATCTATTGAATCTAAGTGTATCTTTAAACATTGCACATGGATTCAGTAGCTACTTAACTTTAGAATCCATGTGTAATCATGAATATACATATGGATTTAGTAGGTAATTATCCAGTGAATCCCAGTCCAATCACGAAGGTACATAAGGATTTAGTAGGTAATTATCTAGTTAATTTAAGTGTATTTTTTAATATTGTATTTGGATCAATAGCTAATTATTTCGTGAATCTAATTGTATTTTTGAACATTGAACATGGATTCACATGGTACTTAGCTACTAAATCCATCTTCAATTATGAAAATACACATATTTATTAGTTATCGAGTCTTTGTGATCATATTTAATACATGTGCAGGTTGAACCTCACTTGTATAATGACGCTGATTTGATGTCCAAGATTAAAGGTTACGTTTGAAACGAAAACATAGATGTGTCAAATTTGAAGAGGGCTAGAAATCTGTTATAGAAGAATTCAATTTGAAGGATAATGAGTGGTTGACGAGTATGTTTGAGAACAGAAGGTGTAGGATTTCGACATATTTTAGGGAAGATCCGTTGCTCGGGATATGCGTACAACGTTATGGTCAGAAAGTGTGAATGCATTTTTTGGCAAGTACAATATGGAAAAGGACACACTGGCTGAGTTTTACGTGCATTTCGAGACATCTATGGACAACCAGTGTCACACCAACAAACGACTAAACCACGAGTGTTTGACACTACTGCCAATGGAGGAGATGGCACTGTTGATCGAGAAAGAAGTGACAGATGTTTATAGACGCGATATTTTAATCAAGGAAGCGTGTTATAGTTAGGGGATGGATCTATGGCCGGCGATGATTCCATTAAGATTTTGGTTTTAACAGATGGAAAATCCAAGGGTAAAGAATTTGAGGTATGCATTTTTCAAACATTTTTCTGTTTAGTGAATTTGTGTTGGTACAAGTCTTTTTTTTTGTTTTCTAGCTATTGTATCTCAGATTAATTAGTTACTGAATTTTATGCTGGTGAAGCACAAATTAGAAACTAACCACGTGGAGTGTTCGTGAAAGATTTTTAAAAGAGTTATTATTTTTTGCAGTCATACTTTTTTTGCATTAAAACTAGGTAATGTACCCAATATTCCAAGACAGAACGTCCTCAACCGGTGGACAAAGGATGCAGAGCATCGAGGGTCAAGCGTGATAGGGGAGAGTGTATCAGCAGATTGTGGTAGAATGGAGATGTTTAGGGTAAAGGCGAATGAAATTTGGTTTGATTTCAATGCATGTATGGGGCTAGTGGGTAAGGAGAGTGAGGATCTCGATCACGTTGCAAATGTTGTGAAGGAACTGAAGCATTATTTGTGAGATCGCAGAGGAACAAATCTAGTTCCCAAAAAAAGTCTATTATTAAGAGTTTAATTGGTTCACAGATCCCGACAGAGATTAAAATCAAGCCACCTAATAAAGTTCAGAACAAAGGGTGAGGGAGGAAGAGGATTATGAGTACAGCAGAGAAGTCCATCATTCAAAGCTAGAAAGCTAAGAGGTTATATAGGTTTTGAAACCAATTGGGGAATCATGACAAGTGAAACTGTTGTTGGGTATGCATTATTTAACCCTCCTAGATTAGCTTAAGATTTGATTGATACCATAACCTCCTCTCTATTTTAAGGACTTTAGGCCCATATGTAATGAAGCTTAGACTTCAATTTTTAGCTAAGTCCATTTTATAGAATAGGATAAATTAGGCTTAAAGACTGGCACAAGACTCATTGGATATGAGGATGCAGTTCAATGTTTCAGACCGCCTTGTCAAAACCACCTAGCAGAACCGCTCCATTCAACTGCTTTGTGGGATCCTTGTCTGAAACCTCCTTTGAACTTCAGTGCAAAACTCAAAGTAGTGAACCGCTCCAATGCAAACTGCATTGTGGTTCCAGCATCTTGACTGCACTGATGGATCCTCCACTGGTGAAACCGCTCCTGTCTAAACCGCTCCTCACCAGACAGCTCCAATGATTGAAGACTTGAAGTGAACCACATTTGACTGTTGGAATCCACGTCAGCAATATCAAATATCAACCACCATATCTTGTCACGTGACTACTTATCAGACAAGATCTGCAAGGATCTTGAAAAGGTGACAGATGTCCTAACTACCTTATCTGCAGCTGGAGCCTGATCAACTTTACCTGCAACTGCTGTATCAAGGACAAAAGTGGTTATTGTGAACCAATGGGAAAGCACCAGTACAGTCCTTTCAACAGCTGTATCCAATGGCTAGTTCCTTGGTGCTTGGGTATAAATACCCCCAATCTTCACCATTTGAAGATTGCTTGAGAAATTGATTTGCTGTGAGTTCATACGAAGTTGAAGTTCTGCCCAGAAAATTTCCAGTCCTTTGAATCTTCATCTTCCTACTTCAAGAAAAATATCCCAGCCCAGAAATCAAGCCTTAACACATCAAGAATCATTGTGCTCTCCATCTCATAGATCTAAAGAGCCTTGATCTTGTAAACACACACACACCTCACTTGTTTAATCACATAGATTATTCATTTGAGATACACTGGTTATAATCTAGGATTCGATCTTCATAGAATAGATTTTAGATCTGAGTTTGAATACTTTGTAACTTGTAATCTCTCTCATACTCAATATAAAATCTAACTCTTAGAAAATCCAAGACTAACCATCTTGGTAGTGGACGTAGATCGTTTATCGATTGAACCACTCCAAATATTGTGTTCTTATATTTCTGCAATTATTATTTCTTATGCTTATTAATTATCTATATTTTTCTCTGTTTGATCTTATTTGTATTTATCCATTTTTGAGAATTGTGTTTGAAGTTAACTTTGTCAAAACCTCATTTTTATGTTTGTAAACCACACTCTCAAAACCGCACTATAAACCGCTTTACAAACCGCACCTCAAAACCGCTTTGTATCTTCAAATATTCTGCTGTGCATTTTACAACTCTACTTGCAGTTTCTAACACACTGCAAGCGGTTTTGTAAGCTTAGAGGTTTAGTTTTAAAAGAGGGCGAAAAAATTGTAACAGCTATTCACCCCCCTCTCTAGCTGTTTTTCACCCTTGTTGCCACCTTTGGGACCAACAAGTGGTATCAGAGCTAAACACATTTATAAAACCACTGTTTTCAAGCTTAACAGCTTATGTGCCGATTTGATATGGCAAACTCAAAGACAATGACAACTGTTAACTATTCACACATTCCAATTTTGGACAAAGACCACTTCGACATCTGGAAGTGTCGAATGCTTATTCATTTGGAGACTATTGATGAGATGCTGGTGGAATGCGTGACCAATGGCCCGTTCGTTCCCATGAAGGCCAACACCAATCCAGCCATCAGTGCAGAAATTCCAGAAGTTAAAAAGCCAAAAGACAAGTGGTCAGATGAAGAGAAGAGATTAGCTGCCTTGGACAGCAAGGCAAGGCACATCATTTCTGGAACCCTTCCCGTTTTAACCCTTCAAAAGGTGATGTATCTGAAAACCGCAAAGCAGATGTGGGATGCTATAGAGAGCTACCTCGAAGGTGATGACGAATGCAAGGAGAACAAATTATATGCAGTTGAAAGATCCTACATCAACTTCAACAGGAAATCCAACGAAACCTTGCGTCAGACCTATGACCGCTATGTTGAGGTAGTTAATGCATGTAGATCTCTTGGCAAGACTTTAACTGATAAGGAAATCAATATGACTTTCCTAGCTGCTTTAGGTTCTAGATGGGTAAATAAAGCAACCTCTCTAGAAGACTAAGTTTTGAATACTTGGTCGTTAAGTAACTTGTATGCAAATCTTAGAGTCTATGAGCTTAAATTAAATCATATTGAAGAGATTGAAGGGAAAACCAAATCGCTTTCCATGTCCGTCATGGAACATGAGGAGAAACCAACCACATCCAATCAAACTGCTGATCCTTCCATATCAATCTCATCACTCATCAAAATGGATGATGATGATTTTCCTATGTTTGTGAAAAGATTTCAAAAATTTAGAAAATCTTCAAAACCTTTCACAAAATCATTTTCTAAAGGCAAACCTCCAGCAACTTTTTCCAAGGCTGCAGATACAAAGAAAAAGAGTGATCTAGTTTGCTACAATTGTAGGAAACCTGGTCACTTTGCATCTGAGTGTCCACAGCCTAAATATGAATACATGAAAAAGAAAACCTCTCCTGCGAAATTTTCTCGTCGCAAGGGAATGGTTGCTGAGGAGGAAGAGAATTCTAAGGAATTAGCAACTTGGATTGAAACAGACTCTGATGATGGAAGTGATGAAGAAACTGAAGTGGTTAATCTCTGCTTAGTTGCAGATGCTTCCGATGAGTCAGATACTGAGTCAATCGAGTCGCTAGATATGGAGGATGAAGAGGTTTCTATAAAAATTCCAAATTTTAAATTGGATACTAATATCAAACTTACTCCTAGCATTAAAATAGGGAGTAGTTCTTATTCGCGTCCCATTTTCCCCCCTAAAAATTCTCCACCTTCAAAAGCAAATTTAAAGAAGAAAATTTTGAAAAAGGTGGTGGAAGAAGTTTCTCCCATGAAACATGAAAGGATGTTCAAGGAAGCAGAAATGATGATCCACAAGTTCTCTAATGTTAAGAAAGCTTTAGAATTAGCTCATGATAAACTTTCTCAGTACAAGACGGAGAAAACTATGATGAGGTCTGAAATTTCCAATCTTAAGGACCAAATCAAAAGTATGTCTCCTCTTGCTGATCAAAACCGCATCCTTGAAACTAAGGTTGCCGCACTTCAACTTAGGAATGATGATCTGGCCACTCAAATCAACGATCTCCAGAAGATTATTGATGGGTGGCTCAAATCACAAGTCACCTTGGATCAAATTATAGATTCCCAAACGGCCAGTATTAAAGAAGGTCTGGGATTTCAAACAGGTGAAAAGGAGAAGTGTGCATCCTGTTGTGAAAAGGATGAGGAAATTTTGAAACTAACTAAAGAAATTCGTAAGGGGAAGCATGCTGCTTCTAAGGGTAAAGGACAGGAACAAAAGGCTCCACTTAACTTCCATTATGTCTACCCAAAGAAACTGTTTGGGAAAAACTCTCAGATGTAAGGAAAAGATTCTGAGAGTGAAGATGCAGAGGAGATGTCTTATGTAGCTGACTGCACCTCTACTCCAATCGCTCCTGGTGGAATAGGTGGTGCTGCCAACTGCAAGGCTGACCGCCCTTTTTCTTCAACCGCACCTCCTGCCTTCAAAAGCAAGAAGAGCATTCCTAGAAAACCCGCGGTCAAACCAAAGATAACTACCTTTGTCAAAGCTGAAACCGCTGTTCCCAAACCGCATGCAACTCCTAATAAAAGTAAGGAGTTAGTAAAACCTCATGATGCTTGTAGCTTTCATAAATGCTTTGTGTGTGATGGTTTAGGTCACAAGGCTGCAGAATGCCTTTTGCGGTTCATACCCAATTCCAGGAAGAGTAAACCTCCTTCTGTCAAACAGGTGTGGGTCGTCAAAGGTTGCTAACCTCAGGACCCAAGGAATAAAGGGGGACATCATTCTTAATGTTTACATTTCAGGTCCTCTGCTTAATGGCTGGTCACTCCAAGGATAATGAATGGTATCTTGACAGTGGCTACTCAAGACATATGACTGGAGATAGATCATTACTAGAAGATGTCATTGAAGTAAGTGGTCCGTCTATAACCTTTGGTGACAACAACAAAGGCAAAACCATTGGGCATGGTGTAATAAGGAAAGGAAACCTAACCATTGAGAAGGTTTCTCTTATTGAAGGACTCAAGCACAACCTCCTTTCAATTTCTCAATTCTGCGACAAAGGAATGCTTTGCAACTTCACGTCATCAAATTGCTTTATCAAAGATAGCATTTCCGGAGTCACCCTACTCACAGGGATTCGTAAGAGTAATATTTACATTATTGATCTAGATTTTGCATGTAGTATTACTAATCTCTATTTTGTAGCTAAAAATGTGAGCGAGAATAGTTGGATATGGCACAAGTGGTTGAGCCACTTGAACTTCAAGTATCTAGCAAAGATTGGAAGGGAAAACCTCGTTCGTGGTTTACCCAAAGTTGTTGACCACCATCCAGAGAAATGCAGTGCATGTCAACTTGGTAAGCAAACCGCGTTGTCTTTCACCAGCAAGACCGCGCCCTCAACTGCAAGATGCTTACAACTGCTTCACATAGATTTGTTTTGACCCGTTACCACTGCCCGCATTGGAGGAAGTAGATAAACTTTAGTGGTGGTGGATGATTATTCAAGATATACATGGGTTGAGATGATGATTTCTAAGGACGATTGCTATGACATCTTAACCTCCCTCTTTAGACATCTCCAGACTCAGAAAGAAGACGACATCGTTAGTGTTCGATCAGATAATGGAACAGAATTCAAGAACAACAGTGTTGATCAGTATTGTGATGACCATGGGATTGATCACAATTTCTCGACTGCTGGTGTTCCACAACAGAATGGGGTTGTGGAAAGGAAGAATAGGACGTTGATTGAGGTTGGAAAGACAATGATATCTGAAGCCCAGCTGCCTCAGTATTTCTGGGCTAAAGAAATCAACACAGCATGCTTCACTCAGAACCGCTCCCTCATCAACAAGACATATAACAAGACTCCATATGAGCTATGGAGAGGAAGAGCCCCTAACATTGCTTTCTTTAAGATCTTTGGCTGCAAATGCTTTATCCTCTACAACAGAAGAGAAAATAGAGGTAAATTTGGAGCCAAGGCCGATGAAGGTATTTTTGTTGGGTATGCTAAACTTTCAAAAGCTTTTCGTGTTTTTAACAAAACTAGTTTAAAGATAGTTGAGTTTGTCCATGTTACATTCGATGAGCATTCTCTCCTTGAGCCACAATTGGCTCCAAATGTTGCTGATGATTTTGCTGAGCATAATGAAACAGGTGAATCCTCTAGAATCGCACCTGAACCTCAATCGCAAAATCTAGCACCCTCAACTAAAATTCCCTCAAACCACACATTTGAAACCGCATCTGAAGTTCCATGCAATTCCAAGGGAAGATAATGTTGAGAATTCCCCCATCCAGCTTATTGAACCTCTTCGTCAACTTACCTTCCATGACTTCGCTGAAGGATCTAACGATGTTCCAATTGAAGATCTTCAGTAAACCTCTGCTCAACCAGACTTACCCTCGGAGGTTCGTGAAGTCAGCAGTCACCCTCTCTCTAACGTGATTGGTGATCTGTTTTCCTGTGTTCAAACAAGGAGATCGAACTATGATGAGCATACTTCTCTGTTATCTCAAGTTGAACCCAAGAAGATTGATGAAGCACTCCAAGATTCCAGTTGGGTCATTGCTATGCAAGAAGAACTCAACCAGTTTGAAAGATGCAAGGTCTGGACATTGGTGCCTAGACCTCAGGATCAAGGAGTTATAGGAACTAAGTGGGTGTTTAGGAATAAGATGGACGAGAATGGAAGCATCAAGCAAGGTTGGTTGCATAAGGATATAGGCAAGAAGAAGGAATCAATTATGATGAAACCTTTGCTCCAGTTGCAAGATTGGAAGCTATCAGAATCTTCTTAGCCTACGCCTCTTTCAAGCGTTTCAAGTTATATAAAATGGACGTGAAGAGTGCCTTCCTCAACGGTGAACTGCAAGAGACCGTGTATGTTGCCCAATCGGCTGGATTTGAAGACTTCAAATTTCCCAATCATGTCTACAAACTCCAGAAAGCTTTGTATGGACTTAAGCAAGCTCCAAGGGCATGGTATGAGACTATATCTAAATTTTTACTAGAAAAAGGATTTAAACGCGGTAAAATTGATACAACTCTTTTTATTGCCAAATACAATGATCATTCCTTACTTGTTCAAATATATGTCGATGATATTATTTTTGGTTCTACTAATGAGTTACTTTGTAAGCTTTTCAAAAAGCTAATGAAAAGCAAGTTTGAGATGAGCATGATGGGAGAATTAACATTCTTCCTCGGGCTTCAAATCAAGCAATGCGAAGAAGGTATTTTCCTCAGCCAAGCCAAATACATCAAGGAGTTGATAAAGAAGTTTGGACTAGAAAATACAAAAGCATATGATACTCCTATGACCACCAGCAATAAGCTAGATAAGGATCTAAAAGGTAAGAAGGTTGATCAAACCTTATATCGAGGTATGATTGGCTCATTACTTTATTTAACTGCTAGTAGGCCCGATATCATGTTTAGTGTCTGTGTATGTGCATGCTATCAAGCAGATCCTAGAGAAGCACATTTAATTGCAGTCAAACGTATAATCCGCTATTTATCTGGAACCACTAACCTTGGATTTTGGTGTTCCAAAGATTCGAATTTCTATCTCGTAGGTTATTCAGATGCAGATTATGCAGCTTGCACAATTTACAGGAAAAGCACTAGTGGGACTTGTCATTTTCTCGGGAATAGACTAGTTGCTTGGGCCAGCAAGTAGCAAGCATCAGTTTCAGTGTCAACCACAGAGGCTGAGTATATTGTTGCTGGAAGTTGTTGCTGTCAAATCCTTTGGATGAAGCAGCAGTTGGTGGACTATGGAATTGAAGAAGGAAATTGCCCTATCATGTGTGACAACACTTCAACAATTTTTGTCTCCAACAACCCTGTCATGCATTCCAAGACCAATCATATAGATATCAAGTATCATTTCCTCAAAGACCATGTGGAGAAGAGGAATATCCATCTAGAGTATGTGGGGACAGACAACCAGATCGCTGATATCCTCACCAAAGCTCTGGACTCCAAGAGGTTTACTTTCCTCAAAGGAGAAATGGGTATGCTTGAAGTTAAATGAGTCTATACTTTTTATTTGCTAACTTGTGTGTTGAGTATAGGTTGAAATTCCTGTTGAGATTTCAAATCTCACCCCTTTTGAAACCGCGTGTACCAAACCGCATGCAGTCAACCGTCTATATTCAAACCGCTTGATGCAGCTTGACCACTTGGATCCAAACCGCGTTTCAACTTAGAGTAATTTCTGTCTATCTTATCTCTATTTTTAAAAAAAACTTTTCAAATTCTTTTATTTATTTTTAGTCCTTATTTTGACATAAGGGTATTTTTGCAAATGTTTTCCCACGTTATTTCAAAATTTAAATGCATTTAATGCAAAGGAGACATGATCATTAAAACCCCTCATGTCAGCCGTCATAGGGTACAGTGCAGAAGGTGAAAGGGTGCAACATTTGATAATTTCAATCATTATTTTCTGAAACAAACTGCCTGCCCCTTCACCTATATATATCTTGTTTGGTGAAATCCTAAACCTTTTACCTATCATTTCTCTGCATTCGTAATTTCTACCAAATTCACTTTATCTCTCTACATTCTTCTAAAACCTCCATTTTCAAAAACCTTAAACTGAAAATGACTTCAACCTCTAAAAGACAAAGAGCTTCTGCAGTAACAAGGGCACCCAAGAAGCCTATTCTTGACATGGTAACATTCCTACCCTTAATCTTTAATTTCTGATTTTGCCATTGATGAACTGTAAGCAACTGTTCGTATGCCCTTGATATGACTTTCTTTGATTAATCATTCATTTCTCAGTCATTTTGAGTGATTCTTGTTGGGTTTTGTTCGAAATCATGCTTAGATTCTTATTTTGTTGTTTATTTCATGATCAATGCATGATTTGGGCACTGATTTTAAAGTTATTCAGTTTTCGTACTTGAAAACCCACTTCTGTGTTTTTGTAATTTCTTGATGATTCTATAACAAAAGTTGTTATTTTGATGTTATATTGTTAGTATACAACTTGTTAGGATCATTTTGATATGCTTTTTGCTCATTTTGGTTATGTTTTTGATTCTCTATGTTCTTCATGTTCATGGCTGTTCATACTTGTTCTTCATGAAATTCATACGTTTTTCTGAAAAGTACTTATGTTTTAGATTAAATGATTTTCAATTATGTTTCTATACTTAGAAAATTTTCAAGGAAATTTTTAGATTTTATGGTACATCCTGAACCGCTTACCCTTTCCAAATCGCATGCAACTCATGTTTGAAACCGCGTGCTTACAACCGCTTATACTTTCTGTTTCAAACCGCATGCTCTTCTTGAAAACTAAACCGCATGATGAAACCGCCTTTTCAAATTTTTGAAACCACATGATGTTTATTCTTTTTCTTTATTTTTGAGATTTTACTTATGCTCATTTTGGTTAAGTTTTTGATTCTCTCTATTCTTCATGTTCATGGCTGTTCATACTTGTTCTTCATGAAATTCATACGTTTTTCTGAAAAGTACTTATGTTTTAGATTAAATGATTTTCAATTATGTTTCTATACTTAGAAAATTTTCAAGGAAATTTTTGGATTTTGTGGTACATCCTGAACCGCTTACCCTTTCCAAGCCGCATGCAACTCAAGTTTAAAACCGCGTGCTTACAACCGCTTATACTTTCTGTTTCAAACCGCATGCTCTTCTTGAAAACTAAACCGCATGATGAAACCGCCTTTTCAAATTTTTGAAACCACATGATGTTTATTCTTTTTCTTTATTTTTGAGATTTTACTTAGTATATAGGGTGAACACCATAACCTTCCCCTTCTAAAACACTGCTTGCATGTGTGGGATAAGTTTGGATTACAATGCCACGTACTAGTAATTATTGTTCTCAAATCTTCATGTTAATTTTCTTAAAGTATTCATAGTTCACTTGGGGTTTGAAATTCTTCATTTTCAAAACCGCACCATTGCTAAACCGCATGGGTGCTCAAACCGCTTGTGAACTGTGAATACAAAAATGGATCTAACACTTAATGTTTTAATTTGTAGGATCCTAATATTTTCCTACCTGGCTGTGAAGTTAATGAGGCTGAGCTTAGGAATGATGCTTTGGGAAGGGAGCTGCTGAGAAAGCTGAAAGTATCTGGGATTCTGCCCCTCTTCAACAAGAAGCAGAACTTCATTATCCCCTCCTTCGTGGACCAGTTCTACTCAACTTCCATGCGTGAATTCAGACAGTTAGAAGATGGCCCTAAAGTTACCTGCCTCACTGCTGTAGTAGAAGGCCTCAAGCTCTCAATTGATTGCATAGACATCAGGAGAGCCTACAACTTCAGAGTTCCTCAAGCACCTGAGTCAGTAGATCAAGTAATTCAGGATGCTGCTGCAGTGCAAATTGCCAAGGTTAAATCCATGGTTAGTCAGTTTAAGAAGATCCCCAGAAAAGGGTTTGGTGAGCTGATGAGCCACCTGGGATATCTTGTTGGGAAGTCAGTCTGTGGCAAGACTGAGAACCATAATAACTTTACATCCTAGCAATGGATGTATTGTTCAGCTATCTACAACGAGATCAAGCTGCACTGGCCAAGGATTCTATTAAGGGAGATATGTGATAGTGTGGAGACATATCAGTCCAAGAAGAAAGGAGTAGAGCAGAGATGGAGATGGAGATGGAGATGGAGACCATTCTGTAGGATCCTAACCGCCCTTCTTCTAGACTTTGATCACCTAGAAGACATTAGAAAGAAGAATACTGAATTGATGTTAGACTTTGGGACTGAAGAATCCCTTGGATTTTTGGTATGCCACAACTTCAGGTATGCCACAACTTCAGGTATGCCAATGGAGATGCCTTATACAAATCACTCTATGATACAGATAAGAATCCAAAGAAAGAGGTGTATAAGCAAATGAATCCTGAAACCGCACCTCAAGCGGTCAGGAAAGCTATGAAGAGGACCAGGAAGCCCAAGGGTCAAGCTGAACCGCCTGCAAAGAAGACCAAGACCGCTCCCTCTTCCAAACCGCATGATGATGGAGCTGGGACTAGCAAATCTGATAAGCAGAAGGAACCACTTAACTTAGTGGATGAAGAAGATGAAGAAGAAGAAGACCCAAATATTCCTGATTTGGTTAGAGCCAATAAGGCTAGGAGTGATGTTGCAAACTTGACTGTTGAGGAACAGATGCGGTTCTATCAAGAAAAGATTGAAAGATTAGCCAAGGAACAAGAAGAGTTGAGAAATGCCAAAGGGAAGTCAACCGCTCCTGAATCTCAATCGCCTCCATCCTCAAATCCTTCCCCATTCCAATCCCTAGCTCAATCTCCAATCCAGTCACCCATCCACTCTCCTTCAAAATCTAAATCTAAATCCAAATCTCCTTCTCCTCCACCTTAAAAAGATGCACCTATTCAGGGGGGAGACTCCAAAGAGGAGAAAGAAAATGCCTGCTAGAAAGAATTCCAAGAAAGGCAAACCATTTGAACCCTCTCCTCCTCCTTCTCCCTCACCTTCACCTAAATCACCTTCACCTAAACCGCTTTCCCCTTTATCCTCCCAATCCACATCTCATTCCCCCCAACATTCTAACTCTATAAATTCCCAATACTCAAACCAAACCCCTCCTCACTCAAATGCCTACCAGCCTTGGACCTCCAAGCCCTCTGCTGGCCAAGCCACTTCTAGATCCGTTAGAGAAGATCGAACTCCTACCCATTCCCCTAACTCAAACCGCTCCATATCCCATTCACCTGCCAAAACCCCAACTCCTCCCAACTCACCCCTAAGACAAAGAACCCCTCCTATTTCCCCTCACACTACTCATACACACTCACCATCCAAATCCCCTCCTCAAAATATTCCCTCTCAAACCCAAATGGCTCCAACCAAGTCACCTCCTAACCCCTTCGTTCAACCTGAAACTACCCATTTCCAACTGCCTCCTACTTTCCAAACCGCTTCCACCTCAACCGCCCCTCCATCTGAATACTCCCAAATTCTTTCTACCCTTAACCTAATCCAAAGCCAGCTCATAATAAACCAAGGCTATGTCATAAAGCTAACCGCTTCAAATGACCTCCTTCAAGCCTCCAATACCTCCCTCTCTGAATCCAACCGCACCCTACTTGCCAAGGTGGATTCTCAATCCCTGGAAATGGACAATCTTAAATCCTCTTTACTTGATGCCATTAAGGGGGAGAGACCTACTGCAATTGCATCCACCTCTTCTGATGATCAAACTGCTTCTGTCATCAAAACTGCTGCTGAGAATTGCTATAATGCATTCTAGAAGTCCCTTGAAGATGGTATGATCAAAGCTTTGGGAGATAAAGCAACCATTACTGAGCTTAACAAGATTCTAACTGGGCTTGGAGAGAAGATCTGCAAAGCTATTGAGAAAGATCTTGGGGAGTTAAGTTCTAAATTCCTTACTCTCCTTAACTCCAGACTGCAATCAGACTCAGATCTTAAGCCAGTCATTGAATCCATGCAGTTAGATTTTTTGGAGCAGATTGATTTGCTTAAAGGGAAATCAGAAGTTAATTTAGAGATTGTGGGAGATGCTGTGAAGGCCAAGCTCAATGAAATACAAGATGATTTCAACGACCGCTTGGACAACCTCAAGACTGGATTCAATGCAAAACTTGATGCTGCAATCCATGATCTTAAATCCTCCTTGAAGGTCACCATCAATCTTGAGCCTATGGAACAAGCCATTGCCACCCAAACCGCTGCAATTAAAGATGAAATCGAAATTTGCTTCAATTCTTTAAGCTCCTCTTTCCATACCCTTATCAATGACCAGATTGAGCAAGTTAGAGGAAACTCCAGAGGTGTGGGTGAAGTTAATTTGAGGCTGGCTAAGCAAGAAAGATCTGTGAAGAAGCTAGATGCAACCATAACCAGAACCGCTGAAGAAGTGAGAAGATTGAGGAAAGCTATGGGCACTGACCAATCCGCCCATGCTGGACCGCGTCAAGCAGAAGATGAAGTTAACAAGCCGCGTCAGCAGTAAACTGCTTCCTCCTTGTAACCTTTTTGTTGAATACCTTTTGTAAGTTGGACTGCACTCTCACTGTATTCTTTTTCTCCAACTTCTTTTGTTTTTGTAACCTTGTAATTTTTTTTCATACCATGTATCTGTAACCACTTGAGGTATTAATGGAAATTGCATCATGGTTCCATAACTTTTTTCATATCAAACTGCATGTTTGTAGAACAATGAAACCGCTTATGATTTTAAACCTCATTCAAAAAAAAAAATCAACTTAAAATCATTCTTTTGAAATGAAGTTTAAACATTCAGTTTAAACCGCACTTTAAACTTAATCTCATATTTTCAAGTGCACTGAATGCATTTCTATACTTTTCGAATTGTAAGTTTTCATTCTTTAAATAGTATAGAAATCTATAGCTTAAGCTAGTGTGTGCATTGACTTGGGACATGACTTACCATGTTAATTCTTATGGACATATTTTTACAAAGTACAATGTTTGATTTTGATGTAGTAGGTAATGGCATCAATCAAATAGGGGGAGATTGTTGGGTATGCATTATTTAACCCTCCTAGATTAGCTTAAGATTTGGTTGATACCATAACCTCCTCTCTATTTTAAGGACTTTAGGCCCATATGTAATGAAGCTTATACTTCAATTTTTTAGCTAAGTCCATTTTATAGAATAGGATAAATTAGGCTTGAAGACTGGTACAAGACTCATTGGATATGAGGATGCAGTTCAATGTTTCAGACCACCTTGTCAAAACCGCCTAGCAGAACCGCTCCATGCAACTGCTTTGTGGAATCCTTGTCTGAAACCTCCTTTGAACTTCAGTGCAAAACTCAAATTAGTGAACCGCTCCAATGCAAAACGCGTTGTGGTTCTAGCATCTTGATCGCACTGATTGATCCTCCACTGGTGAAACCGCTCCTCACCAGACCGCTCCAATGATTGAAGACTTGAAGTGAACCACATTTGACCGTTGGAATCCACGTCAGCAATATCAAATGTCAACCACCATATCTTGTCACGTGACTACTTATCAGACAAGATCTGCAAGGATCTTGAAAAGGTGACAGATGTCCTAACTACCTTATCTGCAGATGGAGCCTGATCAGCTTTACCTGCAACTGCTGTACCAAGGACAAAAGTGGTTATTGTGGACCAATGGGAAAGCAGTCCTTTCAACAGCTGTATCCAACGGCTAGTTACTTGGTGCTTGGGTATACATACCTCCAATCTTCACCATTTGAAGATTGCTTGAGAAATTGATTTGCTGTGAGTTCATACGATGTTGAAGTTCTGCCCAGAAAATTTCTAGTCCTTTGAATCTTCATCTTCCTACTTCAAGAAAAATATCCCAACCCAGAAATCATGCCTTAACACATCAAGAATCATTGTGCTCTCCATCTCATAGATCTAAAGAGACTTGATCTTATAAACACACACACACCTCACTTGTTTAATCACATAGATTATTCATTTGAGATACACTGGTTATAGTCTAGGATTCGATCTTCATAGAATAGATTTTAGATCTGAGTTTGAATACTTTGTAACTTGTAATCTATCTCATACTCAATATAAAATCTAACTCTTAGAAAATCCAAGACTAACCATCTTGGTAGTGGACGTAGATCGTTTATTGATTGAACCACTCCAAATATTGTGTTCTTATATTTCTGCATTTATTATTTCTTGTGCTTATTAATTATCTATCTTTTTCTCTGTTTGATCTTATCTGTAGTTATCCATTTTTGAGAATTGTGTTTGAAGTTAACTTTGTCAAAACCTCATTTTTATGTTTGTAAACCACACTCTCAAAACCGCACTATAAACCGCTTTACAAACCGCACCTCAAAACCGCTTTGTATCTTCAAATATTCCGCTGTGCATTTTACAACTCTACTTGCAGTTTCTAACACACTGCAAGCGGTTTTGTAAGCTTAGAGGTTTAGTTTTAAAAGAGGGCAAAAATTTTGTAATAGCTATTCACCCCCCCCCTCTAGCTGTTTTTCACCCTTGTTGCCACCTTTGGGACCAACAACTGTCCATTATTAAACAAAAATAATAATTAGATTGAATCAATAATTTATTATTATTATTATTACTACTACTTTGTTGTTTGATCAATTTTTTTAGCTAGTGTATATGTTTGTTGCTGAATGTTAGTGTAGAACACTTGCACCTAGATTCAGTAGCTAATTAGCTACTGAATCCTAATTTTTAACAATAATTTTAGATTCAGTAGTTAATTTAGCTACTGAATCCATGTGTATTTTTAAATATTGCACTTAGATTCAGTAGCTAAATATCTACTGAATCCCTATGTATTTTTTAACATTGCATTTAGATTAAGTATTTAAGTTAGCTACTTAATCCAAGTGTATTTTTGAACATTGCACTTGAATTCAGTAGCTAACTAGCTACTGAATCTATGTGTATTTTTGAACATGCACTTGAATTCAGTAGCTAACTAGCTACTGAATCTATGTGTATTTTTTTAACATTGCACTTGGATTCAATAGCTAAATAGTTACTGAATCTAAGTGTGATCATGAATATACACTTAGATTCAGTAGCTAACTTAGCTACAAAATTAAAGTCCAATCATGAAAATACACATGGATTCAGTACCTACTTAGCTACTGAATATATGTGTATTTTTGAACATTGCATTTGGATTCAGTAGCTACTTAGTTACTGAATCTAAGTGTATTATTTAGCATTACACTTGGATTCATTATCTAAATAGCTACTGAATTCATTTGTATTTTTAACATTGCACTTGGATTCAATAGCTACTTAAGCTACTGTCCAAGTGTAATCATGAAAATACACTTAGATTCAGTAAATAAGTTTCTACTGAATCTAAGTGCATTCATGAAAATACACGTGAATTCAGTAGCTATTTAGCTATTAGATCCATTTGTATTTTTGAATGTTGCACTTAGATTCGGTAGCTAATTAGTTACTGAATCCAATAATATTCACTCCTACATAGGCTTGCAACCAGAATGAATATCTACTTAAACATTCAATATTGTAAATCATTATCCAAATAAATACATCACATCACCATATTGTTCAAGGCTTTGTCATCTTTTACCAAATTATAGGTCGATTCATACTGTTCAACATCCCATAATATTACGCATTAAAAAATAATTTGTTTTTCTTCTCTTACTCTTTCTTCTCATGAAATTTTGTTGATGCATTAAGAACTTCATCTTTTTTTTTTTATTTTCTTCGGATGCTAGGATCGTGTGTGTGTATCTCCTTCGTAGCGACATAATTTTTCTAGCTTGTTCAGGCTGAAAGAAAGAGGAAAAAAGTTTAAATAAATAAGTCATAATTATGAATGTTAAAATGTTATTAGAAACTATACATACCCTTTCCTTCTTCAGACCAGTAGCCCATCCCTTTATGCTACCACCCATGAATGTTTCCATGTGTCGCATGACAAATATGTCGAAGTCGATTTTGTTATATTTTGTGTGCTATTTCATCTCTCTACCACAACTAGCAGTATTTTCTATCTCATTGGATTTTGGGTGTTGATGGGACTTTAGAAATTGAGAAACGTGTTTGGTCTACACAAAAGTAATGCTTGGATTCAGTAGCTACATTACCTATTGAGTTCAAATGTATTTAGAACATTGAACATGAATTTAGTAGCTACTTTAGCTACTGGATACATGTTCAGTAACTTCTTAATCCAACATTAACTCATTAGTAATGATTTGATTCAGTAACTACATTATCTAGTAAATCTAAGTGTATTTTGAGAATTGAATTGGATTTAGTTGCTACTTTTGCTACTGAATTCAAGTGTATTTTGAAAATTGTACTTGGATTCAGTAGGTACTTAAGTTACTGAATCTAACATTGATTTATAGGTAATACTTGGATTCAGTAGCTACCTTATCTACTGAATCCAAGTGTATTTTAAACATTGAACTTGAATTCAGTAGCTACTTTAATTAATGAATGCATGTGTATTTTGAACAATTAATCCAAGTATAGAACATATTTCAAAATATGCATACCATTTGAGTCTAATGTTCTTGGTATTTGTCTATTTCCCCTGCAGAGCTATTATCAAGGATATCAAGAACATTGGCTCTCAAGTCGTACACAAAAATGTAGTAGTGGCCATGAGCATTGACTGGAAAGAATACATTACATATATAAACAATGATAAAAAAAAATATGAGCCTATGAATTTTGAAAGATAACGAATATAAAAATTGGACATTATGTAGGTTTGTTGTTACCATGTCATAATCATTTATTTTGATTTCTGGCCTCCTACTCAACGGTAGTCCATTTCTTTAGAAAATCATTCATATTTTTGTTCATCTGAAAGCCCATTCTTCTATACAAGGTTTTGATAATGTAATATGTTTTTGACATTATGAAATAGTTCAGTTAGTATAATTGTAATATACCTGGGAAAAGTAAGGATGATAATTTAATTTAATAATCTTTTTTACCGTTATTTGTGGCTGGCAGAAGTGACGTAATGGGGATTCAGGAGCCTTATACTTCTCCAGATTATTGAGTATATCACACCATACACCAATCATGGCTGCATCTAACTCAGACCCGGGAAGCATGGATCTGATTTGATAAAAACATTCACAGGAATTTTTGTTTTCATATATGAAATATCTGTGAAAAAATTTATATATTAATACAATGACAATTATATAACTATTTTAAACTGAGATCTATTATGCTCATAGATTCTGAAATCACTGCTCTTAGATCCAGTAGAAAAATTGCTATTGAATCCAAGTGAACTTTGAAGATATCAGTTGGATTCAATAGCTACTTTAGCTACTAAATCCAAGTGTATATAGAGATATTTGTTAAGATTCAGTATATATTATTAATAAAGATCAGTGCTAAATTACTTACACATCATCAGGAGCTTGACCTCCTTCAAGCCATCTAAAGAGCAGCAGTTCATCAGTTGATGTTCTAGCACCAATATCTACAATCCTTTGCTTATAGGGAGATTTCATTGAAGTGGAGGGCTTTTTTGACGTTTTTTTCTGTAACTCTTTTGCTCTAATTTTCTCTATATCAAGGCTTATCATGAGATCGGAAGTTGGTGTAGTAGCACTTACCTTTTCAACTACTCATCTCTCGGTTGGAGATTCCCCATGTACACCTTCACCAATATTCTCCTCCTCCTGCAGCTCATTCCCAGTTTCCATCTCCAAAGGCAGCACTGCTGATGTTGTGATTTCCAGCACATTCACATCCCCAAATATGTTTGACTGTTTGTCAACAATATTTTTCTGTTTGGCTAACTCCATCATCTCAACAATTCTCAAGGCCTCAATGTCAAACTCCATACTATCAACTGCTTGGGTTTGGTTGTTTTGACCTTTAGTTGCAGCAGCATCTTGTAACAGGTTTTCGCATTGTGAGTAGGTGATTGATTAAGTTTCTAGGATTTTAGGTGATTTATTTTATTTTTCTTGAGTGTTGAGAAGTGGAGAATGATGTGCGGATTGAATGGCAGTGATGGGTAGTCTATCCTCAACAATTCGACGTGAAATGTGGGCATTAAATAGCTCGATGATGAAATTTTTGATCTCGAGCACTTGCTATCTTTTGGTGTGCATTGAATCACAAATAGTATATATTTATGTATACCTAGTCACTGCGCGTTTCACCACATTACCGCGCAATTCAAGTTCTTCGACATTATCAGATACATGAAATATTACATTAAGTAGGAAAACATTAATGTTTCAACTTCAATTTGTATTTTAACATTCAATTGGATTCAGTAGCTGCAGTAGCTACCTAGCTACTGAATCTAAGTGTATTTTCATGATTTTACATTGAGTTAGTATCTAAGTTAGCTACTGAATCCATATGTATTTTTGAACATTGCACTTAGATTAAGTATCTAACTTAGTTATTGAATCCAAGTTTAATTTTTTAACATTGCACTTGTATTTAGTAGCTAGGTAGCTACTAAATCCAAGTTTTTTTTTAATATTGCACTTGGATTCAGTAGCTACTGAATCCAACTGCAATTTTAAACATTGTACTTGGATTCAGTTGCTAAGTTAGCTAATGAATCTAAGTGTAATGTTCAAAAACACACTAGGATTCAGTAGCTAGATTCAGTAGCTAGGTAGCTACTGAATCCCAGTGTAATATTCAAAGAGGCACGAATCGAAGTGTAATGTTCAAAAATACACTAGGATTTAGTAGCTATGTATCTACTTAATCCAAGTGCAATTTTGAACATTGCACTTGGATTCAGTAGCTGCAATGTTCAAAAATACACATAGATTTATTAGCTAGGTAGCTACTGAATCCATATTTTTTTTAATATTGCACTTAGATTCAGTAGCTACTTTTTTACTGAATCCAACTGCAATTTTGAACATTGCAATTGGATTCAGTATCTGAGTTAGCTACTGAATCTAAGTGTAATGTTAAAAAATATAGTAGGATTTAGTAGCTAGGTAGCTATTGAATCCAAGTGTAATATTCAAAGAAGCACTTGGATTAAGTAGCCAAGTTAGCTACTCAATCTTTGTGTAATGTTCAAAAATGCACTAGGATTCAGTAGCTACCTAGCTACTTAATGCAAGTGCAATTTTGAACATTGCACTCGAATTTAGTATCTAAGTTAGCTACTGAATCCAAGTTTAATTTTAAAATCGTACTTGGATTCAATAGCTAAGTTAGCTACTGAATCCAAGTGCTTTTTTGAATATTGCACTTGGATTCAATAGCTAGGTAGCTACTGAATCCTAGTGTATTTTCATGATTCCAAATTTTGATTGTACCTATTATGGTTCATCTTGTTTTGGTTGATGTTGTTACTGTTGTTGCTCTTCTGCTGTTGTTTTTGTTGATGTTGTTGTTGTTTCTGTTCTTGCTGTTGTTGTTGTTGTTGTTGTTGTTGTTGTTGTTGTTGTTGTTGTTGTTGCTTCTGTTGTTGTTGTTGTTGTTGATTTTGTTGATGTTGTTGTTGTTCCTACTTCAGCTACAGTTCCCTCTCCAATTAAACTTATACTCACATCAAAATTTTCTCTATCCGTCAACAATTTGTTTGTCCATATTTTATAGACAGGAGAACTCCTTTCAACACTAGGAATGCCTTTTTGATTTACCCAGTCAACATAAAGCAAATATAAAAAACCAAATAAAATACATTAGATTCATTAAAATGATTGAGATTATCCAACATTTTAAAGGAGTCAATAAAAAAGAACTTACACATAAAAATGTTAGTGATCCAGTGAAAAAAGCTACTTTCCCCCTTCCAATTCTTTCGTGTTATTCTCAAGCTTTTAATGACATATGCACACCAGTTGTGACTTGCGCAGTCATTGAAATCAATATTAGAAACAAGCAACTCCTGGTTTTGCATACATGTTTGCAAGGGGTGCTATCAGTACAGTGGACAGTAAGATGATGAAGTTCATCTTGAAGAGATCAGTTACTTCTTCAGATGCTTTTAGCTTTTCCATCAGTAAAGTAGCTGAGATCTTCCGTAGGTCTTTGACCTTATCTTTGAATTAAGCTTTCCAAACCTGTTGCCTATCATTTTCATCAATCCTCTCGCCTATGTTTGAAATTATGATTGGGTTTTCTCCCCTTAGCAGACCCAAAATGCGTTCTACTTCTTCCATGCTAACTGAAAGTTTGCTTCCATTTTCTAAGGTTGCTATGTTATTTTCATTGTTGTAATTCTCAATAACATAGTAACCTATATCTTATGTGGTAGGTTAGTGAAGTTGAAATCGTGGATAGACTGAAAACCAGTAGATGTTATCCACTCAGCTTGTTGAGGAGAGAGAGATTTTAGAATCTCTGGTAGTTTTTTGGGACTGTTTCGTATTTGGATAGGTAGTTTTAGAAGGAGTTGTTTTTTACTTCTTTGGATTCAATGTAGTACTTTCTCCCTCATCATGATCTTTTCTTTTCTTTTCTTTTCTCAGATTTACCTTTTCTCTACTGGACATAAAATTGTCCTGCTATCATATCATCATCGTTGTCCGAAATTGTTCCTGCACGCCGCCTTCATGTTCTTTCATGCATCCTGCTGAATAAAAATTATAAGAACTACAGTTTTTATTAATACAAGTGGAATCATGTAAATATACTTGGATTTAGTATGTAAAAAGCTACTGAATATAAGTGCAATCATGATAATACACATAGATTCAATAGCTAATTAGTTACCGAATCCAAGTGTATAATTTTTTAACATTGCACTTGGATTTACTAGATAACTTAGCAATTGAATCCAAGTGTATTTTTATGATTGCACTTGGATTCAATAGGTAATTAGCTACTAAATCTATAAACGTATAATTTTAACTCACCTCTATTTTCATAAGTATCAAGCACAATAGTTTCTGGAACTATTTCAACTCCAGAAGCTATAAGTGCTTCTCTTTCTTGTGTTTTCTTTTTGTTTTGTGAATCATGTATCCTTTGAGATTGTCTTCTGATACGTTTTCCTAGTATATTGAATAGAAATAAATTTTGTATTTAGTAGTTATATATGTAATGAATCCAAGTGTAATCATGAAAATAAACCTGGATTCAGTAGATAAATAATTGCTGAATATAAGTGTAATAATGAAAATACACCTATATTCAGTAGCTAACTTAGCTATTGAATCCAAGTCCAATGTTCAATAATAAACTTAGATTCAGTAGCTAATTAGCTTATAACCATCATAGCACCAAACCATCACATGGAAAATCCCATTCATGATAACTATATGCAAGTTTTACAACTCATAAGTATTGTTGTCAATATGTGTCATTTCTTCAAGGTGATATAAAATGGTGTGAATAATTCTTATATCGCCTTAAAAATGGCACATATATTGACAATATTTCTTATGAGTTGTAAAAGTTACACATAGTTAGCGTGAGTGGGATTTTTTATATTAACTAATGGTTTAATCTAATAAATCCAAGTGCAATGTTAAAAAAAAACACTTGTACTCAGTAGCTAACTTAGCTACTGAATCTAAGTGCAATGTTTAATAATGCACTTGTATTCAATAGCTAAATTAACTACTGAGTTTAAGTGTAATCATAAATAGATTCAATTGCTAACTTAGCTACTGAATTCAAGTCCAATTATGAAAATACACATGGATTCAATAGCTAATTAAGTACTGGATCCATGTGTATTTTTGAATATTGCACTTATATTCAGTAGCTTATTAGCTTATTAATATATTGTATTTTTTTTTAATATTGCACTTAGATTCATTAGCTAAGTTATCTAATTAATCGATATGTATATTTGAATATTGTATTTGAATTCAATAGCGAAATAACTACTGAATTCATAAGTATTTTTGTAAATTGCACTTGTATTCAGTAGCTAAATAACTATTGAATCTATATGTATTTTTTAATATTTCACTTGAATTCAGTAGCTAAATAACTACTGAATCCATGTATATTATCATAATTACACTTGAATTTAGTAGCTAAATAGCTACTAAATCTAAGTGCAATGTTCAAAATACATATGTATTTAGTAGCTATATGGATTCAGTAGCTAAATAGCTACAGAATCCAAGTACAATGTTAAAAATTACACATATATTAACTAGCTAACTAATGTGCAAGGTTCAAAATACACTTGAATTCAGTAGCTAATTAGCTACCGAATATTATGTATTTTTGAACATTGCTACTTGTGAGACATAACTTTTATGAAACTCTAACTTTTTTAGCAAAATTTATAAAACCCTAACTTCTTAAAAATAATTTTTCCTGCTTATTAATTAGTTACTGTATTAATTTTTTCTTACTTATTAAACATAACTTTTATGAAACCCTAACCTTTTTAACAAATTTATGAAACCCTAACTTTTTAGAAATAATTTTTTAGCATAATAATCGGTGCAAAATCATCTACTAGGTCGAGAAATCGAATAGTAGTAGGAGAAAATGTGTTAAGAAACTTAACCTTGTTGATTGTCGTAGTCGTTGTTGTTTCCACTGTAAGGTGATGTCATTGCAGTTGATTTTTGACGTAGAGAGAAGTCGGAGAACAATGAAATGTCGCTGGAGACGTCCTGGTTGTTTAGACGGAGAGAGAAGCCGAAGGGTTTCACGTCGGGAGTGTTTTCTCTTGCCTGCTCTCGACTGTGTTTTAGTGTAACCAGTTGAAGAAGACGATTATATACAGCATTTCTGATTCTTCCCGCGTGTCTAATCCTTTTAATATTTTTCCCTTGTTATTCTACTTAATTACAAAACTGCCACCGGGTTTCTTAAATAAAATTGTAATGTGAATCCATATACCGCCATGGGGACGATTTTGGAGTGAGAGTTCCACAGAAAGAAAAAGAAACCAAAACAAAAGAAGTGACATAAACTGAGGAAATGAATTGAATTATTTCCAAGCAAAATACAAGTCCCAACTTTCAAAATCCATGATTTTCCAGTTCCACAACAAACACGCCGAGTATGATCAGCTTCCCAAAAAAAAAAAAAAACACTCCCAATAAACCAAAATGCAGAGAAACTCTTCTGGAAGCAAGCAACTCAAGACAATGATAACAATCAATCAACAAAACAAACCTGCAATAAAAATATAATAGAAATTTCAATCAGTTAAGGTAAACTAAATTGATGTAGCATGAAACGAAACAGGATCTGTCTATATATATATATATCATTACAGCTTTACTAGAGGCCTTATACCAACATAACATTAACAAACACCACCAACCCCTCAATCCAGCTCAGAGGAGCATAAAGTGGAACGGTATGGACCCAATTTCAAATTAATTTCCCTTTTCAACGTCTCCTTGAAGCTTATTGTAGAAACAATGAAATCAATGAGGAAGCAGCTAGATCACGAATAGTAAAAAAGGCTGGCAATAAAAGAAGACAGCAAGTAATTCCCCAAGCATGGGAAGCTGAAACCCAGGGTGAGGAATGGATAGAAGATAAACAGAGTATAAATCGGAAAGGATAATGAGAAAGAAAAGTGCACGTCAGGGAACAAGACAAACAGTGTAATAGAAACAAATTTAATGAGTATAAATTGAAAACATAATAATGATGCAAAAATTCACTATTGAGCATCTACAAATAATATGTTGTCTCGGAAGACGGAGAGAACAAAAACAAAAAAGGAAAGAAGATCAAAACTCTCCTGATGGCAAAAGTTAATATCTTTTAAGTTAATAAATTGAAATCCAAACAGGAATGGATAGTATCTTCTAAATATTCACAAATTGATTATCTCAAAGATACTACACAAACGAAAGTATCTAATGTAACTCTTTATTCTATTTGCATTATCTCATTGGTGAATCATGATGAGGATGATTCCTAACAAAACTAGGGTATTGAAATTAAGTGGTGTGAGCAAGTCACGGATTAAGAATTTTACTTTCTAAATCCAGATACGACAGAGCATGGCAAAGTCTGTTACATCTTAAGGGTGTGTAAATCAAATGTTAGAACAATTTGTTTGAACACATGCCTGAATTTAAGCCTTTATCTTGGTCAAATCACCAGCATATCATATTAGAAAGGGCAATGGGGAGGGGAATGGCAACCAACATTGCTCGAGCGAGGTCCTACAGTCATTAAGCATCACCTCTTTTGGGGTTTTCTTTGAGCGAATGGACTGAGCCTGACATTGTTGGACTGTTTGATCCTAAATACTCACTCCGTCCCCATAAAGATAGTCCCTATTTTTTAGAGGTTGATTTGATTAACTTTGACTTAAGTATTTAGGAAAGATAATTATCCAAAAGAAATTCTAAAAATTGTTATTGGTAGTACTTCTAATGGTGTGTCAATAACAAGTTTTAGATTTTCTTTTGGATACTTGATCTTTCCGAAATATTTAGTCAAATTCAATCATCAACCTCTAAACAAGAGGGACTATCTTTATGGGTCAGAGGGAGTATTATTTAAGCCTGACATACCAATTAGCAAAAGTAGCTTAACATCTGTGACTCAGGTAGCTTAATCTAGCACATGAAATTTTCATACTCTCTATGTGCAATTTTTTGGTCTGCCGGAAGATAAGTTTAATCAACAGAATAAAAGCAGGGAATGACAGATTTTCGTTGATCCAGAAAGCTAAAAGCATTCAATTACCTATGCAGGAATCACACTGAACTAGGAAATTGCCAATGATGAACCAAAACACTCAAACATGCTCCAGGATTGAATGAAGCTTTGGAACCCGCCGTCGAAACAAGGGTTCTAATCTAAACGATGGAACCCCAGTCTGCCACCTTTTAACATCATACATCTCATTCCATGCCTGTACTATTTCGTCAATTTTGAACCCAAGACCTGCAGCAGTGAAGTCTTTTGAGCATTTTCAATAACTGAAGATTTCTAAAAAAAACATAAAAGAAAAGAACAGAAAAGCATAAACCAGAAGTAGGTATTTCTCTCACCATCAAGGGCAGTTCCATTGGAACAATGATTCTTTATCATCACAGCTACATCCGTTGGAGATGCTCCAGCAAGTTCAAACTTTTCAACTGAAACCTCCAAACACTCTTCCCAAGTAGGCAAATTTAACTTGAATTCCACAACAGACCTCTCATAGAGCAACGTACCCCATAAAATGTATATCTGCGACCTCATGTTTGCCGCTTGCTCTGCAAATTCATCAGCAGATACATCTTTAATTAGCCCATCCAATCCCATTTTCTGCAAGTCCGCTTTATATTTATCTGCTATATGCAATCCATTTAGGCGCTGTTCCTCCATTTCTTCCCACATTTGCATTCCCCTTTCCATACTATCCTCAGCTTTGTTATAGAGCTCAAGCACTTGTTGAGAAGGCCCTGTCTCCAAATCAATCTTACTTCCTATTGAATAATACCAAGACAGCTTTGCTTGCTCAAATTGTTGCTGCCCAAGAGCAAGAAGACCTTCATAGAAATCTGGTTTAATTCTAAGCGCTTCTTCATATCTCATACCTGCCTTCACATATTCCTTTTGTGCCCATTCATATCCACTTTTGACTTGTGCCACAACAGATTCCGGGGAAGCATCTTCTGTAAAGAACACTCGCTTCCTTGCTTTGTTCATGTGAATATTTCCCCAATTAAATAAGGCTAAAGCAGCCATCTCTTGGAACTTTGATGCTGCAATATCAAAAAGCTCTTGGGCATCTTCATTCGTAACAGTATCCTCCATTGCTTCTGAGTAAAGCTTCATCCCTAGCTCATGAAGATCCAAGTAAGAATCTGAATCAAACCCAACATGGTTTTTAAAAAGGCGTGCAAATTGGATAACCCAATCCTCAATGCAAGACGGAACGTTCTCTAATTCCCTTTCTTTCCTCATATTTTTGTTCTCCAAAGGGTCGGATGGTATGCCATTAACCTTGTGAACCTCCTCAATTTCAGTACCCTCATAAAATGGCTCTCTATCAGGAGTAACTTCCGCAATATGAAGTCTCAAAGAGCCCAGCGGATTCCCTGATGCTTCAGCCAATCGCAGTTCAGCATTTGTTGTGATAGTGACCAAATCTCCTTCTTGATCCCTATACTTAATAAGCACACCCTTCAAACCAGGAAATCGATCCTGAACAATGTCTCTCACCAGACGAATGCCACAATTGACAGGTAGTTGTGCAAACCTTATATCCTCTTCAAATACCAATTTAGCCGTCCTCGTGACTACTTTTTCTTCCTTTATGCTTATCTTCTCTTCCACAACCACCTTATTCTCAGCAACATTCTTTTCCTCTGCTTTCTCAACCTCCACAGCCTTCTTTCCAAATGTACTGCTCCTCTTCTTTTCAAACTTACTGCTCTTGTTCTTTTTCACCTTATCTTTTACAAACTTAATTGGAGGCGAAACAAAAGCAGGCTCAACAAATTCAGGCTTCAAAACCATTTCTTTGTCTTCAACAATACCCGCCAGTCCTAACGCCTTTCTCAACTTTTCCCCCATCTCTACTGCAGTCAAATTGTTTGGTTCCATACTCAATACAACATTAACATCTCGAAGAGCCAATTCAAGCTTATTCAAAGCCTCATAACACTTTGCCCTCTTCAACAACGCCTTACTATACTTGGGTGAAACTTCAAGTGCCAAATTGCATTCATTTATAGCTCTTGGATACTCCCCAAGACCCATTTGCATATAACAACCAGCCATATTAGTCCTCAAATTGGCAACATCAATATGAGTTCCAGGAAGCAACTTAAGGGCCTTTTCATATTTCAACATAGCACCCTCATGGTCACGTTTTTGGAATAACTTGTTCCCTTCTTCCTTTAATTCTTGGGACATGGTGATGAAGACAGCAGTGTCTTCATCGAACGCTTTTGAAGTTCTTTCCGAAACCTTGTTTTGCTTAACATTTCCATCCTTTGACTTTGGCCCAACCTGAATTTTGTTCTTTCCAGTAGGCTTCCCCATCTACAATCCTTTTCTAATTCTAAGAAAAACTTAATTATCAATGAAATTCACTTTTCTTACAAAACCCCACCTCAGAAATTCCAACAAACTAATCAAAGTCCTCAAAGAAATGGAAACATAAACAATAGAACCTAAAGGTTGTTGCAAAAATGTAAAAATTACAACAAAACCCCAGTTCAGGAATTCACACAAACTAATCAAAGTCCTCAAAAAAATGGAGGCATAAACAATTGAAACTAAAAATTTGTTGCAAAAATGTAAGAATTCCAACAAAACCCCAGCTCAGAAATTCACACAAACTAATCAAAGTACTCAAATAAGATGTAAGATAAACAAAAAAAAATACCCAAAACTGGACTTTTTGCAAAAGAGAAAGCGGAGAGAAATAGGAATACGAAACTGACCGAAAGTCTCCTACCCCTCTCTCTCTCCGGGAATCAGGAAAATGGACAAAGTCAAAATTCTGATTAAATCAAGAAAGAGTGAGATTGAGGAAAGAATGTTTTCTGTCAGAAAGAAGGATGATATTTGAAGGGAATAATTTTTCGGGGAAGGTTTTAAGATACGAATTACAGAGAGGAGGAGAAGGAAAGCTGACATTAATATTGGAAGACGACGACAGCTAAAAATTTTGGCTTGCATTTCTCCCTATTAGGGTTTCTAAATCCCGCGGCGTCAACGCTCACACACACACAGTTGTGAGCCACTGTCATTTCAAGAGCGTGCGTCGAACGCTCCGGAAAATACAGTTAAATTTGTAATTATGGCTCATAAAACAGTCAAGGAAGCAAAAAACTTGTAAAAATCGCGTTTTTTTGAAGCTTAACAAAAAACGTGTTTTCAAAACTCGTCGACTCTTCCGTCTCGCTTGCGAAGTCCAACTCCCGCTATCAGCTCACTCCTACCGGAAACGTCTCCTAGTTCTCTACCACCACCTTTCTGCGCCATTTAATTGTCTCTGAAAATCCTAAAAATTGAATTTTTCTGGTTCTCCCGCCCCACCCGAAATTCGACCACCCTGATTCAAAATTCAAATCACCAAACTATCTAGTAAAATGAAAAGGGCAGCCAGATCTCAAAAAAGGTAGATTCCGACAGAGGGTGTGGGGGAGAGAGAATGAATGATAATGGGCCAAACCCAGTGAGATTCCGTACCATGTTAAGGTCGCTAATTCGGTGAATTTGGTAAATTGAAAGAATGGAAGAATGGTGAGGATTCAGCTATGTTTGATTTGGTAAATTGAAAGAATGGTGGGTAGGGGACTGGGTAAATTAGATGCCAGTGTATGTATTTTGGAGTGCCAGTTCATGTGTTTTGGAGTGTCAGGGCATGTGTTTATGAGTGCCAGTGCTTGTGTTTTTGAGAGCCAGCAAAAATTATTACCAGTGTTTTTGAGTGCCAGTGTATGTATTTTTGAGTGCTAGTGTATGTGTTTTTGAGTGCCAGTCCATGTGTTTTTGAATGCCAGTGCTTGTGTTTTTGAAAGCAAGCAAAAATATTAGTGTAACAGAGTGCCAGTGTGAAGAGTGCCAGTTCATGTGTATAAAAGTGCCCATGTAAAAAGCGCTAGTATCAGTTTAACAAAGTGCCAGTGCCAGTTTACACTGGCACTTTGTTAAACTGGTACTGGCACTTTTTTCACTGGCTTTTTGTTACACATGCACTGGCACTTTGTCACACTGGCACTTTGTTAAACTGAAACTGGCACAAACGGGAAAACACAAAACACGTTTTTTCTAAGTGCCAGAAAAAACGCGTTTTTTATAAGACACACTCGTCAAGGAAAGCCAAAATATTTGAAAAAAGCCAAAAACTTGTAAAAAAATGCGTTTTTTGTTAAGTTAGAAAAAAACGTGTTTTTACCCGCATCCCGCATCGCTCATTCTCATTCTCTCTCACTACTCTCTCTCTAAACGCAAAGACAGTATTTGCCCTTCACCGTGCGCAAAGACAGTACCTGCTCTCTCCAATCGCCCTTCACCATGCTCGATTTGCCTTCTCTCTCCCTTTCTCTCTCTAATCGCCATTAATGGCGACCTCAATCACCAATTCACAATTCAAACTGCAAGCTGAGATTTAGGCATCTCTCGTTCGCCGTCGTTATTCAATTTCTCGGTGAACGAATACCTAGAAGATTAAACGGTAAAAGAAGGAGAAATTGACACTCCGGTCGTCGGATTTGTATTGCCTGGAAGTTTACTAATTCGATCCCGACCCTTGGAGTTACTAGTTAGAGGTGATTTAAAGCTTTCATGGAGGTGTAGAAAGAAGGTAGAAGATGAAGTTTTTATGGGCCCTGCAGTTGTGGAATGTAATGGAGAAATGGGCCAAAATCTGAATCATGTATTGCCTTGATATTGGACAAAATTCATCTTAACTGATATTTTGTTCTTCTGAATAAAATGTACCAGTGCAATTTTACAAAAGTGCCAGTGTATGTGTTTTCAAGTGCCAGTCCAAGGTTTTTTGAATGCCAGTCCATGTTTTTTTGAGAGCCAGCAAAAATAATTATCAGTGTTTTTGAATGCCAGTGTATTTGTTTTTGAGTGCCAGTGTATGTGTTTTTGAATGCCAGTCCATGTATTTTTGAATGCCAGTGCTTGTGTTTTTGAGAGCCAGCAAAAATGTCAGTGTAACAAAGTGCCAGTGTTAGTTTAACAGAGTGCCAGTGTGAAGAGTGCCAGTTCATGTATATAAAAGTGCCCGTGTAAAAAGCGCCAGTGTCAGTTTAACAAAGTGCCAGTTTACACTGGCACTTTATTAAACTGGTACTGGCACTTTTTTCACTGGCACTTTGTTACACATGCACTGACAGTTTGTCACACTGGCACTTTGTTAAACTGGAACTGGCACAAACGGGGAATCACAAAACACGTTTTTTCTAATTGCCAGAAAAAACGCGTTTTTTATAAGACCAACTCTTGAAAAAAACTAATTTTTTTTTCTCACCGGTTCACATCCCGCTGCTTCTCTCTTTTGATGTTAATTCGCTCGACTACTACGTTATTTTCTTATTCGTTAATTGGAGTTCGACAGCGAAACTATCATAATAGTTGGATAAAAAAGGTCAATTACTATTTAACGTATTGTTATTGATTAACCATTTGGTGAAATAGGTATTCAATAATGTCGCCTTTGGTAAATTGATACTAATTCTTTTTTCTATCACAAACATAAAGCACGCCATAAAATCAATTGACTCTTGTACATTATTATAAGAGCATCTGCATCAATGACTTCTAAAATGAGAGTCATGGGTACATTCTCTCCTCCATATCAGCTCCACGTGATCAATCATCAATAATCATAATTTCACACCATTTTACCCACAATGATGACCAAAGTCATCAGCATCTCTCTCATACTTTTTACTATACCCCACTATATTTTCTCTTTCCTACTCATTTTTATACCAATTATTATCATTATTCATATTATTATGTTATTATTAAATATATATGATAATAATCTAATTTTATTTATGACATATTTTAATTAATAATTAAATAACTATTTTAATATTATTATTATATAATAAATATAATAATTTATATTAATAAGTCAATAACATCTTATTATATAAAACATAATTTAGCATACAACAACATATAAAAAATTAAAATTACTTAATTTAGAATACAACTGAAAATTTAAAATTACATAGTACATACTATGATAAACAACACACAATTTTAATTATCATCAACTTCATCATTAAAGTTTTCCCAAATATTCTCAATCAAATCTTTCTTCAGTGACTTGTTGATATTTGCGTCTCGAACCCGACTTCGATTACTCATATATGATGATAAGTCATACTCTCGAACATTAGAGAAAGTAAACCTTTGATTTCCACTGCTAGTTGATGCTTGATTTTGAGATGAATCTTCTTCATAGTCTTTTGGATCAAAATGTGTATAAGTTGAACGTTCGTCTTCAACTATCATGTTGTGAATGATGATACAAGCTAGAATAATTTTACCCAAGATACTCCTACTCCATGCTAGAGCAGGTTGTCGAATTATAGCAAATCGAGCTTGTAAAACTCCAAAAGCACGCTCCACATCCTTTCTCACCGACTCTTGTTTCTTAGCAAATAATTTATGCTTCTCCGTTTGTGGGGCACTAATTGAACCAATAAAGGCTGCCCATTTTGGATATATCCCATCCGTAAGATAATATCCCATGTTGTATGAATGATTATTCACAATATAATTAACAGGCGGAGCATGACCTTCTAATATATCTGTAAACACTGGAGAACGATCAAGGACATTTATATCATTACACGAACCTAGTGTTCCAAAGAATGCATGCCAAATCCATAGATCACGCGAGGCTACGGCTTCTAGGATTAATGTTGGCGTTTTATTTCTACCTTGAAATTGTCCTCTCCATCCTCGTGGACAATTTTTCCATGTCCAGTGCATACAGTCGATGCTGCCCATCATTCTTGGAAATCCACACTCCTCTCCTTGTCGGAGTAACGTAGCTATATCATCAGCATTCGGCCTTCTCATGTAATGATCGCGGAACTGGGTTATGACACCTTCAACAAAATGAACAAGACATTCCTTCGCTGTAGTTTCAGCGACATTTAGATGTTCATCAACTGAGTCATATGCAGTACCATATTCTAATATTCGCATAGCGGCAGTGCATTTTTGCTCAATGGATAAACCAAGTCGACCACTAGCATCAACTTTCTGGTAGATTCCAACCCACTTATTCACCTGAGAGTTAATTCTTCTCCAACGACAATCGCACGAATCATAATTTCTTTCATTTATGGTACTTGGATTTTCTCGTTGAGCTTGTGCAAACATTTCCATTATGCTTGCCCAAAGCTCACGTTTCTTTTGATCTATTCCAGTCATTACATCCCCTCCAGCCTCAAGGTAAGCCGAGCAAAGAGCTTTATCTTCAGCTATGGTACATGCCCTCTTATCTATCTTACTTTTGGATTTACCCGGTTGGTCAGAAGGAATCGTAAGATCATCTTCATCAACATTATCTTCAAGATCTTGAAATAAAATTCTCGAACTACCCACATCACTGACAGGAGTTCTAGGAGATTTATTATATGGTTGAGATGAAGGACATTCGAGGTTTGGAAAAGGAAATTGAATATTTTGAGAAGAGAACATGTTTGGGGAAGGAAAAAAATTAAGATTAAATTGAGACTGAAAGAAATTTGGAGCATTGGAAATACTAGGAATTTGTTGCGGTTTGGTATAAAATCCCATCATTTGAGATAGTTGAGGATGATTTAACAAATTTGGATCAATAGGCATATGAGCATTTGGATTTCTGTTGGCATTTGGATTTGTTTAAGAATGTTGGTTATTTCCATAATAATTAGGATAATTTGAATCCATAATTATGAAATGAAATTTTTTTGAAGGAAAGAATTGAAAAGAAATGGATATGTTGAACCAAGACTAAGAAATGTGATTGAATTGTAAAAAATGTATGCATTTTAGTCTGCATTTATAGATAAAAAATATGACCCTTTTTATCTTCTTTAAAAAAAAAATTACTTTTCTTTTCTTTCAATATCAAAGTAGCCGTTTAAAAAGAAAAAAAAACAAACTTTGGCTGCAACTTTCAAAAAAGCAACAGAAATATCTTTTTGCCTACAACTTTATCAAGCAACTTTGGTCCACTTCACATTGCCTTGCGTGTGTATCACTTGCCTTATTATTTCTTTCATTTCATGCGTGTCATCCAAAGGCAAGTGAAAGATGGCCCACTTTTTTCCATGACTTCTTGGTCATACTGCAAACGTTTTTCCAAGCCAGTCATGGGTGACTTAATTTTGGGTCATTATTGTGGGAAGTCACTAGTGCCACCTCAGCCATGACCCTTGTTTTAAGTCACCATTGCTGGTGCTCTAAAGGGATAATTCAAGATCTTATCCATGTTGCTACAAAATAATTTAGCAAAGAGTAAAATTCAAATTGTCCATGTTGCTACAAAAGAATTTAGCAAAGAGGAAAATTCAAATTGTGCCAGTTGGGGAAACGCCCTTTTTATTAGCCAGTACTAGGTAAAATAACAGCCAGTCCATTTGATTTACAATACCACTGTATATAGTGAGTATTTATTCGTGTCTTTAAAGATTTTCTGTTTAGCTCATTCTGGTCCAATAAGCCTCCTAGCAACTAATCATGGTAACCATTACTGTAAGTACCTCAATCCGGACCGCTCTCCATCTGAGCATGGGGGAAGGACACCAAGGGTTCACTTCCCCACGATCATAAAATTCCCGTGGCTTCCCAAGGATCAAACGAACCAAGCAAAACCAAGGAAGGACCTTTCGTGCATTTACACAATTAAAGGACTTCTGCAGGAATGGCAAAAGAGTAGAAAAGGCTGACAGATTATAGAGTGAGCCGCACGAACCACTTTGCTGCATGGTTGATCCGTGCGGACCTCTATGTCAACACGCCACATGACACAAAAGTAAAGACATTTGATTGATTAAAGTCAGAGTCGTGCGGACCAATTGACTGATTAAAGGTCAATCCGTGCGGACCACTATGTCCAGGTCCATACCCTATAAATACTGGCCTCTAGCAGCTTCATAATCATCAACAAACATAACAAAAACACTCACAATCACTCACATTCACTCACACTCACTCAAAACCATACAAAACACCCCAAAAACAATGAAATTTCGAGTGTGAACGAGAGTTAATTAGGGGAGATTTTGCCATAAGTGAGTGCAAAACTTCTTTCCTCTTTAATCACCCTGAGAGCAACACGAGAGCGCAAATTTGAGTGTGAACGAGATTTAATTAGGGGATATTTTACCATAAGTGAGGAAAAAACTTCTTTCCTCTCTAAACCTCCACAAATCGACCACACTCCACCCGAGGAAGATAGAAAGAAACCAACATTGGTGAGATCTCCTTCCGAACCCTAAATGCTTTAATTTCCAAGTATTTAATATATTATTGTTTAAATATATCGTTTATAATGTAGTTTTTACTTACTACATTTTTCATAGACCCAAACCATCTAAATGATCCTATAAGATCTTCCATGCATAATGTGCACAAGAATGGAGGTCTGATAGTGATAGTGGTTTGTTCATATTCCATGTACTGTCTTTCCATTATTTACTTTCAAATGTACTTTATTTCTTAAAACACACACACACACACAATTTTAAAAGAAGGGTTTAGAAAGACTCATGTATATGAGGCGTTTCGGGTGAGCACAAAAATCTCTTCCCGAGGCGTAACCTGACCTCCGAACTCAAAATCTCATCACACAACAAAAAGCCTTTTTTCAATGTTTTTGGCATAGCTAAAAACGGTATGGCGACTCTCTTTTTAAAGAAATTCATCCGTCCAATCTTTGAAACAATTTTTCATCCTCTTAAGGAGGAAGGCCCCGACACCAAGCCGCGGGCGCCGCCGGATCGAGTAATTTCAGTTGGCGACTCTGCTGGGGACAATTTTGTTATAAAAACTTCTAAAAATATTTTTAAAACATGGTGTGGGTCAAACTTTCATTTTACCCCTTCTTTGACTGTTGTGTGTGTGCTTGTGTTTTACTTTTCTTTTTTGTCTTGCTTATTCAAAAAAAATGATGTATAATATATTTGTGTACATATCTTTAAAAACACATCTTGCAAAATTTCTATTTTGACTCAAAAAAGGAATTTTAGTGACCGCACACTACGCGCACTCTAACCATGTACACTTGCACACTACAACCCCAAACCCGGGATGGTCTCAGTTGCAGTTCAAAAGGTGTTCCTATGCCTCTCTTGCGCGCACGGGATCATTTCAAACATCCCATCCTAGCCAGTGTCAACCATGCACTATTTGCGTCTGTTGGGTATGCTTATTATAAACCCCTCCTATTACTTGATTTGATTGATACCATCAATTATTTTATTTTATATGGACTATAGGATATTATGTATGAAGTTTTATAACTTCAATTTTTAGTTAAGTCCATTTTTGTAGTATAGTTACTTAGGCTTGAGTAGGTTAAAATAGGTTAAAAATTACCTAAGTGTTTTGGCTCAAGATTAAGACTGAACTTATGCAGAATGCGGTTGACCGCACCCCATTGATAGACCGTAGTGTCTTCAAACCGCACTCTCTTGACTGACCGCATTGCAGACCGCATTAAGCCTGTCAAAACCACACCATGGAAACCGCTTGGACATGCTGACCGCATAGTTCGGAAGACCGCACATCATGGCTGACCGAACTTCATTCCTGACCGCATGTCTTACCAGACCGCACAGTCCTTAGCAAAATTGAATATTGAGAAATTAACTCTGATCTCAACTCAGAGTTAACTCAGAATTATACCGTTGCAGAATTCATTCAGTGAAATTCAAATTAGTGATAACTGGGATATCTCGTACAAAGGACATACCAGCATCCCACCTCACCACTAACTCTACAACGTGGAGACAAAAAGGAAATGTGCTCCAATCAGATATCAACAGCACATTATCCTTGAAGCTTGCTCAACACGAAATTCCAACGGCTATTATTATTCCAAGGCTATAAATAGACCTTGTGATCAAGCCTGAAGAATAAGCTTGAGTTCAAGAGACGTTGTTATAATCAAAGTGTTGAAGCTCAGAATCTCCAGAATCTTTTGAATCTTTAAACACTTCAAAGCTTTCAAGAATATCTTACCCAGAAAACTCTAAAGCCTTGTAACCACTTCCAGATTCAACAAGCTCTATCTTTAACATTATAAAGAGCTCTGGAATCTTGCACACACACACTGTAAGTGCTCCAATTTGAGCTTGTTAGAATTTTCGTTAGAAAATTAACGAAAGTTATAACATTCCTAACAATTCCTAACATTTCTAACAAAGCAAGGGCAAAGTGGGCATTGTTATTTAAGGATAAACCAAGGAAAGGAATCAAAAAAGCAAAAGAAATAGTCAAAAACCAAAAATAGAAACTGCTGGAACAAAAACTGGCTGTCAATTTGATTTTTTTTTGAAAAATATTCCTTGTGTCCAAAGCCTGAAGCTGTAATTAATGAACAGTGCACGGTGACAATCCCATCCGCGCGGACATGTTTGCATTTTTCAGAGGGCTATAAATTAAGCCCTCCAGTCTCAAAGAAAAAAAAAAGAGAGAAAAAGGGAAAAGAACACAATTCACAGTTGCACCTTGGCGAAAATACTTGAGAAAATAGTGAGAATTCCCTTGAATTGTCACTCTTTTCTCTTGATTATCTTCCCAAATCTCACTCACTCACTATCATATTCAAAGCCTCAAACACTCTTACATTCAAAGCCAAAGCTCCAAAACACAAAGAAGATAGGTATAACCTCCCTCTTCTTACTCTATATCTCTCATCCATGCATGCATTTTCAAGCTACAAAATGTAGTTCATTCATCTTCTTGTCTTAGATCCAAGAAGATCACCATGAAAGTTCATCTCCATGGATGATCTTCTACAAGGATCAACATTATTTTCAAAGTGTTCTTATTTTCTTGCAAATAAAACACATTTTCTAAACCCTAAAAAATTATTTTCATACATCAAATCTCATTTTTAAAGGATAAAATTCCCCTTCCCAAGCAAATGAAATGCTTAGTCCTAATGTACCCCAAGGATGGTTTGATATAGTTGATTCACCACTAAAATGTCAAGTGATCACTAATCAAAACTTAGGGAAATGGGGACAAGCATGGATGCCAAACCCCCTTTAAAACCACATTTTCTTTCTTGAGAAGTTGCTGTCCAGTAGCAATTTTCTAAGGCCCCAGTCCATGGTCTAAATTTTTGGACACAGATAAACTTAGAATTTGGTGTTGACTACAAAACACTTTTTGTATCCAACATCCAGAGCTTTCTAGACATATTTTTATTTTATTTTTTGTGTGAGTAAAACTCCCTTTTCCAAATTTTCTTTTGAAGGTCAGATCACCAGTCTCTGGGAGTCCAGATCTCATACCTGAGATTTCCAGAAGGTTTTGAGTCCTCAAATCTTCTCCAAAATGAAAAATTCTTTCACAAAAATCTTATTTGAGGTGTTTGTAACAACTTTCATTCTCTGAGTTTTCTCATATTATGAAGTTTTGAAGCCCTTAAATCCATTTCAAAATCAAGTGTCCACTGCCTTTTTCATTCAGGCAGAAGTGCTCTTCAACTTCCAAAAATCTTTTGAGCACCAAAACTCTACCCAAAAATCACACCAAAAATCATGGGATCTGACCAAAGTCTAATAAAGAATTCCCAATTTTTACTTTTCTGATTTTCAACTTATTTTGGCCAAAACACACACACACACACACAAATGATTTTCAGCTTGGAAGACTCGTTTTACGAGGCATTCCGGGTGCACACTAACGTCCTTCCCGGCGTGTAACATGACCTCCGAACCCAAATCTCTAATCTCGGGCATTTTTCAAAGTTTTGGCCCTTAAAACAAAAATGGTGTGGCGACTCCGTTTTCCGGTTTTATTTGGTTTTCAAAGAAACGAAAAATCGAATTTTCCCGCGAATGGCACATCATCACAGTGGCGACTCCGCTGGGGAATAATATGCTTTTTCTAAAAAAAATGATATTTGGTATATTGGTGGAAACCATTAAACTTCCCGTTATCGCCTCCTAACACGAGTCGGGGATAAATTGTGGTTTAACAATCCCACGTACCGGTATCATCGTTTTCAAAAAAAAAAAAAGAAAAGCTTTTGAGGGTCAAGCTTCCGTCCCGGCATTTAAAAAATCATTTGTTGTGTGTGTGTTGATTTTTGCACATTTTCGTGTTGTTTTGGCCGCCTCGGAAAAAGTCAAAATTTTGACTGTCGGAATCATGTCCCTAACTGTCGCAATTTTTGTGCTTATATGCTTATGTGTTCATTAAATTTCAAAAAAAAAAAAATTCAAAAAAAAAATTCAAAAAAAAAAAGAAAATTTTCAAAAAAAAAATCATGCATCATACTTTTTAAGACACATGAAAAATTTCTATTTTACTCAGAAAAAGAAGATAGACTGCTTGCACACTACGCGCACGTGACCTTACACTGCACACTACGTCCCTAACCCGGGGAAATCCTTGTCGCGGCCCGTTTGGTCTTATTACGCCTCTCGGTGCAAGCACAGGACTACCCAAACATCCCATGGAGCCTCGTGTCGACCATGCACTTGTCCGTGACACACATTTGTCCGAGACCCGGTTGGTTTTTAGTTTGGTCTGTGTCATGCCCTGTCTGTGTATAGACCTTTCCTTTCAAGCCTTTGTCGGCATACCGACTCAATATCTTTCGAGGACCCTAATCAGTCGAAGTCATGCCGGTTTTCCGCCGCAAACTTTGACCAAGATATTGACCGGCGCCTTGACTTCGGCTCTGACTGGCACAAATTATACACTGACTCCCAGCATGACATTGAGTCATCAAGGATTAATGATTATTCCATGCCTAATTACGACTTAACTGACGACAAATCAAGATCAGTCGTGGACATTTATCAGTCCAAATCATGCCGACTTTTTGTCGAGCCCTCGGACATGATCTTGACTTTGACGTCGCCTTTGTCCGTAATTTACATCGAATGCTCGTTAAGACTCGATTACCCGCCGTGCTTTTAGGATCGTTTTCATTTTCGGTCGGTGGGACCCGCTTGTTCTATAGGACCCTCGCCCGGGTCCCCCCGGGAGGTCGAAATACAGGTGGAATACGAGGGGCTTATAGACGTAGTGACAGGGCCCACTGATCCAGGATCCAAAGTAGTTTGCGAAAAAGAAGAGCAATCTTTTCCAACCGATTAGGTTAATAAAACATGTTTTAAGTAAACGTGAACAAATAACTGCATGTTGCATGAGCCCAAAGCCCAAACACCTACCCTCCTTCATTCCCAGACATCTGAACCCTCGTGCCTTTTCCCCCACAGCTCCTCACAAAGGTTGGTTCCGGACACCGAGTCATCGTTTGATTAGTTGGGAAGCGTCAAGCGCGTCATCAGCTTCGCCGTTTGTTCCGACTCCGGTTTCGTAATGTGCATCGCCCGTAATGATGGGGACAACGTCACTCCGCCTCCCGGGACCCCTCGGACAAACAACGGTGGAATCGGTTAGCGAACGGATGAGGTTACGATAGGAAGCACGAATTTGAATAGCCTTATGGAGGCTATTAAGAGCCACGGTTTGGCCGCCAGCCTCAATCCCGATGGCACCTTCACCGTGGAAGAAGACGAGGATGCCAACCCCACTCTCAGTTGCCCTGACTATTCCAGGATGCCACCACCCACCTCCTTTGGTGCCACTACCAGAACCCATGCTCCTCGGTCTTCGGGTCAGCCAGCTCCCCAACCACAGACCACTGGATCCATGCAGCCTGACGGCACAAATCGCCTTCACGAGTCCTCGGTGGGGACAAAGTCAAGCACGGAATGTCTTCTCATGGTTGGGGTTATCTCGGAATGCCCCAACAAATTGGAATTCCACCTCAGTTCGGAACCGATCAATCCGTACCTTCACAGCAACAGCCACAGTTCGGAATGCCGCCACAACTTGGTTCTAGGCCGCGATCAGAGCCCCTCCTCGAGAATAGTACTAGTTCGAGTTTGCTCCTCACACAAATCCGTTCCTCACTCAGACTTCTATGGGTTACCAAGCCTCCATCCCGGTGTCATCCGAATCACCAGGACACGGTACCCTGGTTATACACCTCGCCTCGGCCACCATGCAATTCAACAGTCGGACGCAGCCCGCATCTAAGCCTACTTATGGGCCCCATTGCGGAAATCCACGTTATCCGGCTACATCGGGCTACCTCCACCTACTTTGCCGGTTGAAAATCAACGGCGAGCCGCAAGGTTCTATCCCTTCGCCTGTGCTCCTACTCATGCTCCCCGGCAATTTGGGCCAAGGACAAGTGTTTTCACCTACATCCCCGGATCGGCCGTTCCCTCCACCCGGTCCCGCCGTGGTAGCTCCTCTCTAACTCGGCCACTAGCTTGAATGCCATGGCTTCGCCACAAGACCCTCATCCGGCCCGGTTCATGGAGCAACACAAGGAAATGAAAGCGCAGATCGCCGAATTGACCGCTAAGAAATCCGCCTTCCGCCTACGGACCGGACTCCATTGTTCCTCGCCCCACAAATTCGTGATGCCTAATCTGGATCTCTTTGATGGGACCGCATGCCCGAAAACTCATCTCGGACACATATACCTTGGCAATGAAGGCCAAAGGGTGCACCAATCGCCAGCTAGCCGACTATTTGAGTCTATCTTTGAAGTCCAGTGCCTTAAAGTGGTTCTTCCGTTTGAAACCTGAAGCTGTGGCTACATGGGACCAGATTACCAATGCCTTCACGAGAGAAATATAAGGCCAACTTGGAGTGGGAAACAACTAGGGTTGACCTACAAACAACGGTGCGGCGTCCGATGAGAATGTTGGGGACTTCTACAAGGTGGAATGCGAAACTCGGTGAAATGGAAATCCCTCCTTCGAAGAGGAACAACCGGACATCTTCCGTCATGCCCGAAACCGCATCCGAGAGCCTCCTCGGTCACTTCCCGTACTCGGACTTACGGGCCATGGTTAACTCGCAGCCTAAGTTTGAAAAGGCTTACAATCGCAACCGACCGCGCACTTGCCGCCTGCGAATATCGGGCTCCTCCCCGCAAACACGCCCTGCTCCTGCTAAAGGCAAAGAAATGATTAACTATGCGGGACAGGAATGTAATAACACAACTCCTTTTGCTCCCGAAAACCGGTCGAGCCTGACCACGAGTCATGAACCTCGAAAACTTTGGAATGCCTCTGAATGACATCTTTAGGGGACTGGTGAAAGAAGGCTTGCTGCGGCCTTTGGAGAATTTCCAACCCAGGAATCCGAATGCTCCCGTGGATACTACAAAGTATTGTGCTTTTCATCAAGCTCACGGACATCTAACAGATAACTGCTTTACTCTGAAAAAGGCAATCCAGGGATTGATAGAGCAAGGAAAGTTGGAAGGCCCCGAGGGGCCTAATACAGTCAAAAATCCTCTGCCAAGGAACCATAATCAGGTGAATATGATTGAATGTGGAGAACCTTCGTATGACCGGGAAGATGCGGAAAATGATGAAGGTCCCCAAATACCCACGGTCAACCTTGTTGAGGATCCTGAATTCGGATTCCCCCTCAGCCTTGAGGATATTGAACGAATCAACCCATCTTGGTCTCACGTCAGAGACTCCTTGCAAGAATACGAGGCCCGCTATTTCTCGAATGAAGGGAAAGCCGATACTGGAGAACTGGGGCTGTTCCAGTCAAAACATGAAAGAACCATTTACACAAGATGGTCAGAACAATCAAGAAAGATTGAACAAGAAAGCTTCAGGCGGGCGCCTGTACTGGGGCTTATCAGCAAAGAAGCCGAAGAACACCTGGAGCTAGTACACTTCTGCAAACTGGCTATTGAAGAAGTCGAATACGATCCCGAAGGCAGTGAAACTGAAGAATCAGAGGAGGAAGAATCCTTCTACATTCTACCTGGTGTCAAATACGTGCCACCCCCTCTCACTCTTCCCCTGCAGTTTCTAGGAGGAGAAGCTGAGTCACAATTACCACTTCCAGTAATGGGGGCATATGACAATTTATGCAACTGCACGCACCCATATTCCCCTAACGGGTTTGATCGGCGTTCCCTCTCCGCCGAAATCCCGGTAGTATGGGAAGATGATTCCGATGACAGCGACGACGATGATGATGACGAGAGCGAAGAGTCAAGTGATGCCCCAGATCCGAAAACAATCTGGAACAATCATGCCGGAAATGAGCCCATGGGAGCCAGACACAATGGTTGGTTATCAGCAAGCGACGATGAAGGACCACCGGAAGATGCAAGTCAAATGCCAGTGGGGATGGACCCCCAAGAGCTGCACCTCGTAAGATGCACTTGTGGTCAGTGTCCGGATACTTCAGAGGATGAGGGACAACAAAGCCCGCGCCCAGATCCGTACATATCTGAAATCCTAGAACACAATGTTCCTTATAAGAACCTGACTGGCGAATGGAAAGGATTCATCGAAGCACTGGTCGAGAACGGAGGGTTTCAACGACCAGGAGATGAGGAATTCGTAAACGTCATCGGATCTTTTTCTTCTTTCCCGAGAACGGATGGCATAACAACCGTAAGGGTCACAACCGGGCCGCTTGAGCACAGCGAGTGCCTTCAATCACTAAAAAGGGTTATCGATCTGAACATCTCCCCAGTGGCCTTCATACCTATGGATCCACATGACGCCTTCCTAATTGCTCCAGTGCCCGACAAGGGACCCCGGGTCCTCCTTATTTGGACCCAGATCTATCGAGCTGCTACATCAAACTCCGAGGGGGAACGTTGCCTATCCTTCACTTGTGGCTGCCCTACTTGCAAAGGTGAAAGAAAAAAGATGTATGATGAAATGGAGGCTGATAGCCATAAGACCAAAGACACTTCGGAATACGAATGTGGAAACGAAAAGCCGCCGAGTCCCGACAATAGCGACTCTTGTTGTATGATAACTATGAGCAAGGCAGGCTATGGGAGGGAATCAGAAGACGCCCTAGCCCTGTGGGCCATCCAAGGGGCAACAACACAACCCCAGACTCAAAAGCCTGTGACTTGGGAAGCAGTTATAAGGGCTGCCCAGGAAGGAGCCAGTACAGCTCAGCCCCTCACCGTTGCTAGACTCCGTCAGAACCAGTGGCCAATAGCCAAAAAGGCTCCCCCATTGACCCTAGCAGCACTCAAGAAATCCAGTCAAGAAGCAACTGATGAGGAAGTTAACCTGTTGACCCGATCCGGGCAAATTTTCCAAGGAAATCCCAAAACAGATAAGAAGGCCACAGATCAAGCACCCGGGGAGAACCGCCGCCTCTATGCTAAGACAGCCGAAGCTTGTTGGTCCCAAAGGTGGCAACAAGGGTGAAAATACAGCTAGAGGGGGGGTGAATAGCTGTTTAAAATTTTTCGCCCTCTTTTAAAAACTAAACCTCTTGCTTACAAGATCCTCTTGCAGTTGATAATAGACTGCAAGTGAAAGTGTAAAATGCACAAATGGAATATTTAGAGTTACAAAGTGGTTTTGATAGAGGAGGTTTGTAAAGCGGTTTTAACAAAGTAGTTGGTACGTGCGGTTTACAAACAAGTGAGGTTTTGACAATGTTAACTCCAAACACTATTTCACAATAATGGATATCTAAATAAAGATCAAACAGAGACAAAGATAAATATTTAGTAAGCACAAGAAATATAATTGCAGAAAGTAAGAACACGCTATTTGGAGTGGTTCAATCGATAAACGATCTACGTCCACTACCAAGATGGTTAGTCTTGGATTTCTAAGAGAGATTTTATATTAAGTATTTGAGAGATTACAAAGTACAATAAAATCTTTTCTATGAAGAACAAATCCAAAACTATAACCAGTGTATCTCAAGTGTTTAATCTATGTGATTAGAACAAATGAGGTGTGTGTGAGAACAAGATCAAGGCTCTTTAAATCTGTGAGATGTAGAGCACAATGATTCTTGAAAGTGTTAAGGCTTGATTGGCCGGGAATATTTCTTGAAGTTTGAAGATGAAGATTCAAAGGGTTGAATAATTTCGGCGTAGCTTCACTTCTATGAACACAAAGCAATTTCTCAATTTTTCAAGCAATCTTCAAATGGTGAAGATTAGGGGTATTTATACCCAAGCATCCAAAATGTAGCCGTTGGACACAAATGTTGAAGGACAAGATACTTGATGCTTTCTTATTGGTCCACAAAGCAACCACTTTTGTCCTTTGGTATAGTAGTTGCGCATAAAGCCGATAATGCTCCACTCGCAAGCAATGAGGTTTGGACACTGTCACCTTTTCAAGATCCTTGCGCATCTTCTCCGACTTTGAATCACGTGACAAGATAAGGTGGTTGACATTGGATATTGCCGATGTGGATCACAAAGTCAAAGAGCGGTTCACTTCAAATTTCAATCATTGGGGCGGTTCTGGAGTACAAAGGTTTGACAAGTGCGGTTAGTAACTCCAGTGAGGTTGCAAAAGGGCGGTTAATGATGAGCCGCAAAGGAGCGGTTCATCATCAAAGGGCGGTTGCAATTTAGTAGTTCAAGAGTTGTTTCAAACAAGGGATTTCACCAAGCAAATGCTAAGGGCGGTTTTGCTAGGGCGGTTCCAAAGAAGCGGTTTGAAACTTCGAACCGCAACTCTCAATTCCAATGAGTCTTGAGCCGCCTTCAAGCCTAAATTTAACCTAATCTATAAAATGGACTTAACTAAAAATTGAAGTCTAAGCTTCATTACATAGGGTCCTAAAGTCCTTAAAATAGACAGGAGGTTATGATATCAATCAAATCTAATACAAATAATAGGAGGGTTAAAACATGCATACCCAACAATCTCCCCTATTTGATTGATGCCATTACCTACTATAACTAAAGCAAACATTGTACTTGGTAAGAACATGTCCATAAGAATTAATCATGGTAAATCATGTCCCAAGTCAATGCACACACTTAGCTTAAGCTATAGATTTCTATACTTTCTAAGAGAAAAAAATTACAATATGGAAAGTAGAGAAATGCATTCAAGCACTTAAGAAATATGAGTTTAAGTTCAAAGTGCGGTTTAAACCGAATGTTTAAACATCAATTCAAAATAGTGATTTTTAAGTTAGAAAATATTTGAATGAGGTTTAAATACCATATGAGGTTTCATTGTTCTACAAACAAGCAGCTTTGATATGAACAAGGTTTTTGAAACCATGATGCAATTTCCATTAATTCCTCAAAGTGCTACAAAAAGGAATGAAAGAAAATTACAGTGGTTGCAAAAACAAAAGTTGGACTAAAGGAAATACAAAGAGGGTGCGGTCCAACAACAAAAGAGTTTATAAAAAATTACAGAGCAAAAGCGGTTCTAAGGTTGGTGCGGTTCTTCACCTTGCCGCCGCCGCGGTTGGTTGATCTCTCGGGTTCCTTGCAAGATTTGAGGCAGCAGGTTTCAGACTTCAAAGATTTTCTAATTCTTCTCACCTCATCTCGCGGTCCTTCCTTGAGCGGTTACCAATCTCTCTAGGATATTTGCTTGAGCATCAAGTTTGAGATTGGCATCGAGACAGCTTTGGAATTATCGACACTTGATCGTATAGCTCACCAATTGAGGTTTGAAAGGAGGAGTTCAAAGAATTGAACAAGGTGTGAATCTCCCCCGAACCGCCGCGGTCCGAACAGAGATAGCTTCACCATGGGATCAAGATCAACAAATACTTGGATGGAGGATTTTAATTCATTGATCGTGGCTTCAAGTTTAGTAGTGAATCCTATCTTGATGTTTTCAAGGCGGTCATTAAATTCATCCTTGATAGAATTCAATTTGGCAAAGATCATCATTCAAGGAATTGGTGTTGACCTCCATCGAGGATTTGACACTATCAATTTCACCAAGAATATTAGTCTCAACCGCATCTCAGCAGAGGTTTGAATATCTTGAGTAGGAAGCGGTTGGGAATTGGCGGTTTTGAGGAATTCACTGGAGGGAATCAAAGGCGGTTTTGGAGGCGGCCGAGAGTTGAGAAATCATTTCTTTGAGGTCGAGTCTCCAAATGATTGGATTTGAATGATACCTTCAGATAACTCCTTCTTGAAATTTTCAAAGCAAGAGTCAGCTGAGGCTTTAACAATGTTTGCAATATCCTTCTCCCCCTTAATGGCATCAAGTCTCTGAGCAAAATTCTTTAAGGAGTTCTTATGATCAGCCATTTGTAGGGTTTGAGAGGCAATCAGATGGGACTGAGATTCAGCAAGTTGTTGAAGGGAGCGGTTGGAAGCTTCAAGGGAGGCATTGGAAGCGGTTAGCTTGACAATGTGGCCTTGGTTTATCGTGAGTTGGGACTGAATAAGATGAAGGGTGGAAAGGATTTGGGAGTAGTCAGAGGGTGGAGGAGCGGTTGATGATGAGGGAATAAAAGTGAACGCAGGGGGCGGTTGTGAATAGGTAGGAGGAGCGGTTGAAGGGATTTGGGAAAGGAGGGTTTGAAAAATACGTGAGGCAGGAATTGTATAGGGAGATGAGGTTGGAGTTGAGATGGGTAAAGTTGGAGGTAAGGTTATAGGGGCGGTTGATATAGGAGCGGTTGGGATAGGAGCGGTTGAGATAGGGGCGGTTGAAAGTGGGGTAGTTGGAATAGAGGCGGTTGAGATTGGTGTGGTTGGGATTGGGGCGTTTGGTATGGGGCGGTTGTGATGGGGGCGGTTGGGATAGGGATAGAAGCAGAAGGAGGAGTTGAAGTGATTGTGTTGGAATGAGTTGAGTTGGATTTTTGTGGGGAAGAGATAGGGGATTTAGAAGGGGATTTTTGGGTGCGGTTTGATTTATGAGGGGATGATTGGTGTATAGGTGAATTTTGAGGTGAAGGAGTTGGAGATTTAAGTCTAGAGGTTGAATGGGCTGGGCCTGCTGATGGCTTGGATGTCCATTCAGTAAAGGCTTTGGGATTTGAGGTGGCTTGATTTTGAGGGGTTTGAAATTCAGAAGGAGATGATGAATTTGATTTGGAGGAGGATTTATCAAAGTAGGAGGAGGTTTCACCAGGAATTTTGATGTTTGATTTGGCAACAGTATGAAGATAGTGTTTCTTTGGAGGAGTTGTTTTCTTGGCCATTTGCTTGAACCTCCTTTTCTTGGGATTCTCCCCCTGTGCGGTTGCAGTTTTGGGAGGAGGAGATGGAGAAAGCGGTTTGGGAGAAAGGGATTTGGAAGGAGTGAAATGTTGGGTAGGAATTGGAGAAGAGGTTTGAGTTTGAATGGGTGAAGAAGGAGGAGTTGGAGCAGGAGATATGGTTGGAGAGGGAGGCGGTTGGGTTTGAGGAAGGGGTTGCGGTTGGGGTTGCGGTTGAGAAGTAGCAAGCGGTTCAGATGTAGATGGCTTACCTTTGGCAATTTTCTTCACTGCAGCCCTTCTCTCCAACTTATCAATTTTTGCTTTGTAAAAAGCAACCTTATCTTCTTCAGAGAGATTTGCAAAGGGCCTTCACGCCTTTGCTTTCTTGATGAGAGGGGCAATGCCAGCCTTCCTCTTCTTCTTCTTCCTCCTCATCAGTTCATCTCTCGATTCATCTTCCCTTTACCCTTAGAACTTGGACCAAAGACCGCCGGTTTGAGATGGTGCGGTTTTAGATTTCTTAGGCTTAGGGTCCAGGACTAGATTCTTCTTCCTTGAGGCTTTCTTAATGGCTTTCCCAAGAGCAAGAACCGCGGTTGCAGTGACATTTCAACATAGAACTCCTTGGGGTTGAGGGTATCAAAGATCATAAAGAAACTTGTACCGGGTATCTCCAAAGGAATATCTCGAAGTTGTGACAAACCCCGGTTCCAAGAGAGTCTCCTCACCCATAGGCACCGATAATTCAGGAGTTGAAAGTCCGAGATCCTCCAAGTGTTGATAGCTTGTAAACAACGCGGTTAGGAGCCGGCAGAATGGTCTCCACCTTTGATGCTCATTCTTGACTGATTGATAAGCATCAATGGAACTAGCCAGCTCCTTCATCAAGATCTTGGGCCAATTTAATTTAATACCATTGTAAATGGCACAACAAGAAGTCCATCGAGAAGAAGTGAAGTTGTTGTGGTTGCTGCGCCTTTCCACATACGTACACTCCTACAAGATAGCCCAAGTGGCTCATAAGTTCTCCAAACTCTCTTCTAGCTCTCTTCTTGTAATATCCGTAAAGAGAAGTCGATTAACCGTAGACAGAGCGGTTGCATCCGTAACTTCCCGATCAACCTCCATAGGGGATCCAGAGACATGAAAATCATAAGTACTTCTAATATCCAAATGATCAATGGATATATCGAAGCCTTCAACACCGCCAACTGTGCACTTGATCTTGGTGCCATCTCGATAAAACTCGTCTCCTAGAACAAATTCTCGAGGAGAAAACCGATCCACAAAGGACGGAATGATATAAGATTGGCCTTTGTTGAAGAGAGGGAGGATTCCAGAGGTAGTTAGTCTTCCGATCAATTCTCTACCAAGAGCATCTCCTTGGAGCTCGGCCTCATTAATCTCATGGCCAGGAATAAAGAATTTAGGATCCTATAAAATGAAACAAAGGAGTTTAGATCCAAACAGAGATTCACAATTCACAAGCGGTTTGGGCATCTATGCGGTTGGCAAATGATGCAGTTGAAGATTTAAAATTTCCAAACCCCAAGTAAAATTGTGAATGCAACAAAATACTTAGAAAATATGTAAAAGATTATACTAGTACGTGGCATTGTAATCCAAGTTTATCCCACACTGCAAGCGGTGCTTAGAGAGGAATTTTATGGTGTCCAAATTCTATATACTTAGTAATATCTCAAACAAACTTAGCATGCGGTTGCAAAAAGAAAATTTACAAGCATGCGGTTCAAAGATGTATGCGGTTAGAAATGTGCATGCGGTTCAAAATGTGCATGCGGTTGGAATCTAGAGATTTCAAACAAGGCGGTTCCAAACAACATCATGCGGTTGATATTCACAGTAGTGCATAAAATTTTATGAAAAATTTCTAAGTACAAACACATGTGTGAAAATCAATCGAACCAAAACATGTGATAAACATTGGAGGCATATGAACAAATATGTTGAAGACATGATGAACACGAAGAACACTTAGAACATTAAGAACAGAGATTCAACAAAAGTTCACCAAAATCAACAAATAACATGTCAAAATGATCACATTGAGCAAGATTAACAATATAACATTAAAAATTCGTACTTTGCTCGTAATCACCAAGAAACATCAAGAACACTCAAATGGGTTTTCGAATAAGAAAATTTTAAAGTTCAAAATCAGTTGTTCAAATCATTGGTTGATCGTAAAATAAATTACATATAGAAAATCTAACAACAAATCCGAGCAAAACCCAAATGTAAATCATTCAAAATGATTAATGATGAAGCAATTATGAGCAAAAATCAAACAAGGGTTTTCAAGCTTCTTGGTTCAACAATGGCCGATTCAACAAAAGATTTGCAGAAAATAAAGAGATGAAGTAAAGAACAACATACCATATCGTTGAATGGTGCTTTGGGAGCCATTGAAGATCAAAGTTTTTAAGTTATGAAATTTAAAGTTTTTAGAGAGAGAGAGAAGATGAAGTTGGTAAGAAAGGTACGGTGCTCGTAGTTTGGAAAGGTTAAATTGTAAGAGTTGGTTTTTATTTATAGAAAAATCTCAAACAAAGGACAAGCTTGAAAAGACTATTTGATTTTCCCATAAAAGAAATCATTTCTCCGTTGCACCCTTTCATCTTCTTCTCATTTGCCAATGATCTACGACATGATAGCTTTAAATGCTAATGTTCCCTTTGCATTAAATGCATTTAAATTTTGAAATAACGTGGGAAAACATTTGCAAAAATGCCCTTATGTCAAAATGTGGACTCGAAATGAAAAAAATAAAAGAACTTACCTATGGTCCACGTGGCACAAGGCGGTTGAAAAGATTTTTAAAACCGCTTAGCTTCTTTAAAGCTAAGAAAAGAATTAAAATTTTTGAAAATACCATATGTTGAAGGCGGTTGAAGATGGAGCGGTCAGAAGCATTATGCGGTTGGTAAAACGCTGTTGGAAGTACGCGGTTGATAATACGCGGTTAACCACATAGGCGGTTGACCACTCAAGCGGTTTGAATGAACGCGGTTCAACAATGGTGCGGTTTGAAAATTTTCAATAAGACATACAACCTAAACTCAACACACAAGTTAGTCAATAAAAAGTATGGAATCATTTAAGTTCAAGCATACCCATTTCTCCTTCCGAGGAAGGAAAACCTCTTGGAGTCAAGAGCCTTGGTGAGGATGTCGCAACTGATTATCTCGTCCCCACATACTCTAAATGGATATTCCTCTTCTCCACATGGTCTTTGAGGAAATGATACTTGATATCAATGTGCTTGGTCTTGGAATGCATGACAGGGTTGTTGGAGACTGAAATTGTTGAAGTGTTGTCACACATGATAGGGCAATTCCCTTCATGGATTCCATAGTCCACCAACCGCCGCTTCATCCAAAGGATTTGACAAAGAACAACTACCAAAGAAGAATATACTCAAATTTCCGTGGTAGACACCGAAACCGAAGCTTGCTTTGCCGGCCCAAGCAACTAGTCTATTTCCAAGGAAATGACAAGTACCACTAGTGCTTTTCCTCGTCAATAGTACAAGCCGCATAACCGCATCCGAATAACCTACAAGGTCGAAGTTCGAATCTTTGGAATACCAAAGTCCAAGGTTAGTGGTTCCAGTATAAATAGCGGATTATACGCTGACCGCAATAAGATGTGCTTCTAGGATCTCGCTTGGTAGCGAGCACATACACGTACACTCAAACATGATATCGGGCCTACTGCGCTTAAGTAAAGTAATGAGCCGATCATACCTCGATATAAAGTCTCGATCAACTTTCTTACCTTTGAGATCCTTATCTAGCTTATTGTCGGTGGCCATTGGAGTATCATATGCTTTAGCTTTTTCTAATCCAAACTTCTTTATCAACTCCTTGGTGTATTTGGCTTGACTGAGGAAAATACCTTCTTCGCATTGCTTGATTTGAAGCCCGAGGAAGAATGTTAATTCTCCCATCATGCTCATCTCAAACTTGCTTTTCATTAGCTTCTCGAAACGCTTACAAAGCAACTCATTAGTAGAACCAAAAATAATATCATCAACATAAATTTGAACAAGTAAAGTATGCTCATTATATTTGGCAATAAAAAGAGTTGTATCAATTTTACCACGTTTAAATCCTTTTTCTAGTAAAAATTTAGAAAGAGTCTCATACCATGCCCTCGGAGCTTGCTTAAGTCCATACAAAGCTTTTTGGAGTTTGTAGACATGATTGGGAAATTTGGAGTCTTCAAATCCAGGAGGTTGGGCAACATACACGGTTTCTTGTAGTTCGCCGTTGAGGAAAGCACTCTTCACGTCCATTTGATATAACTTGAAATGCTTGAAAGAGGCGTAGGCTAAGAAAATCCTAATAGCTTCCAATCTTGCAACTGGAGCAAATGTTTCATCATAATCGATTCCTTCTTCTTGCCTATATCCTTGTGCAACCAACCTTGCTTTATTCCTAGTGATGCTTCCATTCTCGTCCATCTTATTCCTAAATACCCACTTAGTTCCTATCACTCCTTGATCCTGAGGTCTAGGCACCAAAGTCCAGACCTTGCATCTTTCAAACCGGGTTGAGTTCTTCTTGCATAGCAACAACCCAACTTGAATCTTGGAGTGCTTCATCAATCTTCTTGGGTTCAACTTGAGATAAAAGAGAAGTATGCTCATCATAATTTGATCTCCTTGTTTGAACACCGGAAAACACATCACCAATCACATTTGTGAGGGGGTGACCGCCGACTTCACGAACCTCCGGGGTAAGTCCTGGGTTGGATCGAGGTTTGTCGAAGATCTTCAATTGGAACATCGTTAGATCCTTCAAATAAGTCATGAAAGGTAAGTTGACGAAGAGGTTCTATAAGCCGGATAGGGAATTCTCAACTTCATCTTCCTTGCGCTGCATCTGGAGAGGGTTCTTCAAAGTGCGGTTTGAAAATTGCGGTTTGAGGGAATGTCGCTTGAGGGTGCTGGATTTTGCGGTTGAGGTTCAAAGTGCGGTTTGAGATGGTTCACCCGGTTCATTATGCTCAACAAAATCATCAAGAACATTTGGAGCCAAATGTGGCTCAAGGAGAGAATGCTCATCAAAAGTAACATGGACAGACTCTACTATTTTTAAGCTAGTTTTATTGAAAATACGAAAAGCTTTAGAATGTTTAGCATACCCAACAAAAATACCTTCATCGGCCTTGGCTCCGAATTTACCTCCATTTTCTCTTCCGTTGTAGAGGACAAAGCATTTGCAGCCAAAGATCTTGTAGAATGCAATGTTGGGGGTTCTTCCTCGCCAAAGCTCATAGGGAGTCTTATTATAGGTTTTGTTGATGAGGGAGCGGTTTTGAGTGAAGCATGCGGTATTGATTGCTTTCAAATTTCAAAAATACCGAGGTAGCTTCGCTTCGTATATCATTGTCTTTCCAAATTTCAATCAACGTCCTATTCTTCCTTTCCACAACCCCATTTTGTTGTGGAACACCACTGTGGAAAAATTGTGATCAATCCCATGGTCATCACAACATCAGAGCAACACCGCTGTTCTTAAATTCGTTCCATTATCTCGATCGAACACTAACGATGTCATCTTCTTTTGAGTTTGGAGCCGTCTAAAAAGTGCGGTGAGAATCTCATAACAATCATCTTTGGAAATCATCATCTCAACCCACGTATATCTTGAGTAATCATCCACCACCACTAAAGTATATCTATTTCCTCCAATGTCGGGCAAAGTGGTTACGGGTCCAAACAAATCTATGTGAAGCGCTTGTAAGCATCTTGAAGTTGAAGGAGCGGTGCCTGGGTGAAAGACGACGCGGATCGCTACCAAGGCTGGCATGCACCGCATTTCTCCTCGGATGGTGGTCAGCCACTTTGGGTAAAACCACGAACGAGGTTTTCCCTACCAATCTTGCAAGATACTTGAAGTTCAAGTGGCTCAACCTCTTGTGCCATAGCCAACTATTTTCGCTCACATTCTTAGCTACAAAACAGAGATTAGTAATACTACATGCGTAATTTAGATCAATAATGTAAATATTACTCTTACGAATCCCCGTGAGTAGGGTGACGCCGGAAATGCTATCTTTGATAAAGCAATTTGATGACGTGAAGTTGCAAAGCATTCCTTTGTCGCAAAATTGAGAAATTGAAAGGAGGTTGTGCTTGAGTCCATCGACAAGAGAAACCTTCTCAATAGTTAGGTTTCCTCTCCTTATAACACCATATCCAATGGTCTTGCCTTTGTTGTTGTCACCAAAGGTTACAGATGGACCACTTGCTTCAACGACATCTTCAAGTAATGATCTATCTCCAAATATATGTCTTGAGCAACACCGTCAAGATACCATTCATTATCCTCGGAGTGACCAGCCATGAAGCAGCAGGACCCGAAATGTAAACATTAAGAACGAGGTCCCCTTTATTCCTTGGGTCCCGAAGTTAGCAACCCTTACGACCCACACCCGTTTGACTGTAAGGAGGTTTGCTCTTCCCGGCATTGGACGTGAACCGCAAAAGGCATTCTCGCAGCCTTGTGACCTAAACCATCACACACGTAACATTTGTAATAGCTACAAGCTTCATGAGGTTTTACTAACTCCTTACTCTTCTTAGGAGTTGCATGCGGTTTTGGGACAAGCAGAAGCGGTTTGGGAGGTGCGGTTCCAGCCTAACATTCCAAATTCATACAAAGGGTCAACAGCTTTGGTTTGACTCCACGTATTTCGGGGAACGCATATTCCTGCTTTTGAAGGCATGTGAGGAGCTGGTCGAAGAAGACAGCGCGGTACGACCCGGAGTTAGCAGTAACCGCCTCTTTCACACCGTAAGCGGTTGGCAGCAGTGGATTCTACCAATTCCATAAGCCATTTCCTCTTTCAGTGCTTCCACTGTAGATTTAGGTTTTAACACGTAATTCTTCCCATATTGCTTTCCTTTTAGTGGTAGACATTAATTTACTTGTCTTCCTTTACCTCTTTCCTTTAGCATGCTTGCCACCTCGGGAATTTCTTTTTAGTTAGTTCCAAAATTCTCCTCATCCTTTTCACTCGATGATGCACACTTCTCTACTTCTCTTTCCCTTCCGCATCCAAACCCTAGACCTCATCCTTAGTTTCCAGGAGGAACTCTGGAAGTCCATGATTTTATCCTTGGTGGGATTGAGATTTGAGCCACGAATCAATAATCTTTTGGCGATGACGTCGATTTGGGTTACCAAGTCATTCCCTTCATTTGAAGTGCAACAACCTTAGTTTCAAGGATGCGGCTTTGATCAAGAAGAGGAGTCATCCTGTTTGATTTGGTCCTTAAGATTAGGAAATTTCAAGACCTCATCACGCTTTTCCGTCTTAGCATGCAGGGTTAAGTTCATCATGAGCTAAGCTTAAGCGCTTTCCTTAAGATTAGAGAATTGATGGATGCACCATTTTCCAGGGCCTTCCTTCAACATCTTTTCATGTT